>JAOSBN010000178.1:27277039-27301484 GCA_027563595.1 Erythroxylum suave
CAAACAAAGGTTTAACGGGATGTTCGGAATAATGCGGGAATGGAATAGCTATTCCCTTATACCAAACATCCCGTAAGATTCAAGACTCCTTTCAATTCAACAAATTTCTCACTAATCTAGTTGGTTTTGATTATGTTATTTGGAAGTGCATTAAGGCAAAATTTTCAAGATCCAAACAACATATCTATGTTAAAAAGTTGAAAATCATTAGAAGTGAGTTAAAGACCTTAAATTGGGACAATGGTGGTAACACTCAACATCTTTTACATATTGTTACATAGGTTTTTTCATCCATCCAAATGTCTCTAAACAATAGTCCATCAAGCTCTTATCTTCAAGAATATGAAGGGGAAAAAAAAAGATCTATGATGAAGCAAAGATTTAGAATGGCATGACTCAGATGAGGATATAAACTCTTCTTCCTTTCACAGAGTTCTTGTAATATCCCGCCTCCTAAAATTGTTAAGAGATTAAATTATTAGAATGAGTCATATGAGTTATTTCATTTAAGAATTTATGAGGTGCATTTCATTCACATGCATAATACCAGTATACATATATGAATCATGATTTAGAAAATAATGCAAGATAGTATATGCACTCAATTGACATATTCCAGGGTATTGAATGAAAATGAATGTGATATGAATGTGCATTCCCACTGTTTTGTATTTTGATTTACCAATAACATGAATTGATGAATTATAATTAGTGAATTGGGAATTTATTGTTATAATTGAGTAATTGATGAGGTGATATGTGCATCTAGACTAAGAAAAATTTTAAAGAGCAAAACAAATTGATACATAGGAATTTAGGCTGATTAGGCCTATGAAATGGTGACATGTGGCATGAGGAATAAGTGACATGTGGCTTAGCTAATTGGATGTCAAATGGCTCGAGTATAATTGTGACGAGTGGCCCTTTGAAATTGTGACAAGTGGCACCTTAGACTTATGACATGTGAAGCAATAGAATGGTGACATGTGTAGTCTTACAATTGGTAACATGTGTAGCCCTACAATTGATGAAATGTGGAGCAATAGAATGATGACAAGTGTATCCTTATAATTAGTGACATGTGTAGCCTTATAAGTAGTGACATATGGAGGCTTAAATGGGTTACATGTGGAGCCTAAAGTAAGTGACACATAGACCAATATAATATTAACATATGGACCAATAGAAGGATAACATATGGACCAATGGAATGGTGACACATGGATTAGTTTGACCTTCTTGAATTCTCTAGAGAAAATGAATGAACATTCAATAGAAGTAAGAGTGAAGGTCAGCAAAACGAAAATGAGAAGAGAAGGAGAGACAAAGGGGAAGAGAAAAGAAGTTACCAAGGTAAGTCAAAATTTTGGGTTCAATTTCAACTTCATCTTTCAATCTATTTTACGTATCCTTAGGGCACAAATTTGAAGAAACACAGAGGTTGAAAGTTGTATATATAGGTCTTAACTTGACCTTTGTGAAAGTGGTTTGAGAAAATAGTGACTAGATCTTGAGTTATATTCGTTTTCCTAATACTGCCTGTGATAGACCCTTGTATAGGACCTTTGTATCAATTGCTGATTTTTTAGGACCTTAGAGTCCTAAACAGTGAAAGTATAAAACATGAAAAATGATTATTGATGCCCTATTAATGCTTCTGTGAAATGGTTTGGTTAGAATATGTCTTGATAATGATTGATTAGAGATGAATTGCATGTAAGGTTGATGATGAAGTGTGCTGGAATATGTTAGATGGAGTGTTTCCACTGAATAGGCATTTGGATTTTAGCCAAATATTAATCTATAGATGTCTAAATCAGATTATTTTCAATTTATATTAAACTAGAGACAAAGGGATACAATTTTCATGAAGGATTCGAATTTTAATTCTGTGTCTAATGGTTTCTAAATTTGGCTTGAAGTTGAGTATTGGGTGTTGTCACTGTTTAAGAATAGTCTTTCGTATTTTAGGCATAACTTGCTCTGTGGGTTCCAGATTAAGGTCATTTAAGTATGCTTTCGAAGAGGACTCCTAGTCCTACAAGTTCTATGTAGACTCTAAGAAGATATTTGACTATCTTAAAAGGTCAAAATTTCAAATTTATGTAAGTGTCCCTAGAAGGTCCACCCAGTGGACATGATGTCCCTCCAAACGGACATAAGTAGAGCTGGGAAGCTGAAAAACCGGAAAATATCTTCCTAGTAGACATGAAGTCTGCCCAATGGACATTCACTGGCCATTTGGATTGAAATTTGCTTCGAAAGACAGTATATGTAGGTATAGGTCCACCCTACGAAATGAATGGAAGTGACACTATGAAATGAATGGAAGTGATCTTATAAATGCTAATGAAATTCAAGTGAGAATAATGTGTACTAAGTAAAGGTGAATGGGAATTGAATACTTTGTGATCTTATAACCTTAGAAAAATAATTGGAAAGCATGTATGTGATGGACATATGATTGATGATATTAAATTAACAAAGGATTTGATATATGAACTTAAGCATAAGCTTGACATACACAAATGATGTTATTAATGGTCAAGTGATGTGATTAGGGATAAATACCCGGAATCGTCAATTAAGCATGCATTGAACATGATACTTATACATATGTATGGTTGAACAATGATATGATTGATTAACTTAGTAATATGTAGATTATGTGTGTATTGTATGATATAGAAGCACAAGTTGATCGACAACATCCAAACATTTCCAGATCATTAAGGCAATAGCTCATCTGGAGTATACTGTGAGTCAACCTAGATGTGTAAACTCAATTATATGTTTTTTTTGTATAAGTTATATGTTAGTGAATTAACCTAGATGTTTCCTCACTATAAGTGAATTATTTTGATCATTGTTGATTATTGAACTGTTGTTGGTTTGATTGCGATAATTGCAGACATTAGTTGTTTAAGGAGATCGTTATTCGGGATTGAATTGGAAGTGCTCATAGTATGTGAATTTGACTGACTAAGTGTTATTTGACATTATTGTTGAGAGCCAGACCAAGGTCCGATGATAAATGTGAATGTGAAATGTGTATGGGATAAGAGATACTCAACTGAATATTGAATGCCCGATTCTAATCCAATGTTTGTGATAAATGACTATATATACCAAGATAAAGTGATTGATAGCACATGACATGGAATGAGGCATTTCATTGCATTCATGTGTATGGTCAGATAAAGGAGTTATGGTCAGAGTGACTAGCCCGAAATAAACCCAATATCCACAAGGGATATGGGTCTGAACCTAAAATAAACCCGGTATTGACAAGAGATATGGGTCAGTACTTGAAATAAGCCTGGTATCTATAAGGGATATGAGTTAGTACCTGAAATAAGCCTAGTATCCATAAAGGATATAGGTCAGTACCTAAAATAAGCCCGGTATCCACGAGGGATATCGGTCAATCAATAGGCACTCAGTCACAACACAATAAAAATGAAAGTGAAGTCTCATGTGCATTTCATATATGTATATTATATGAATGATTGCAAAGAATGACTGAATTATGTGGATACAAAGATATGTTATGTTTGTGTATACCTAAATGATAGGAATGAGATACAAATGAATGATTAAATTATCCTAAAATGACTACATGAAATGCTTTTGTTCATAATGGATTTGTTGGAATATGATTTATATTGCGATCAAGTACTAAATTCTGAGTGATGTGATATATGAGATTTGATTCTATATAATGCGAGATACTAATTGAATTGTTTTATATACTTGTGATATTTATGTCTATTTTGAGTGAGTACATCAATGATGATTCAATAACTGAGTTCGCAAACTCATCAAAATTGCAACTTTCTTTTCAGGTTTAGGAGAAATCTAGCTAGTCTCGTTGAAGTAACTTCTACATTCAGGTATGGGTTAGTGTCAGGATCAGTTGTACCTGCAAATGTCTTAATTATATTGTATCAAAAATTGTATCTTTCAACTGTGGTATATTGTACAGGTGAATTTGGAAATGTAATAACATTTGAGACTGTATATGTTTGTGAATAAAAATGGAACAATATGATTATTGGAATGTTTTATGTTATGTGCTATGAATTAAAATGTAAAATGAATTGATTTAACCATTTTAACGTGCTGTTTTCATATAGTATGTCCCCGAATATCCTTTGGTATGTCGATAGAATATCCTTCATTAAGAAGAATGACATCTGCATTATGAAGCAGGAGCTACCATTAGAGGAAGCAACAGTCTAATTCCCATAAGTAATGAATACTCCCAAAAATGCATTATCCTCCATTGAACTAGTTGATGGGTAATAAAGTAAAATCTCACACCAATTGAAAAGCAGTTGCTTGTGGTGCTAGTAACTATTCAGGAGATTAAAAGAACATTAAAACTACTTAATTTGAATGTGGTCCCAAAACTTGATGGTTTTAACATAAATTTTCTGTTAAAACTTGGCCTATGATAAATTGAAAATGCTAGTAAGTGGAGAGAAAGTTAAATTTAGTTCCTCTTTAACAATGAGGTTTAAGATATTAAGTTCCTCAAGTTTTTAGGGAGAATCCACATAGCTTCACATTGTCTCAATAAGAGAGTAATGATATTGAGAACGGATGGAGAGCATGTGCCTGAGAGTGAAGAGGAGGCGGATGGAGATATGATAAGTTTGGACAATGCTAAAAGTAATAAGTAGAGGAAAAAGGAAATTGAGTATGTATATGGAAAAGGATCACGTGCATGAATAGTGGGACAATCTATTCCATCAAAGAGCATGTGTTCAATAAAATCATAAATGGAGGGAGTTGCAATATTATAAATAGTGCGTGGTTAGTGGAGAAGTTAAGATTGCCAATTAAAAGACATTCTAAATCATACAATCTGTAATGGTTGAATAAGAAAGAAAATATTAGGGCAACCATGCAGGTTTTATTTTTTCTTGATTAAGATGTACAAGGATGAGTTACTATATGATGTGGTGTATATTCAAGATGACCATATTTTATTAGCGCGTGCTTAGCAATTTGAGAGAGTATATATGATGAGTACAAGAATAAATATTTCTTTACCATTAATGGAAAACTGATCATCCTTATTCCAATAACACTAAAGTAAGTTTATGAAGATCAACTCAAGATACATAAAGATGAGAAATAATGATTATGTAACGTACCACTCTTATAGAGCATATGCCCGAACGTATCAACGATTATTTGAGAACATATTCTACAACGATGGCACGTTAAGACGATCGCATTGCTACATTTTAAGGCATCACGTATCAAAAACATTTCAAACATTTATTTTGAATCATTTCATTCACAATAATATTAAATCACAAATGTCATTACACTTTAGAGTTCACATATACGTTTGACAATAGGTGAGAAATTCTATTCTTGATGCATAATGAATAGAGACATCTGCAGGCACAACTGATCCCGACTGCTAACTTATATCCAATTGCAATAGCTATACTCCAATTAGTCTAACTAGATCTCCTCTGAAGATGAAAATCAACATTACAATTTTGATGAGTTTGCGAACTCAATGAGTGAACCATCATCGATGTATTCACTCAAGTTAGATACACAAAGACAAGTCATATCCCAATTCAACAAGTATTACATATAATCCAGTATTGAATATCATATCATTTTTCATCATACCTTATCAAATACATTAAGATTATCATACTCTCATAAGTATATCAGGTAAGCTAACCTTTCATATCACAATGCATCCTCATTTACTTTTCAACTGTATTTTAAACAATTCAATAATTCATTTCAATTCGATCATATGATATATATAAGGATGTATATGCAAATACACATATAACTTCATTTTATTTTTGCATTGTTATGACTAAGCATCTATTTTCTATCTTGTATCTGCTGTGGATACTGGGCTCATTCTTAACCGAGCCTGTGGCTCTTTGTCCACATTGGTCACTCCAATCATAACTCTTTTATCTAATCATGTATATCAATGTTATGGAATGCTTCAATTCACATAATACGTTATCATTACTTTTCATTCAATGTGCTCATGTCATTTGTCACATTCTTGGAACCTAAGTATAGCATTCAACATTCAATTAACTACACATTCCATATTACACATACAATTTGAAAACACTTCTATACACAATCCTAAGTATCAAACTCCTCGGACTAACAATGTCTGGAATCATAGCAATCATATAAGTAACCGTTCAATAACTGAAAGTTAACCGAAAACAATCCAATCATAGTGGGAAACATTTAGGTTAACTCATAGTACTCTCTAGATAAGCTATTGTCTTGATGATCCCATAATGTCTGGATGTTGACGATCAACTGGTGTATCTATCTTCATGTAATACACACATATTTCACACATCATTAAGTTATTAGTCATAGATTATTCAATCATTCATATGTATATATATCATGTTTCAATGTATGCTCAGGTAACCTTCTGGGTATGTATTAATATAAAAAGATCTTGACTGTACTTATATGCTTTCTGATCATTCAAACTTTATAGCTTGTATACTACCATTTTCCAATTAGGTTTATACCTTACGTAAGTTTGATTTATTCATCAATCATATTCGTTCATATAATTATCCAATTCTCACAATTACTGCATGCTCTCTAATGTTCATTCATTTATATCTAATACACATTACTCATATCCTTTGAATCATATTTGCATTTGTAAGAACATATAAATTCCTTTAAGAACTTAAAATTTCCAGATTTCAATACATTGATATTAAGACAATCCATTCCTTAAGTTATGACATCAATTAATAACCTAAACTCATTAAACCCTTAACCAATGAATCAAACAATAATTTAGGTTTATTTCAAGCCTCAATTAAGTCCAAATACACCAATGTAAACTGATTTATCCTTATGTGGTTCAACAATTACACAAAACATAAGTTTTGCATTTCAAAGCATTGCCCACGATCGTGGGAAGAAAGCAATGCAACTATCCACGATCATAGGATGAGTGAACCGAATGTGCACTATCTATTTTCCTTCAAGTTTTCCAGATTCTAGCACCTTTATACCAAATTCAAAACACCTTTATAATATTCCATTAATTATAGCTTAATTATATATCAAATTCTCATCAATTTTAGCTCTGATTCTAACTCAAAATCATTCATTTGGTAGCTCATAAACTATTGTCTTTCATGCAAAAACAAAACAGAAACTATCATTTATGCATCATTTTCCAGCACTTATTTTACTCCAATATCACCATCAATCCATCTCTAATTTAGTCATTATCAAGTTCTATGACAACATGACATTAAGAGCAATACTTTATTTACTTGTTTAGCTCAAATTCTAACTTAGTGGTCAAGCTAACTAACCCTCCATACATGCAAGATCATCCAAATACAAGATGGGAGTAGAATGATTTCAACAAAGGCAAAGAGATGATAACAGATTATAGTTATCTTTGAGCAGAATCTTATATAGATCTTGAAAGGACTATGAATAGAAGTAAAATAGAATTTCAAAGTTATAGGGGTTATGTGTGTATTTCGGTAATGTAAGGGAGGAAGAAGAATGAATTATAGCATAAACATCTAAGGAAAGACTCTACCATATGTGTGTGTCATTAGATGAGTTAAGATAAGTGTCTCCTTCTTTAAGGACACTTGTCCTCTAGGGAAGCAAACTACACGTCTTCTCCTTAACTGGTACACATGTCCTTCTATTTGGCTACCAATTGTCACTTAAATATACTGTTATTTATCACTGAACCTCTAATCCATTTGTCAATTAATTTTCTATGCCGAATGTCATTCATTTTATAGGCTTAGTCATCCTAATTTTCCATGTAACAACTTGTCTTGCCACTTGACATTTTTCCTAGACTAAATGTATATTTTAATTCATCAATCTATCAATTGTAACAATTAATTCCAAATTTCTAATTGTATTCTATCAATTCTTGTTATTGGTAAACTAAAGTTCAAGACATTGTAATGCACATTCATTTTAGTTTCATACCTTGGAATATATCAATTGAGTGCAATTTGTCTAAATCATAATTCATGTGTGTATGCTTTTATCATACATATGACTGAAATCATAAATTCATGTCATAAATGTATCAAATTCATTCTATATGATGCAACTCATGAGACTCAGTAATCTGACACTTAAATCCCTCAATAATTTAAGAGATGGGATATTACAACTCTCCCCCCTTTAATATTTCATCCTCAAAATTCTTAACTAACTGATTCAACAAATGGGGGTAAAGTTGTCTCATGTTTTTTCTCAATCTCCCATTTAACTTCTTGTCTCAAATAATTTCTCCAGTTACTCAATTCCTCAGATTCCTCGATGGGTTAGCCTGATATCTAACCATTTTTACTAGTTTCTCCTCATAATTCATAGTATTTACAATCTCACCTTCCTGAGCTAGAAACACATACATCACATTTGACTTGTACCTACTAAACATACCAACATGAAATACATTACGGATCTAAGTCCTTTTAGCAATAACAATTTTGTCATCTAAAATTCAAGGACCCAATAATGTAGTTTGGATACTTTACAATAAACAAAATACATGCATTCTTTATAATATATTTAGCTTGTCATGCCTGAGTCTCACATCTACCTAACTCCAATATTCTCTTTTGATTCCTTCAATATTAATTCTTTCCTAGAAATGGAACATTTGATCTCCATGCTATAATTCAGTGAAAGTTATCATAAAAAGAAGATTTCTTTCCTCAATTATCTGTACTGTTCACGAAATCCTTATCAGTTAACTATGTCGTTGTTGCTTTTCAGCTATTCATAATATCTCAATAAGATCAATTACTATCATATCTCACATAATTAGAATGTTCTATATACTAAAGCTTGGTGAAGCGATAGGCATACACGTTTACTCTTATGCCTTGGTACGTACCATCAAAATCATTGCTTCTTATCTAGAAATTTATTTGCGAAAAGTCACCAATTAAGATCTTGAGCTGATGATACCTTAATCTAAATTTATTCTGGATAACATTTGAGTATTCTATCACTATACAAAAGTTACTTATCCTTAGTAGTTACCATTTCAATATATCCATATAAATTCATGCTTCAACTGTGCTATTCTGATTCATCTCAGAATTTTACTTATGGAAACTAAGACTTAGGAGCATCCAATATGTCATAGATCACTCTCTGTACAATATACAAGTATGTGATACATATGTGCTTAGTATCATTATTCATCAAGATAATCACATGATCAGATGTGCACTCACAATAACTGATCAACTTAACCTTGAGGACTTCTACATGTATCCTTATCATTTATTTCATCTTACATAAGTATGTTCTTAATTAATTCAACAATATAAGATACGTAACTATCATAAAATTTTGACATCAGATCTAATGATATAATCTTATGCTAAATCATAAGCTCTTAACATGATAATTAAACAATCATTTCAGTTCCAAGTTCAACCTCTCAAGTTAATAGTAAAATTTGGGTTTATTCCAACTTTGCTTGTACACTTTAAGGGTTTTCTTCCAACTTTGCTTGTACACTTTAAATCTTGTCATTTCTACTTATATCTCTATTTTTCTTAGTCAATACATGAAAATGTATTCACATTCACATCAATTCAAAGGTATACAATGTAATATCATGTCTCTTAAATTGTTGAAGAATTTAAAGTGTTAGACTATTGAGTCACAAGAGTGGCATCATATAAAATGAATTAGGTACACTTAGAACATGATTTTATGATTTTATTCATATGCATAATAATAGCATACACATATGATTTATGATTTAAAAAAACATTGCAAAAATGGTATATGCACTCAATTGACATATTCTAAGGTATGAGAGTTTCAAAATGAATGTTTGAAATGGTTTTGATATATGATGCCTTAAAATGTGGTAATGCAATTGTCTTAATGTACCATCCTTGTAGAGTATGTTCTCAAATATTTGTCAATATGTTCGGGCATATGCTTTATGGAAGTGGTAAGTTATATTTTGGTATCAGAGCCAAGGCTTAGCATCTTACATGGGCATTCATCATAATCTATGTCAAGGTACATGCATCTTAAACATGTCATAGCATGCAGTGGCAACTGATCCCTAGTCTTAATTGCATTCAAATAAGTCACACGCATGAACATTTGTATTTGAACTATTAGAAATAATGAGAAGAATGACGATCTGTCAGAGTGTGAGAAGATGAAAGTTTGTTGATATCTTGAAATAAGAGGTACTGCATGGTTTGATATGTTAGATATAGATTCAGTGTATTCGTATTCATGGTTATATTAGCGAAAATGATATTAGTATTGTGTTGTAGTTGTATACCTTTGAATTGATATGGATGTGAATACATTTTCGTGGATTGAAAAAAAAAGAAATAGAGATACTGGTAAAAATGATAAGATTGAAATTGTACAAGTAAAGTTGGAAGAAACCAAAATTTACTATGACCTTAAGAGGTTGAACTTAGAATTGGAATGGTTGTTTAATTATCATGTTAAAAGTTTATGATTTAGTACAAGGTTACATCATTGGATGTGATATTAGAATTTCATGATAGTTACGAATCTTATATTTTTGAATTGATTGAGAACATACTTACGTAAGATGAAAAAAATGATAGCAGTATATGTAAAAGTACTCAAGATTAAGTTGATCAGTTATTATGAGTGCACATCAAAAAATATGGTTACCTTAGCAAATGATGTTATGGAACACATATGTATTGCATGCTTGGATATGGTACAGGGAGTGATCTATGACATAATAAATGCTCTTAAGTCTTGGTCTCCAAAGCTAAAATTTTGAGATGACTCAAAGTAGTGCAGTGTAGGCATAGATTTATATGGATGTATTGAAATGGTAACTACTAAGGAGAAGTAACTTTTGTATAGTCATATAATACTCAAATGTTAATATAAAATCAATTAAGATCAAGGTATCATCAACTTAAGATATTAATTGGTGACTTTTTTGAAAATAAATCTCTAGATAAGATGTAATGATCTTGATGGTACATACTAAGGCATAAGAGTAAATGAGCATGCCTACTTCTTTATTGAATGTTAATACATTATAATCATGTAAGAAATAACAGTAATAAATTTTGTTTAAGTATTATGAATGGCTGAAAGCCAACGATGAACATAGTTAGCTGAGAAAGATTTCGTGAACAATACAAGCAAGTTTGGAGAGAAATGTTTTTATAAATACTTTCACCGAACATATATATCAAATGTTCCATTTCTAGGAATGAATGAATATTGAATAAATCAGAAGTGAATATTGGAGTCAGATAGATATGAGACTCAGGCACGAGAAGTTGAATATAGTATAGAGAGTTCATGTATTTTGTTTGTTGTAAAGTATCCAAACTATGTTTTTAGGTTCTTGAATTTGAGATGATACTTTTGTTATTACTAGAAGAAATTAGAACCACAATGTATTCTATACTAGTATGTTCAAAAGGTAAAAGTTAGATTTGATGTATGTGTTACCAGCTTAGGAAGTTAAGACTACAAATAATTTGAATTATGTGGAGAAATCAGAAAAAATGGTCACACATCAAGATAAGCCATTGAGGAATCTGAGGAATTGAATGATTGGAGAAAATCATTCAAGAAAAGAAGTCAATTAAGAGATTGAAAAAACATGAGACAACATTAACCCCATCTATTAAATCAGTTAGTTAAGAATTTCGAGGATGAAAATGTCTTAAAGGGGGGAGAGTTGTAACATCCTATCTCTTAAATTGTTGAAGTATTTAAAGTGTTAGACTATTGAGTCACATGAGTGGCATCATATAAAATGAATTCTGTACTCTTAAACATGATTTTAAGATTTCAGTCATATTCATAATAATAGAATACACACCTGATTTATGATTTCGAAAAACATTGCAAAGATGGTATATGCACTCAATTGACATATTCCGGGGTATGAGAGTTTTAAAATGAATGTGGCATGAATGTGCATTTCCAATGTCTTGTACTTTGGTTTAACAATAGCAAGAATTGATGGATTACAAATTGTAATTTGTAATTAATTGGTACAATTAGAAATTTGATGAATTAATATGTACACCTAGTTTAGGAAAAATGTGAAGTGACAAGATAAGTTGACATGTGGGAAATTAAGGTGATTCAGACTATAAATTGAGTGAAAAATGGCAGTAAATATAAGTGACAAATGACAACCTTATAGAAGGGCAAGTGTGCCAGCTATGGAGAGGGTATGTAGCTTGCTTCTTAATGTGACAAGTGTCCTTTATGTAAGAACACTCATCTTACACATGGCAATGGCATAGTCATCTTTAATTGTTGTGTTTCTACTGAAGACTCTCCTTCTTCTCCCTCTCGTTGCCATAACATACACATCTTCATTCACACATTGGAGTTGCTGAGCATTTCCACCCAAAATCTATACAAGACCCTTCATAAAGATAGCTATCATCTCTTTTCCTTTGCTGAAATCTATCATACTTTCATCTTGTTCTTGAAATAAACTTGCATGCAAGTAAGCTTAAGAAAGTTCATTTTGAGGTGGCATTAGAGCTAAGCAAGAAATTGAAATACTAATCTATTGTGCTATGTTTTAACAAAACCTTTATTATGAATGATTAGGGATGGATTGAATGTAGTATTGATATTGAAGTAGTGCTGGAAAATGATGCATGATTGATAGTTTCTATTTTGTTTTTACATACTTAGAAGACAATAGTTTATGAGCTATTAAATGAATGATTTTGAGTCATAATCTAAGATGAAATCGATAGAGAATTGAGGTATAATTAAGGTATAATTGAGGTATAATTAATGGACTATTATGAAGGTGTTTTGAATTTAGAAAATTGGAGATGTTAGTGTATGTGTAAGAATGATTGCTAGTGACATAAATGAATAGAATTTAGAGAGCTGTAATGTAACCAAGATGGAAGCTGTATTAACATGAATTGAATTAGCTTTTGAGAGTATGAATTCTGGAAATTTTGAAGTGTTAATGATGATCCTAAGTAGATGAAATTTGTGGAAAACTGAGGAAAATTGAATAGAGCACTTTAAAGTCACTCATCCCACGATCGCACGATCGTGGGCAATACTTTGTAATGAGGATTTGTGTTTTGTGTCATTGTTAAACCACATAAGGATAAGTCATTTTATATTGGGGTATTTGGACTTGATTGAGGGTAAAAATAAATCTAAATTGTTGCTTGATTCATTGGTTAAGCATTTTATAAGTTTAGGTTGTTAATTGTTGTCATAACTTAAGGAATGGATTGACTTGATATCAATGTATTAAAACCTAGAAATTATGAGTTGTTAAAGGAATTAAGATGTTCTTATGAATGAAAATATGATTAAAAGGATATTAGTGATGTCTATTAGATATAAATTAACATTGGAGAACATGAAGTAATTACAACTGAGAATTGGATAATTGTAAGATCATATGTGATTGATGAATAAATCAAGCTTACTTAAGGTATAAACCTAATTGCAAAATCGTACTATAAAAGCTATAATGTTTGAATGATCTGAAAGCTCATAAGTACAGTCAAGATCTTTGTAACTTAATTTATGCCCGGAAGGTCAATTGAGCATGCATTGAAACATGATATATATATATATACATGTGAATGATTAACAACTTAATGATTTGTGAAATATGTGTGTATTGCATGAAGATAGATACACGAGTTGATTGATGGTAGTTGTATTTTGCATGATATTTTAAGGTTTAAATTGTTATGTATTTAGGGTGAATTTGAGTGTGGATTACGCATTTAGAGCTTAATTAGGTTAGTTTGAGCATTTAAGTAATTTTATGGGTCAGTTGGAATTCTTAAGCTTAAATTGTATATTCTTAAGGTACCTTGATGTGTATGCTATTGTTGTAGGGCAAACAGGGAAGAACAGTGAAGACTTAAAAAGTATCAAGCTAAATCACATAGGCCACGATCGTGCATATGGGCCACGGTCGTGGCAGAGAAGGAAGAAAATGAAGCAACTAAGCCACAACCGTGCACTTCGAGCCACCTTTGTGACAAAGAGTGACAAGTGAGGCCACTATCATGCATGTCAAGTCACGCTCGTGGAAAAAGGTGTAAAGCGCCGACGACGATCGTGCCTTGCATCTGGTTAATGCAAAAACTAGGTTTTTTGATTTTTTTGGACTGTTTCAACCCCAAGTTTGACCTAGTGCTGCTAGAGAATAAATAAAACAATCCCTAGCAACAATCAACAATGATTAGAGAGCTAGGAGACTTAAGCAAAAAGGTGAGATTTTGCAATTATCCGAGAGCGACCTAGAGATAGATCAAGTGATTGAGGAAGGAGACGAAAGAATAGAGGCACGGAGATACGCTTAACGCGACGTACTTCTCGAAACAGGTGGTTTCCTACAATCACGACCTTCTAAATCCATTCAGACAGTACTTTCAGTTTTTATTTCGAATTTCATTAACATATGAGATTTGAGGATTTATTGGAATACTTGTTGTTGAGTGTTGATCTTTTGTCTAAACTGACTTTCGTGGTGTTTTATTCTTGAGATTAATAAAGTTTATTTGATTGTGTTTATTCAATTTAATTGTGATTCAATTCAATTCTTCATAACTCGGTAATAAATTGAGAGGGTGAGCTGAGTGAAAATCATCGATTTAGGCTAATGAGAGTTAGGTAGATTGATAGGTAGAGAGTTGATTCAAACTTGTAGTCGTGTAACGAGAGATCGAACACAGAATCCTAGTAGGTTAATAGATAACTTAAAACTAATTTAAGTTTTGGGTCAATAGTAAATCGAGAGATTGCGATTCCATAATTTTAATTAGGGATTATCAATTAGGGTTAAGAATTATAACACGAGAGAGAGTAATTCACCCTAGGATCGTCTAAGCCCATTAAGTTGGAATTTGCATAATTGAATAGATGCTCTTTAATTTTGAATAAATTCCTCCTTTCTCTCATTTGGTCAATTCTAGGTTGATTGTCGGATTAATTGTGTGAGTTGCTATTTTGTTCATTCTTTGGTGCTTTAATTTATGATATTTGATTCTTGATTAATTTAAGTTCCACATTAGTTAATTAATTAGGCATTACGAATTTAGCTATTTTGGATTTTAGGACTAGTTCCCTTCCTTGTGAGATCGACAACTTAGGTACTAAGCGAATGACTTGTACGCTTGCGCTAATTACCAAGGTTATAAATAGTAAAACTTAGCACGTGTAACCTTAAGCGAACAATTAACAAACACATTGTAACATTAGTCAAAATAAAATAATTAGACTATTACTGAAATAATGGCGAGTCTAGGTGATTCTGATCTTGTTCGTTGAATCCTTGGAGGTTGAATCAAAATAATCCAAGAATTGCACTATAAGGTGTAACTCCGGGTCGTTCACTTAATCAGAACCTACAATGATTGGACTTGAATTAACCTACATGCCATGCTACGCAAACTAATTTTTGACTTTTGAACTCATTAATTAAACGAATTTGAATGTAAAACGAATTTTTTTTGGATTTTAGGGATATAGATAACAGAAGGATGAAACTCAAGAGATTAAACAGTGATAGAGTCCTCTTAAAACTGAGTTCTAGCCATCATAGTTCGAAATTGATTGAAGTGAAAGTAGAAATCTCTAAGCTTCAAAATGGTAAACCTTGAAGGACTCTTCAAGTCCAGGATATTAATAAATGAGACTCCATTTTTTAAAATCCTGTTAAGTGTTCTTAGTGTGTGTAGAAGGACCAGCCAATGCAAATGGTCAAATGGAATCCAAAATCATCTCAAAATCAAACATAACCATGCAATATAAGAGAGAATCAAGAAAATTACAAATAGACATATATGAAACTTCATACATTTAAGCTTAAAGTTCTACATAAACCAATCCATTCTACACATAATGAATATCCAACATTTGATTAAAACCATAATCAAATAGCTCAACTACAAATCATAAATCCTAGACCTAGGATGTTATAAATTCGTAACTGAACCATGGATTAAACTACTCCCCTTTTAACCCCATTGCACTCCAGCCATTGCTACACCTTTAAAAGGAAAAGAAACACTTAGCCATTCATTGCACTCGAAAACTTTGCAACTTGGAATAAATCTGAATCACCCATTGTGGAGGTTTGATAGTGGGAAGAAAAATGGAAGAGGTTAGAGTTAGACAAGAGAGGAAAATAATGAAAGAAAAGTGATAGATGGGCCTCTTGCCACCTCCTCCTTTACATATCCCAAAATAGGGGTTTTTATTAGTATTTGTGTCAGTTCATATGCACGAGTAAGTTAAATTTCCAAAAATGATTCGGGTTTTAGGTTGCCGCTTTGAAATTTTCGCCGCAGCTAAATTTTCCCGTAAGATCTGAGCTGTTGAATTGAAGGTTTCACTGCGGCTAAATTTTCCCGAAAGGTCTGAGCTGTTGATTCACATGTTTCAATGCGATAAAGTAATGAGTTCGTCGTGGCTAACTTGTCCTGAAAGGTCTTCTTTCTTCATCTTATGGCTCAATAATTTCTTGGTCCTCACTCTTGGCTCCATTTCTTGAGTGTCATGCAATGAAAAGCAATAGTTTATAATATCCTATAAACCAAGCGAGTGCAATTACTAACTAATTATGACAATTTTACCCTCAAACTATATTAATTAAAAACAAGCACTCTTGAACTAAATTAAGTACCATATCTAACGAAAAGAGTCGAAAAGTATAACAAAAACCATGAAAATATCACCGAATAATATAGAAGACTTGGGTGGGTTCAATCAAATTCCCCCACACTTAGGCCTCTGTACTCTTGGACAAAGCTCATAAAAGTCAAAGGAATACAAGTGCAAAAGAAAATACTAACCATTCTTAAAAATGAGAGCAGAAAATTAATAAAACCATTTTCTCTGAAATCAACTAAAGCAGACTGAAAGAGCACCAAGAAGATCAACACTACAAGTATCTAATCCAAGAGATTGAGTAAAAGAGAATTATCTCAAGGGAAACTGTTTAACTCTCAACTCACTTGTCTTGTAATAATTTCACTCTAAAATCTGCTCAATTCATTCTTTACCATAAGCTTGTGATAGTTTTACCTCTCTAGCACAAGAACCATAATTTTTCAAATCAAGAGGACTTTTAGGGTTGTAATGATGAATGAAGTCCTAAGTGAAATGGATGGAATAAAAGAAACAAGATGAGTGACATACATCACCATTATCATCCTCATGAAATGAGCGTTAGCTATTCTGAAGATAAGATTTAAAATTCTAACATAGTAGCATTTCTTTTGCTTTTTTTTTTCTCTTTTTTTCTCTTCTCTTTTTTTTTTTAAAATTGAATACTATGTTTCACAACAGTTGTTCGGACAAATTTCATATTTTATACTCAAACCAGGTTCCTCACATGTGTGAAGGAACTACTTAGAAAACTTAAAACTAGTGCATTTGAAGTACCAAAGTTCTCCCTGTTAACTCTTTACTGAACTAAGGTAGCGGCATACCATCACACTGGTCTGGTAAAAGACATTGCATTTTTTATTTTTTATTTTTTATTTACCAACCTATGAATCAAACTCTCCAAAATGATCACTTGAACTTAATAAAATTGGAGATAAAATATTTACATCAATTTATAAAAATGTGCATGCACTCAAAAAGATGGCTCAAGGGGGCTAGCAATGGTTAAGTGTTTGGGGGTTGTGTTTAGGTGAGAAAGGTTTTAAAATGAACGCCTCCATAATTTTCACAAAATTTAGTTCATCAAGCCTTGATTAAGAATTAAAACAAGTTCTAGAGAGATATGAAATTAAGCAGATACACACAAATGAAAGAATTCAGGCCCAAATATCCTTCTAACAAGGTTAGTATCTCAATTAAGCAATCTCAAGGTTTAAAAACGCATAGCACCACTTCCTTAACGTACCCTCACTTACTTCTTATTGAAAACACTGAAAATGGAATTAGCCAAAATCAACTATCATTTAAAAGCATGGATAGTTTTCCAAAAGCATATGTAAAACTTTGAAATTTTCAAAGCTTTCCAATCACAAAAGTATTAAGAACCTAATTTGGGGGCATTGTTTAAGTGTTGGCTGCGGTGAAGTCAAAAGTTGGCCGCGGCGAAGTTTGTCCAGAAAATTTTCGCTGCGGTGAAAAGTGGCAGAAACATAGAGAAGATAGAAAAATGCATGCAATTGCAATTTCGCCTCAAGGACCAATTTCAAAACTTAAAAAATAACATAGAAATGGCATTTAAGTGGCCAAAATGTTGCATGAAGAAACTGTTTTGTTTTCCTCCCCCCCACTTAAACACAACATTTTCCGCAATGTTGAAAGAATTAAAGCACAATCCCATAGTGATTATAAACATTAGATTAACGAAAAGACAATATCACATCATTCAATGAAAGAAATACAACATCCAACACAGGCTAGATCAACCCATGGAAAAGATATCAGAAAAGTTAACTAAGTATCCAGCAACCGCAAGACTAAAACATAAAGACTCAAAGATAAAACAACAAGATAGAATACAAAATGACTCACGATTGATCTACAGAGGGATCAGCTTCAGATTCAAACGGTCCAATTCTAGATGGGCCTACTCCAGATGTGCCCTCCCCAAATGTGCCAGTGCCATGCCATGGTTCATCCTCATCAGAGGGCAATTGGAATTGTAAGTGTTGAGCTAGCAAAGCATCCATGCGACGACGATAACGCACGTCCCGATCATACATGGCATCTTGATACATCCGTTGCTAGATCTCTCCTAAGAGAGTGAGGCAGAGTTGGTCGAGATCAGAAGAAAGCGCATCAAGCTTAGTAGCTAGAGCCTTTAAGGTGATAGGTTTGGGGACTTCTTGAGCTAGCTAGGAGTGCTCAACTGGTGCCCTAGCTGTTGGGGTTATACCAACATCGAATACAAGTATGGGAAAGGGTGGTAGTGCAAGGGCAGGGTATTTTTAGTTGGTCATTCCTAAAGAGTGGGGCGAATTAAAAATAGCTTTTGTTATTGAACTCAGGGACATTATGGGCATAAAAATTGTCAGAAACTAGGTGAGGGAAGGCTATGGCATTTGTGAGTTTTGGTGTGTTAATGGAGTCATGGAGGGCGGAGGCGATAGCATTAGCTATATTGATCAGACGACTAGTCATTAGGAGGTAGATGTAAAGAGCTTGGCATTTTGTGACGTTGGCTAGGTGGGTGGTGGGAACGATGTTGTTGTAAACCAAATGCAGCCAAGGATGAGCCTCTAGTTACAACTCGAAGCATTTAAGGTAAAGCTTAGGGTAGCGTGGTCGATGCCAATTAGCACCCTCTTGAATGAGGGTGCGAGTAACATCGACCAGGGGGTAATTATGTTAGACGAAATGGTAATGACAATAGGGTGGAAGATCATAGTGGTGGCAGATGTTAGAGATGGTGAAGGCATGAGGCTCTTTAATGCCACAGAAGTCAATAACTAGGCAATTATGGAATTGAGCATAGGTGTAAAAATTACAAATAAATTTATCATTACTTAAGGTATGCTCCTTATCCAAACTAGTTAATTGGGATGCATAGAGTTGTTGGATAAAAGGATTATCTGGGGGGGTTAGAGGAAAAGGTCGTTCTTTGGCAAGAGGTCTAGCATCAACTTTTTCATATAACTCCTCAAAGGTATACTCATTGTCAGGTAAGTCAAGTTCATTAGAAGGGGCAAGGTTTTTGGTTCGAGTCATTTGATCGCAGATAAACAAAAGAAATAAACAAATAGAGAAAATCAAAATTGAATTATTATAAGTTGGTCGCGGCGTACTCCACTTTGCCTTGGCGAAATATTTCAGAGAGGACTAAATGTCCAAGTATCCTACCCTAAATATTAACAGCACATAAGATTAAAAAAAATGGAAGAAGAAAGAAAACTGGAGATGCTTACAAATAGGAGAGGAAGTCTGTACAGAAAGAGAACCGAGAGTGAAGGTTATTAGGAATGGAAGATGGAAGGAACGACGCCATTTGATTATAGCCTTGTTCGTTGAATCCTTGGAGGTTGAATCAAAATAATCCAAGAATTGCACTATAGGGTGCAACTCTAGATTGTTCACTTAATTGGAACCTGAAATGATTGGACCTAAATTAACCTACGTGCCATGCTATGCAAACTAATTAGAGAAACGGGGGGTTTTGACTTTTAAACTCATTAATCAAACTAATTTGAATGTAAAACAATTTTTTATTGGATTTTAGGGATATAGAAAATAGAAGGATGAAATAAAACTCAAGACATTAAACAGTAATAGAGTCCCCTTGAAAGTGAGTTCTAGCCATCATAGTTCGAAATTGATTTAAGTAAGAGTAGAAATCACTAAGCTTCAAAATGGTAAACCTTGAAGGACTCTTCAAGTCCAGGGTCTTAATAAGTGAGACTTCATTTTTTCAAATCTTGTCTAGTGTTCTTAGTGTGTGTAGTAGGACTAGCTAATGCAAATGGTCAAATGGAATCCAAAATCATGTCAACATCAAACATAACCATGCAAGATAAGAGAGAATAAAGAAGATTACAAATAGACATATATGAAACTTCATACATTTAACCTCAAAAACCATAATCAAATAGCTCAACTACAAATAATAAATCCAAGACCTAGGATGTTATGAATTCATAACTGAACCATGGATTAAACTACTCCCCTTTTAAGCCCATTGCACTCCAGCCATTGCTGCACCTTCAAGAGGAAAAGAAATTCCTAGCCACTCATTGCACTCAAAAATTTCGCAACTTAGAATAAATCTGAATCACCCATTGTGGAGGTTTAATAGTGGGACGAAAAATGGAAGAGGTTAGAGTTAGGCAAGAGAGGAAAATAATGAACGAAAAGTGATAAATGTGCCTCCTGCTACCTCCTCTTTTACTTATCTCGAAATAGGGCTTTTTATTGGTATTCAGGTCGATTCATATGCATGGGTAAGTTAAATTTGAAAAAATGATTTGGGTTTTAGGTTATTGTTTTGAAATTTTTGTCGCGGCGAAGTAATGAGTTCACCGCGGCTTAATTTTCTCGAAAGGTCTGAGCTATTGAATTGAAGGTTTCACCATGGCGAAGTAATGAGTTCGCCATGGTTAAATTTTCCTGAAAGGTCTGAGCTATTGATTCACATGTTTCGTCGGGAAAAAGTAATGAGTTCACCATGGCTAACTTGTCCTGAAAGGTCTTCTTTCTTCATCTTATGGTTCAGGAATTTGTTGGTCCTCACTCTTGGCTCCATTTCTTGAGTGTCCTGCAATGAAAAGAAATAGTTTGCAATATAAATTGTCCTATAAACTAAGTGAGTGCAATTACTAACTAATTATGGCAATTTTACCCTCAAACTCTATTAATTCAAAATAAACACTCTTGAACTAAATTAAGTACCATGTCTAATGAAAAAAGCCAAAAAGTACAACAAAAACTATGAAAATATCACTGAATAATATAAAAGTCTTGGGTTCAATCACTAGGTCTGGGATGTTCAGTTAGCTTATGAAATGAAGTGAAATTAATTGATGTTTAGGTAATGGGGGTTTTGAATTTAATAAGAAAGTAAAATAAAATAAACCTAATGAAAACAAATTAAAGAAAACATGCAAAAAAAGATAAAATTGTGGAATTCGATAAGGATCCAGTTCTTTGGTTCAATCTCGGCCCCCACCCTAATTAAGCATAATTCATTGACTTGTTGTTCATTTATCTCTGTTTGCAATTATCGGTCGTAGATTAATAACAAGCTCTATTATTCTCGATTTTTCCTTAGATCCTAGTTAATTATGAAACACTTGTTAATTAACCCTAGCTATCGAGAAACCTAGAATAAGCTCTCTAAGTTTATCTGGACAACCGCCTTACGAATCAGAAAAATAGACCAATCTAGGTAATAATCACACAAGTTCAAATTATTTAACCTATTTTATTCTATCTCTAATAATTTGGAACCATTAATTGCTACACATGAATCTGGAATTCAACAATTATGTATTGCATTCGATTCTAGCAATGGGTTTTTATGAAAAAAAATTTTATAAAGCATTAAAATCTTCTTCTTTGAAATTCCTAATCAATTAATACAAGATAACATAATCAATTTCTAATGAGAGAAAGAAACAACAAAACAATAAAAAAAGACTTAATTTAGGTTATCGCTATAACATACCACTCCCATAGAGCATATACCTGACATACTGAAGGATATTCAGGAACATACTCTACAAAATGGCACATTAAGATGGTTAAATTAGTTCGTTCTTACTTTTTAATCCATTGCAATATTCCAGTAATCATATTTTTCTATTTTCTATTCACAAATATATAAAGTCTCAAATGTCCTTATATTTCCAAAGTTCATATTTACAATATACAACAGATGAAAGATACAATTCTAGATGAAAGATATAATTCTCGATACAATATAGTTAAGACATTTGAAGGTGCAACTGATCCCGACACTGACCCATATCCAAATGTAGAAGTTACTTCAACTAGACTAGCTAGATTTCTCCTAAACCTAAAAAATAATGTTGCAATTTTGATAAGTTTGCAAACTCAGCAAGTGAACCATCATCGATGTTCTCACTCAAAACAAACATAAATATTGCAAGTATATAACATAGTTCAATTAGGATCTGACACCATTTAGAATCAAATCTTATATATCACATCATTTAGAATTTAGTACCTGATCGTAATATACATCATATTCTAGCAAGTTCTTTATGAACATAAGCATTTCATATAATTATTTCATAATAATTCCATCATTCATTTCAATTATTAATATCATCCATATGTACACTAACATAGCATATCATTTTAGTCATTCTTTACAATTATTCACATGATACATGAAAAGATATATATATATGCAATGCACGTGAGACTCCACTTTCATTTTTATTGTGTTGTGTCCGAGTGCCTATTAATTGACCCATATCCCTTGTGGATACTAGGCTTATTTTAGGTACGGATCCATATCCCTTGTCGACACCAAGTTTATTTTAGGCTTGTCACTCCGATCACAACTATTTTATTTGGTCGTGCATATCAATGTCATGAAATGCATCATTTCACATCATGTGCTATCAATCACTTTTATTCGGTATGCACAGTCATTTTTAAAAAACATTGGATCATAATCTGGCATTCAACATTCAGTTGAGTATCACTTATTCCATATACATTTACATTCACATATATCATCGAACCCTAGTCTGACACTCAACCATATTGTCAAATAACACTTATTCAATCAAATTCACATACAATGAGCGCTTCCAATACAGTCCTGAATGATGATCTCCTCAGACAATTCATGTCCAGAATGCAATCAAACCAATAACAATTAATTATGTCAAAATTAAGCAAGAGCAATTCAAGTGCAGTGAGAAACGTCTAAGTCAACTCATGATACATATAACTCAAACAGAAAATCACATATAATTGAGTTGACACATGTAGGTTAACTCACAATATAGCTTAATAAGTTCGCCATGCAAGATTCCAAGAGGGGTTTCACACCTACTAAACATGGAATAACACTTTCAAAGGAACATGCACCTAAAACCTAAGAGGAGGTTGAACGGATGTGTAACATTCCATATGCTTCGGCAGCTGAAAGTTTCATGTATACAATACTTTACACTAGACCAGATACGTATTATGTAGTGGGACTGGTAAACAGATTTAAGTCCAATCCAAGAATGGAACATTAGACTGTGGTTAAGTGTATACTTAAATATCTTCATAGGACGAAGAACTTATCGCTTGTTTACTCTGGAAGTAATCTTATTCCGACAGGATATACAAATTCTGATTTCCAATCAAATGTTGATTCAAGGAAATCAACTTCTGGTTCATATTTACTTTAGGAGGTGGAGCCATAGTCTAGAGGAGTGTCAAGCAATCTTGTATTGCTGATTCGACTATGGAGGCTGAGTATATTGCTACTTGTGAAGAAGCAAAGGAAGCAGTGTGGCTTCGAAAGTTCCTAAACAATTTAGAGGTAGTTCCAGAGGCAGAAAAATCCATTACACTTTATTGTGATAAAAGTGGGGTAGTGGCTAATTTTAAAGAACCTCAGAATCACAAAGCTGCCAAACAAATTGAGCAAAAGTATCACCTCATAAGGGAGATAATGCAACATAGAGAGGTGGATGTGGTAAAGATTCCTATGGAGAAAAACCTTGCTGATCCGTTTATGAAGACACTGTCTCAAAAGAGTTTTGAGGGTCACCTAGCAGGGATGGGCATGAGAGATATGTCAAACTTGCTTTAGGGCAAGTGGGAGATTATTGGAGTTATGTAAATATAGTTCCTTGGAAAGCAAATGTATTTACATGTACCTTAATCTTCTTCATTTACAGTTTTGTAATGGAAATATTTATTATTAATAAAATAAAAGAGT
>JAOSBN010000178.1:27311617-27361483 GCA_027563595.1 Erythroxylum suave
TTGAAGATGAAGATAATAGAAGAATCAATGCCTGATCGCAACAGAGGTTCAGTGATCATTAGAGAACCTTCTATACAGAAAGTTAAGGTTTAAGTTTAACATGTAACAGTAAGCAATCAGACGATACATTTTCTAAGTCCTGAAGAAAGAACACTGCATGGTATTATGCGGGATGAAAAAGTAAAACCATATCTATTAAAGATGATGAAGAGTCCTTACACCATCCACCCAGTGACAAACAGAACAACAATAAAGATTGTACCAGATGTACAACCAAAATGTCCAACACTGGTACACAGTATAGACAAATGAAAGAAGAAGAAATTCCCTAAGAGATAAGAAGATGATCGCACAGAAGAAGAAATTCGGGTGGTAATGAAGAATATAGACAATGTATGTCGTGCAACTCAACCTGTAGGCATCTATATTTTACACCACATATGAAGGCCATCAAGAAATGACTTTGGCGCACCTACTCAAGATGAAAGTTTCAAGGTAGTTGGAACAATTTCAAAAGGAAGGTACAAAAGTATCTCAATTGAAGGTATCAATTTCTGCTTAAGAACCTTTTTACATCTACTTATTCATTTTAAACCATTAGGTTTCATTCCTTTAGTCAAAGATATTCTACACTTTTTAGGAAAACCAGTTTTCAAACTACCCAAACCTAATGATCTTAACATTCCTTACCAAACACAATCTTTTCGATTACCCTCTATCACAATAATTGAATTAGATGACTTATTTAGAAAACCATTTGTCTCTCAATAAATTCATCCATTAAACAAAAACTACATGATCCTACCGTTAATTCAGAGTTCTTAAAGAATTTCATCAATTAGACTGAATCTAGTCAAAAGCATAAGGAAGTTCAAGAAGCCTTAGCCAAACATATAGATATTAAGGTTGGTGAACTAAGAGACTCAGTAGGTGATCTTCATGAGGAAGTAGCACTTTTACGTATTTCTACTAAACAAGACCTCAAAACAATCTGCACTGATATTCAATATATGTTTTCTAAAATTTTGAAGCGTTTGAAGTGATATTCTTTTTTGTTAATAACAAATAAGGGGAGAATAATAGAAAAAAGAGAGGAAAATTTTCTTTTTGAAAAATTGTTATGCACATTATATATCTTGCATTAATCATCTAAATAAATATATCATTTTTCTGAATATTATTCGTCTGAATACAATTGTTATTTGCTTTAATAATTCTTCTATCTTCTAATATTATGATTATTTGTTATCATCAAAAAGAGGGAGATTGTTAAGTCAAGAAGGCTTGACTTCTTCTATTGATTTTGATGAAAGTCAAATAATAATAATAATAGAAGTGTGTGAACTGTTTTGATGTGTTTTTTTAAGTGCGCAAATGCATAAGACAATGCACAGTCATAAGACGATACAAAGTCATAAGACGATGCGCAGACATTAGACGATGTGAAGTCATAAAACGATGCACAGCCATAAGACGATGTGCAGACATAAGACGATGCGAAGTCATAGGACGATGCGAAGTCATAAGACAATGCCCAGTCATAAGATGATACAAAGTCATAAGACGAAATGCAGACATAAGATAATGCAGAGTCATAAGACGATGTGCAGACATAAGACGATACGAAGTCATAAGACAATGCAAAGATATAAGACGAAGCATACAAATCAAATCAAGATGATATAATCTACAACGACAGTTAGTTATTTGGAGGTGGTTACAGGACTCAACTAACAATAGATCTCTGAAGATTCTACAAGCGGTTTTTTCAAAAAGACCGTTGGTGAATTAGACTATAAATATCAGTGTACCCATAAACAAAATAACTTTTACTATTCATTTACTGTACAAAAATATCCTGAGTGAAAAGGAGAAAGGTAGAGATCAAGAACACCTGTAGCGTGAGTTTAGAAAAGCTCAAACGGTATCTTTTATAATGAAAGGAAGGCTAGAGTCTGAAGAGGCTAAGATAACAGAAAAAGAAAACTTTGTGAATGACACCTGAAGAGGCTCTGATAGAGAAGAAATAATACTTGTAAAGTTGAAGAGATAGTGAAATCTCATATAAACTCTAAGGACTAGACGTAGCCCAAAGGTTAAGGGTAAACCAGTATAAACTACGGTATCATATTCTTTAACACTTATCTCTTTAATTTCTGTAGTTAGAAGAAAAAATATTATTTCCACTGTTGCATTACTCTAACAAATTAAGTGCATTGTTTTGTAATCGTCTGAGTTTTCAAGAAATTTATAAAGATAACTATCTTAAACGATTTTACATAATTCAACCCCCTTCATATGTATTTTACATAGTCTAAGTGATTTCTATATTAACAAGTGATTTATGTCAGATACAAGTTGGCAGATTTGTTTTTGACTAAGCGTGGGCACAGGTAAGGAAAAAGATCATCTGCAGAATGTGATTTCAAATCAGATTCGATATACCTAAGATCTTCATTATCTTAGGAATCAAGTTGTTGCCTTGTTGGTAGGGATCTGCAGCTGGAATATGTGGGGAGTGTATCTGCTAAAGATTAAGACAAGAGGGAGGAGATGGAAAATCTTTATAAACACATTCGCTATTACGTTAGAGATCAACTTTTTATCTTTTTACGTTTCTGCAATAGCTTTTTTGGTTTTTTAAGGATTTTTCTGGAAAAAAAACCAGGGATGAAGACTTTGTATTTTACTATTCTTCTTTTGATTCTTAATTTGGTTATGAGTAGCTAAATTCTTCTTCTTAGTTGAACAAAACCATGTTATCATCTAGTATGTGTGAGATTTTTAAATAAAGTTTATTTCATTGATGAATATTAATTGTCTTCCTAATTGTCTCTCATAATTGAATTGATTGATTTCTGGGGTGCGTAACTAAGAATTGATTTGTTTAATTTATATCTAGATTAGTAGCATTTGAGGTTCAGTCTTGCTAATCCAAAATGGCAATTAGGATTACCATCTTCATGTTAGAGTTTGGAAATTCTAAGAAGACACTTAGCTTAATTAAATGCATATCGTATGTATGTTGTCTTGCTCATTGGTTTCTTAGTCCTTAAAGCTATTAATAAATTAAACTTAAGATCGTATTTAAGTTGTTGACTAATAAGAATGTTTAGAATAAAAGTTTCTATTCATTTAATCTTAAGAGAAACCATCACCCAACGAATGTTTATTGATGGACTAAGTTTTATATCGAGGATCCATATTAGTTTGATAACGTAAGTGACCCAAAACCTAGGCTTGTTTACATGACAGTTAAAAATGAGCCCAGTATTCACAGCAGATACGAGACAGTTAAAAAGGAACTTAGTCACAACAAAGTAACAATGAAAGTGAGTCACATATGTATCACATATACAAATTGATATGTATGATCTGAATGTTTGAAATGAACTGTTCTGAAATGAAATTTGACGTGATATTTAATGTCTGATGTGATTTGATTGTAAAAATTGAATTGTGAGTTATCATTTTGGTTTGATATAAGTGAGTACATCAACAATGGTTCACTTACTGAGTTTGCAAAACTCATCAAAATTGCAACTTTGATTTTCAGATATAAAAGAGGAGACTTAACTTCTAAGACCTTCTAGAAGAAGTCTAGTATTGCATCTTTAGGAACAAAATGGCTCAAAGGACGATCAACTGATATTGTAAAGTTTAGATAGAATTTTTTTAGTATGGTATCCTCATTTTATGTAAAACTTGTTGTAAACTGTTTACACTCTGAGATATTTATGATATTGTATATATGTATTATGAAGTGAAAAGATACACGGTAAACTATGTGTTATTAAAGAAATAAGGAATTGATCTTTTGGATATTATGTTTTAAGTATGGTGCTATATTAAGTGAATGTGACTTCTCTAACATGCCACTTTAAAAAGGCATGTGCTCGAATGTCCTCGAGATGTTCAAGTATATGCCTGGAGAAGGGGATGGGTCACATCCTGCCTATCATTTGTTGTAGTTTCGTGCTTCCGCACCTACGATTTATTCATACTTTACTATCATTTTTCTTCTCTTCCAGCTGATGGCTTATGCACTGTCAAATTGGTCATCATTAATTTCACATGCATGGCACTATCCCATCTTATTCCTTCCTCTTCTTTATATTTTCAACATATATCTCCTTTCTTCACATTTTCTGGTCTTCTTCTTGTCTTTTAAATTTCTTCTTCTTGCTCTAAGAAAACAAGTGCAAATTAATCTTCAGAAAATGACCTAAATATCGTGCTTTTGACTCTTTTTAGTTCCATCACTTCAAAATTGTGCCTAAAACCACATATGAACTAAAGTGAGTACCTTAAGCAATTTTTTGTCATTAATCGCTAAGTGTAAATGATTAAATGTATCAATAAGTAAACACATATCAATTTTCCCCACACTTAGCTTTTGACTGTCCTCGGGAAAAACATCCAAATTAAGCTCAAAGACCTAAAAAAATTTCCTCAATTCCTATATTTACCAAGGCTATATAATCATAACCAAAGATGAATGACTTTAGAAAATCGTAGAAAAAAATCAACATTCAATGCTTCTACTTATGATCAATCAATAGGCATCATCTTCGGAAACCTAACAATCTAATGGTAGACCAAGAAAACATGTTTAAGTAAAATATATCTATAGGTACACTCAACACTCTACATATCATTTCATTTCTCCCCCACTATAATTGACATAAAAAATTCTGGATTAAAGGACTTTTCAAGGTTGTAATGTGGGCTAAGGTAAGGTGAGACATATTTGGGTTAAGTAGCATGAGAGTCATCAAAGCTAGTGAAACAAATGCAACACTCAATTATACCATCAAGTACAAAAACCCAACATTCACTCACGATTGTGTACATAAACTATGATGAATGCCAAAACAAGTTTCATAACTCAAACTCAAGCTCTGCCACACAGACCACATTAAGCATAACCAAACCGAAGGGATCACTTATATAATTTATGCCAATAACAAATTGAAACCATAATAAGCGAATCTTCTAAGGCAACATCTAGATATACTCAAATAACCCATTCATCACAACTTTAGGAGAATGCATTAATCATAAACAACTTTTCAAAACATTTGCACTTGCTCTTAGATACATTTATTTTTACATATATTTTTTCATTCTTTTTCTTTTCCTTTTCCTTTTCCTTTTCTTTTCTTGTGCTTTTCTCTTTTCTTTCTTTCTTGTCCTTTCTTTTCTTTTATTTATATTAAAAGAACCTACATGAACATAGGAATTTGAATTACAAAACATCCCAACATCATAACAAACCCATACATATGGACACCCTCATACTTAGAATTTTGTACATCCACAAACTCAACAATCAAAAATGCTCTACTAGCATATGGCTTAGGTAAGAAATTTGGGTAAGTATAAAGCATGTAATAGGGTTAGTGCACAAAAAAAAGTATAAAGCTCAAAAGGGGTTTATCAAGGGAAAAATCATGTCAATAGGATAGGTTATTGGCTAATGTATTTTATGAAAAACAAAGAGTTTCTAATCATATTCATATTAACGCATATGATAAAAATATGGTCTCGAATAGAAATTCAACAAAAAATCGGGATGGACACGTCATGAAGGTCGCACATTGTCAAAAAACTAATATGAATGTATCAATCAAATAAGGCTCAAAATCTTACCAGCTTTGTCTACCACTAGTCATAGTCTTCTACATAGAATGCACATTGACCAATCTGAAGAATAAAAGTATATGCTAAAGTTGCTATAAAATTTTCTAGTCAATTCATTCTCTACTCATGATATTTAATCCTAGAAGAAATAGAAAATGAGAAAATGTTTCTTTATTTTTTTATTCTTTCTCTCATTTTGATTGAAAACTTAAAAACAAGCAAAAATAAACCAACAAAGAAACACATATGTATAAAAACAAATAAATGCAGAAAATTTAAAAGCAAAGAAATTTACTTCCCTTAAGTTGCATCCCAAGAAGCGCCTTTGTTTAGGGTTATTGGCTTGACTACTTCTTCTCATCACATGGCAAAATTATAATCTTCGATTATTATAGTGGGTGTCACTTCCATGCGAGGTTGTTCCAGATATGGACTTCATTGATCATCATCCCATTCAGCGTTTTCCCTATCCTTAGATTCTCTATCTCAACTATGTTTATACATTCTGGGAAGTCTCAAATGTCTCTTCACCTTTTTCTTTCTCATTTAATTCCTCCAATCTGCTATGTAAAGGTGAAGACTCATTCTAAACAATAAAATGGAATTCAATACTTAACTCCAACCTAAATGGTGTATTCTTTTTTGCTTCAAGCTCCTCCTCAGCTTCTTCGACATAAGCAATTCGTTGAAGGTTGACCTCAAAATTGTCAAGCTCCTTTTCACTTTGTAAAGTTTCCTTGCAAACGTCTATTAGGTACACCTCTATTTGATACGGTTGTCTTTTTGCTTTGTGATATTTGGCAGTTGATAGCTTCCATCAGTTGATCCATATGGCTTGTCAAGTTTTGCATTCTAAAACTTGTTTCCTACTGGAATTGCAAAGTGCTAGCAATATACACATTAACTAATTCTTCCAAGGATGTAGCTGAGTCTTGATAGGAAGCTTTTTGTATGTATGGGAATTACTGTGCTTCCTGCAAACTATTATGGACGTAATTCGGCTGATTATCCCATCCATAACAAAAGTTAGGTTGATCTGTCCAAATTGTTATAGGATTGAGAATATGAATTAAAGAAAAAAATGCTCCCATCTATGTCAAATTTAATTTTAAAATTTTTTCATAAAAACGAAACAGAACAATGAAAAGACTACGAAATAACTTAAAAGGCACCAATTACAAACAAATATATACAAAACACTAATTAAAATCAATAACAAAAACTAAACACCGTATTCCCAGGTAATGACACCAAAATTTATAGGCTCGTCGCTATGCTAGTCAAAATAAAATAACTAAACAACTACTGTAGCAGTGGTGAGTCTGGTTTGATCCTATAGAGAGTGTTCAGTTACCTTATAAAATGAAATTAATTAATGTTTAGGTAATATGGGGTTCTAGATTTAATAAGAAAATAAAATAAAACAAACCTAATGAAAAAAATAAAGAAAACATTCAAAAAATGATAAAATTGGGGAATTTAGTAGGGACCTAGTTCGTTGGTTTAATCTAGGCCTACACCCCAATTAAGCATAATTCATTGATTTCTTGTTCTTTTATCTCTCTTAGCAATTATCAATAGTTGATTAACTACTTGCTCTATTACTCCCAATTTTTCCTTTGATCCTAGTTAATTACGAAGTGCTCCTTAATTAACCCTAGCTATTGGGAAACCTAGAATAAACTCTCCAAGTTTATCTGGCCAACCGCCTTATGAATTAGAAAAATAGACCAATCTACGTAATAATCACACAAGCTCAAATTATCTAACCTATGTTATGTTATATCTAATGATTTGGAACCATTAATTGCTACACATAAATCAGGAATGTAATGATTACATATTGCATTCAATTCTAGCAACAGGTTTTCATGAAAAATGATCCAATAGAGAATTAAAATCATCATCGTTCAAATGCCCAATCAATTTATACAAGATAACATAATCAATTTCTAATAAGAGAAAGAAATATCAAAATAATAAATAAAATACTTAACTTGGGTCGTCGGCATCGAGATCCTTGCTTTCCATGGGTCTCTCAAGAAAAAGCTTTAGCCCCCACATTTAACCAAAGCTGAAACCCCTAAGTTACTTCTTCACTATTCGTCCCTCTCTTGCAGCTCTCTTTTGTTTAACACTTTTGTTTCTACCTTGCAAGCTACTACTGCTCTCTCTCTATATACTATTCTTGACGTGACAATTAAACCTTATGTCCACCATCACTGCTCACAACTCTTCCCCATGTCTTAGCCAAACGTCTACTATTTATGTATAATGTTCGCATGAAGTGTAAATGTGGTCTATGTTTACGCAAACAACACAATTAGTAAAATGCATTATCTACGTTTCAGGTGTCATGGATTGCGTTTTGGCTTGCTCCTGCCTATCATCTGTTGTTGTTTCTTGCTTCGACGCCTACATTTTCTTCATGCTTCACTGTCATTTTGCTTCTCCTCTAGCTATTGACTTATGCGTTGCTGTATTGGTCATCATTAAATTCACATGCATAGGGTTATCCCATATCATGCCTTCATCTTCTTTGTATTTTCAACATATATCTCCTTTCTTCACATTTCATGTCTTCTTTTTATCTTTTAACTTTCTTTTTTTTGCTCAAGAAAACAAGTGCAAATTAATCTTTAAAAAATGACCCAAAAATCGTGCTTTCGACTCACTTTAGCTTTATCATTTCCTAATTGTACCTAAAACCACATATGAACTAAAGTGAGTATCTTAAGCAATTTTATGTCATTAATTGTTAATTGTAAATGATTAAATGTTTCAATAATTAAACACATATCAACTTCCCCCACAATTTGCTTTTGACTTTCCCCGAGCAAAACATCCAAATTAAGCTCAAAGACCTGAAACATTTACTCAATTCCTATATTTTCCAAGACTATATAATCATAACCAAAGATGAATGACTTTCAAAAATCATAACAAGAATTCAACATTCAATACTTCTACTTAAGATCAATGAACAAGCATCATCTTCAGAAACCTAGCAATCTAATGGTAAACTCGAAAAATATGTTTAAGTAAAATATATCTATAGGTACACTCAACACCATTCATGATCATGACAATCCATAACTTTGCCTATCATTTCATTTCTCCACCACTATAATTCACATGCAAAATCATAGATCAAAGGAATTTTCAAGGTTGTAATGTGGGCTTAAGGTAAGGTGAGATATATTTAGGTTAAGCAGCGTGAGAGTCATCAAAGCTACTGAAACAAATGCAACAATCATTTATACCATCAAATGTAAAAACCCAACATTCACTCACAATTGTGTACATAAACTATGATGAATGCAAAAACAAGTTTCATAACTTAAACTCGAGCTCTCACACGCAAAACACTTTAAGCACAACCAAACTGAAGGGATTACTCATACAATTTATGCCAAAAATGTAACATACCGTTACCCATATTAAAGTTAGAATAGTAAATATGAGAGATTATTGAGAGATTAGAAAATGAATTTCATGTTAATGCATAATATGACATATACATACACGTGAATATACGTATTTTTGCACATGAAAATGATTGTATATGCATTCATCGACAATCCAGGTATAATTGATTTATATATATGTGGAATGTGATTTTATTAAGAATTGTGGTTTATTTGTATTGAAGATTTATTGGAGAATGTATTTAGTAATTTACAATTTTTGGAGAATTTTAGGAAAATTTTCTAAAATTATTGGATATTATTGAAATAGGAATCAATGGTATTAAAGAATTTTATAAATGACTTTAGAATTTGTGAGGAGACGATATAAAAAATTTTAAAGATAATTGGAATAAAAAGATGGGAGTTACGGGACTAGTTCAATAAGAACTTAGTTAAAGCCTTAGAAGTTAGATAAGTGACAAGTGTCACTAGTCTAGTTCAAGTTTCACTAGACAATTACATTTTTCATGACCAAGTCACGTTTCTTCTATCTTAGAAAGACCAAGTCATTCTTTTGTCATGACTTATTTCCTTCTTCGTGGCTTTCTCTAAGCTTCATCTTCTTCACGCTTTTCTCACCAAAGTTACACCTTGCTTTCATCTACCTTTTGCTACTCCTACCTTGTTATCTATTCCTTTTGCCTCAAGAAAAACCTAACCTAAACCTCCTTTAAGATGATGTACGTGGTTGCATGAGGAATTAGGGCTTTTTGGAGTTTTTGAATTTTGTCAAGTAAGTATCTTGTTAAACCTTTAGAGTTGTTGGATTATGAAACAAAAATGGTGATTTATTGACATTTCAAAATCATAAGAAAAATAGACATTTTTCATGTTCATTGTGAATATAGTATGAAGATGTATATTTGTTGAATTTTCGGTTTTGATGATCAATATATGATAAGGTAGTGTTGAAATGATTTTTGGAGTTGAAAAATCAATAAAAAGGTGTCTGAGAAGAATGCAGAAATTCATTTTAGTTGATATATATATGCTCTATTTTTACTATTTGTGTACGTAAATTACTTAGGTGTTTTAAGATGAACTGAAATGAGTATTTATGAATGAATTTAGAAATAGGTGTATGGTGATGTATTGAGATGAGAAAGATTGATTAAAATGAAAATTTCAGGAAGAAATGAAGAGGATGCAAAAAGATAAAAATGCAGAAAAATGAAAGAAGAAATGCAAAAAAAAATGTAAATAAGATGTGTGAATGCTTTTATTCTTTGATGTTTGTGTTTCAATCTTGGGATTTGATTTGTGTATGATTATGTTGAGTTAATGGAGGTTTAAAAAATGGGGTTGATATGAGTTAGAGATGTTGTTTTAAGAAAGAAAAGAAGAAGGAGAGGAAGAGCTACAGTTCGGAAGAAAAAAAAAGGAAAAAATATACAGGTCACGATCATGTAGAAGCAAGAAGGAAGTCATGATCATGCAAAGTTGCGATTGTGCATATGCACAATCGAGATTCCGAAGCTTTGAAAAATAAAGGGGCAGTTTCGAACATCCTTTCATCTTTTGTCCATATCTTTTTCTCCCCACCTCCAAATGACCTGGGATTTGAACCAACAGATTCAAAACACGTTGTTTTACATCTCCACCAAAAATTATAACCATATAAAATCATTTAGAAGAGATTGAGTGATATATTTGAGACAAAATTGATGAGGAGTTCTGAAATTTCATAACTGGGGTATTTTCACTGAACATGCTTTGGTATTTTGACAATATCTTGATCTGTATGCATCAAAATGGAATGACTATTGATTTTTAGTAAACTAGAGACATAGGGATACAAATGGTACGAAGAAATATAATTTTAATTATGTCTTTAAGAGTTTCAAATTTTGGGTGGAAATTGAATACAGGGTACTGTTTCAGTATAAGAATAGTCCAAAAATGTTTGGAGTATAACTTTCAGAGCTTCACTGTACCTCCCTCTCTCACAGCTCTCTTCTATTTCACACTTTTGTTTCTGCCTTGCAAGCCGCTACTCCTCTCTCTCGTTACTATTCTTGATGTGACAATTAAACCTTATGTCCACCGTTACTGTTTATGTTTTCAAATCCTCCGCTATTTCTTGGCCAAACTTCTGTATTTCATGCATAATGTTTACTTTAAAACACATAATTGTTTACATAAATGCATATGCTATTTGTGTTTAGTAAAAGAATGATTTGCATTTTAGGTGGTGTGGACTGCATTTTAGCTTTCTCTTGCCTATCATCTACTATCTTTTCTTACTTCTGTACCTCTATTTTCTTCATGCTTCACTGTCATTTTACTTCTCTTCCAGCTGCTGGCTTACGCACTATCATATTGTTCATTATTATTCACGTGCATGGGGTTGTCCCATCTCACGCCTTCATCTTCTTTGTACTTTCAACATATATCTCCTTTCTTAGCATTTTCACGTCTTCTTCTTGTCTTTTAATTTTCTTCTTCTTCATCTAAGAAATCAAGTGCAACTTAATCTTCAAAAAATGACCCAAATATCATGCTTTCGACTCACTTTAGCTCCATCACTTCTGAATTGTGTCTAAAACCACATATGAACTAAAGTGAGTATCTTAAGCAATTTTATGTCATTAATTGCTAAGTTTAAATGATTAAATGTATCAACAATTAAACACATATCATTAATCGTCAACATCCAGACAATATCAAATCATCAAGGTATTAGCTTATTTGGAGCATACTGTGAGTTAACCTAGACGTGTAAACTCAATTATATGTGTTTCTGTCTAATTTGTATTAATGTGAAATGCTGAAAGGAATATGAAATGTGTGATTAACTGAATGTGAATTGGAAGACTTAGATCCAATGAATTTGATACATGTGATAAAAGCATACAGGAATGAAAGGAAATGAAACTTAGCATATGGAATGATGCATCACATTGAAATTCATGATTAGATAAAAGAGTTGTGACCAAAGTGACCAACATGAAAAAGAACTTTAAGTTTAGGATCGTACACAAAGAGCCACAGGCTCAATTATTAATGAGCCTGATATCCACAACAAATACGGAACAGTAAATGAAATGAGCCTGGTATCTACAACAGATACGGGATAGTAAATAGATACTTGGTCACAATAAAGTAAAATAAAATAGAGTCACATGTGCCTTTGTATATACATCCTTATATGTATCATATGACTAAACTAAAATGAATTATTGAATTGTTTAAAATATAGTTGAAAAGTAAATGAGGATGTGTTACAATATGAAATTTTAGCTTACCTGATATACTTACGAAAGTATGATAATCTTGATGTACTTGATAAGGCATGATGAAATATGATGTGACATTCAATACTGGATGATATGTAATACATATTGAATTGGGATATGTCTTGTCTCTGTGTATTTGTCTTGAGTGAATACATTGATGATGGTTCACTCACTGAGTTCACAAACTCATCAAAATTGTAGCATTGATTTTTAGGTTTAGAGGACATCTAGTTAGACTAATTAGAGTATAGATACTAGAACTAGATATGAGTTAATAGTCAGGATCAGTTGTACCTACAGATGTCTCTAGTAATTATGCATCAAGAATAACATTTCTCACCTATTATCAAATGTATATGTGAACTCTGAAGTGTAATGACATTTATGATTTAATATGATTATAAATGAAATGATTCAAAATGAATGTTTGAAATGCTTTTGATATGTGAGGCCTTAAACTATGGTAACGTAATCGTTTAACATGCCATCCTCGTAGAGTTTGTTCTCGAATATCCGTCGATACATTGGGGAATATGCTCTATGAGTGGTATGTTACATATAACAACAGCATAATGTTGATATCATATTCGATGATATAACCACGAATACAAATACACTGAATCTATGTTTATTATATCAAATCTCCTATTTCAAGATATTAACAAATTTTCATTTTCTCACACTATAACAAATCATCGTTCTTCTTATTGTTTCTAATAGTTGAGATATCAAATGTTCATGCGTGTGACTTATTTAAATGCAACTAAGACTGGGGATATAGTTGCTTCTGTGTACCTAATTAAACATTAATCTATCCTAATAGTATATGTCGTGTTTAAGATGCATATAACTTTACATATATTATGATAAATGCGCACGTAAGATGCTAAGCTTGGGCTTTAATACCAAAATGTAACGTTCCACTCTTATAGAGCATATCCCTGAGCGTATCAATGATTATTCAAGAACATACTTTATGAGGATGGCATACTAAAATGATCATAATACCACATTTCAAGGCATCATATATCAAAAACATTTCAAACATTTATTTTGAATCATTTCATTCACGGTCATATTAAATCACAAAAGTCATTACACTTTCGAATTAACATATGCATTTGACAACAGGTAAGAAATGCTATTCTTGATGCATAATGAATAGAGACATCTGCAAGTACTACTGATCTTGACCACTAAATCATGTTCAATTGCAGTAGCTATACTCTAATTAATCTAACTAGATCTCCTCTACACTTGAAAATCAATGCTACAATTTTGATGAGTTTGTGAACTCAATAAGTTAACCATCGTCGATGTATTCACTCAAGTCAAATACACAGAGACAAGTCATATCCCAATTAACAAGTATTACATATCATGCAATATTAAATATCACATCACATTTCATCATACATTATCAAATACATCAAGAATATCATACTCTCATAAGTATATCAAGTAAGCTAACATTTCATATCACAACACATCCTTACTTACTTTTCAACCGTATTTTAAACAATTCAATAATTCATTTCAATTCAATCATATGATACATATAAGGATGTATATACAAATGCATATGTGACTCCATTTTATTTTTGCTTCGTTGTGATCGAGCACTTATTTTCTGTCCTATATCCATTGTGGATACCAGGCTCATTTTATTTAGTGTCCTGTATCCATTGTGGATACCAAGATCATTATTAACTGGATCTGTGGCTTTTTGTGCTCAATCATAAGCTCAAAGTTCTTTTCCACGTTGGTCACTTCAGTTATAACTCCCTTATTTGATCATGCATATCAATATTATGGAATGGATCAATTCATATAATATGTTATCAATACATTTCATTCAATGTTCTAATGTCATTTATCACATTCCTCAAACCTAAGTCTAGCATTCAAAATTTAGTTAAGGACATATTCCATATTACACATATAATTTGAAAACACTTCCATATACAGTCTCAAGTATCAAACTCCTCATACCAATAATGTTCAGAATCATAGCAATCATATAAGTAACAGTTTAATAACTAAAAGTTAACCAAAAACAATTCGATCATACTGAGAAATATATAGTTTAACTCACAACACGCTCCAGATAAGCTATTGCCTTGATGATCCAGCATGTCTGGATGTTGACAATCAACTTGTGTATCTATCTTTATGCAATACACACATATTTCACGCATCATTAAGTTATCAATCATATTATTATTCAGTCATTCACATGTATATATATATCATGTTTCAATGCATGCTCAATTGACCTTCCGGGTATGTATTAATAGACAAAGATCTTGACTGTACTTATATGTTCAGTTCATTCAAACTTTATAGTTTATATACTACCATTTTGCAATTAGGTTTATACCTTACATAAGCTTTATTTATTCATCAATCATGTAGGTTCTTATAATTATCCAATTCTCACTCATAATTACTATGTGTTCTCCAATGTTCATTCAATTATATCTAATACACATTACTCATATCCTTTGAATCATATTTGAATTTCTAAGAACATCCTAATTCCTTTAACATCTCAAAATTTTCATATTTCAATGCATTGATATCAAGACAATCCATTCCTTAAGTTATGACATCAATTAACAACCTAAACTTATTAAACCATTAAGTAATGAATCAAGCAACAATTTAGGTTTATTTCAAGCCTCAATCAAGTCCAAATACACTAATGTAAAGTGACTTATCCTTATATGGTTCAACAATTACATAAAATGGAAGTTTTTAATGTCAAAGCATTGCCTACGATCGTGGGAAGGAGTTAATGCAACTATTCAAGATCACGAGATGAGCGAACCCAATGTGCACTATCCATTTTCTTTCAATTTTTTTAGATTCTAACACTTCATACCAAATTCAAAACACGTTCATAATATTCCACTAATTATACCTCAATTATACCTTAATTATAAGTCAATTCCTCATCAATTTCAACTCCAATTCCAACTCAAAATCATTCATTTGGCAACTTATAAACTATTGTCTTTCATGCATGCGAAAACAAAATAGAATTTATCATTCATGCATAATTTTTCAACACTTATTTCACTCTAATATCACCATCAATCCATCTCTAATTTAGTCGTTATCAATTTCTATGACAACCTGCCACAAAGAACAATACTTTACTTACTTGTCTAATTCAAATTCCACCTCAATGATCAAGCTAACCTAACCCTTTTATGCATGCAAGATCATCCAAGTAAAAGATGGGAGTAAAATGATTTCAGCAAAGGTAAAGAGATGATAACAGATTATAGCTATCTTTAAGTAGAATCTTATATGGACCTTGAAGTAACTATGAATAGAAGTAAAATAGAATTTCAAAAGTATGAGGGTTATGTATGTATTTTGGCAATGTGAGGGAGGAGGAAGAATGAATTACAACAGAAACATCTAAGGAAAGACTCTGCCATATATGTGTGTCATTAGATGAGTTAAGATAAGTGTCTCCTTCCTTAAGTACTTGTCTTATAAGGAAGCAAGCTACATGTCTTCTCCTTAAATGGTACACATGTCCTTCTATTTGGCTGCCAATTGTCACATAAGTATACTGCCATTTGTCACTCAACCTCTAAGCTTTCCATGTCAACTTTCATTCATTTTATAGGCTCAGTCATCCTAATTTTCCATGTAACAACTTGTCTTGCCACTTAACATTTTCCTAGACTAAATGTATATTGTAATTAATCAGTCTCTCAATTGTAACAATTAATTCCAAATTGGTAATTATAATCCATCAATTCTTGTTATTGATAAACCAAAGCACAAGATATTGGAAATGCAAATTCATTTCACATTCATTTTAGTTTCATACCCTAGAATATGTCAATTGAGTGCAATTTGTCTAAATCACAATTCATGTGTGTATGCTACTATCATGCATATGACGGAAATAATAAAATCATGTCATAAATGTACCAAATTCATTCTATATGATGCAACTCATAAGACTCAGGAATCTAACACTTTAATCACTCATCAATTCAAGAGACGAGATATTACAAAACAAAAGTAAAGAAACAAGAGGAGAAAAACTTGGGTATAACTAAAATGCTTTAGGCAAAGTAATAATAAGAAATAAACAAAGGGAAAGGAGTGAGTTTGGTAGCTAGAGTGGGGGATGTAAGAGATGTCTTAGAGTGGGGGATATGAGAGATGCATTCTTTGGCTAAATACTTTTTCTTATTTACAAATAATATTTTTTTTCTTAGAATGTTTATACTAATGCTATTTTACTTAGGGGTGTTATATCTCTTTTACAAGAATTTAACGAGCTCTTTTAAAAGGATATTCTAAGTGGATTATTGCTTAAGAGGATTGAGCATTAAATTAGCTTCACTCTTAGACCAAAAATTCCAAATTATCACACATATAAAACAAGTTTAAAGGAGACATAAGAGACATAAAGTAGGTGGAAAAACTCTTGGAGAAGTGCTATATGAGAGAGAACTTAAGTAATTACATTGCTCCTATTTTAGTTGTGCCAAAGAAGGATGAATCATGGATAAGGTATGGATTATCTTTCTATTAGCAAAATCAATGTAAAGTATAGACAACCTATTCCTAAATTAGATTATATGCTTAATGATTCGTATGATGTATGCTTATTCTCTAAAATTTGTCTAAAATTTGCTTATTATATAATTAGGTTTAGAGAATGTGATGAACGGAAAAACAAACTTTAAAACTAAATATGGTTTATATAAGTGGTAACAATGCCTTTTAATTAGAGTAATGCACCTAGCAATCTTATGAAATTAATAAACCGTGTTGTCTGCTTTCAAAAAAATAAAAATAAAAATAAACCATGTTGTCCATACCACATTTAATGTTGTTTATTTATCTCCTCTTGATTTTACGAAGGAAGATTTTGATATACTTGAGACTAAACAGGTGAGATGGCTACTTATGGAGCAACTTCAAAAAGGGTATATAAAGTTTGATCAAATTCTAATAAGCCTTTAAGTAATGAGAATCAACTATAAAAAGTTTGGTCTCTACAATAATAAGGTTTAAGAATTCAATTTTTGCAAACTTGCTTCAATAGGTGCCTTGGATTTCCATTTAGCATCTTCAGAACATGCTACAAGTATAGCTATATAAGAGTTATCCCTAATGTATGTTATTGATTACCTTAGATGAATTTTTTTCTGGTGGGCCTTTATACATTATTACCTATTTGAACATTAGGTTTACAAGGATATGAAAGTGATACTACAACTTTAATGAAGTCACCATCTTCCCAAATCTCAAATTTTTCATTATGCTTTGCAACTACTTTCACCATTCCACCTCAACACAAACTTTGATAGAAACCAATTTTCCTTATACTTATAGTGTGTTCACCCAAATATCAAGGCTTTTTTAAGATGTCATCATGGTAACTTAGAGACCTAAGGAAGATCAATATTGATATTGTAAAATTTTGCATGTATAAAAAAGAGTTTTAATTTTTACTTTTCTAATTTCATACCCAACTTCCATTTTTAAAGTAGCAATGGCTTTTTATAGAAGTTTCATAACCCTTTTTCAAGGATTCTCTTCATTCCCAACTCATCGGATAACCTAAATAAGAAGTAGTCTTCCTCGGTCTCTAGGGTTTGCACCACGCTTTGCTTTTGTTCAAGATTGCATTTTAAAAAGAGGTTTTTTTAATCAACATCATATAAGAATTTAGGACTAACAAACTACTCTAGCTTGAAGGATTTTAATAGGTAGGAAAATAGGGAGAGAACATACTAAGGAAGTTAGGGGAATAATCACCATGTACTTGGAACCAAGTTTTAAGGGAAGAGCTAGGAGAAGAAATAGTAGGACATGGAATGAGAGCCTTGTAAGTACCAAAAGTATAGCCAAGGCAGAGTGAAGAAGGACCAATGGTGTTAGGACCAACATTAGGAGAGGAAATAGACATTGAGGGGTTATTAACTATAGGAGAGCCAGAAAATAAGGACAAGGAAGCAATAGGGAGGGTAGGTTATGTGGAGTGAGTGAGAGGGTTTATAGTATAATTAGGAGGAGAGGTAACTCATAGATTTGGAAGGAAGGGCTTTAGGGCCAGCCACTAGTTACTTTACCTAAAAGCTCAGGGCTTTGTTCCATTGCTAAAAAGGGAAAGAAACTAAAGATTATAAGACGACGAGAGGAGGAAGAAAAAGAAGTTAACTAAAAAAACAAAATCAAAAGAGGGTTAAATAGAAGTGTTTTGGTAGAACTAGTGAGAAGGGAGAGCATTCTTTTGATATAAACTGTTTAATTATTCAGTTGTTAATTGAATATTGATGACATGGCACCTAGGGATGCATTCCATCTTTTTTAGTTACAATCCTATTAACTCCTACTTTTCTCACTAATTCATTTTGTCGCCTATGATTTGAATTCCAATTGTAAGAGAGTGTGTAGTTTTTAGATATTGAATGAACCTATCCATATCGATTTGAGAAGTGCATTGTTGGAACTAGATTGGAAAGCCAATTGGGTTTAGATTCAGGGGGTCCCAATCTGGCAGAACATGAGAGAAAGATAATTTATACCGATATACATTTCTTGCTAGCATACTATCGGATCTTATTGAATTAGAAATCTCTCCTCTCTTTATGTCTATTCTTCTTCTCTCCTTCGTCTTTATCAATTCTCAATTGATTAATATCAATTAGTATCACAGCATGATCCATGGTGGAGGGTACACCCTTGGTCAAGCTCAAGAAGATGATTAAGGAAAAATTCTCATTGGAACTTCAACAGTTGGAGCATCATTTGTTTGAGTCGTTGAAATCCCAAGGACAATGTAATTACATGTCACTCAAGGCTTTACTCAATGGTCTCATATTGAAGTAAAAGCAAGGCGAGGCATTGGTGACATTCGAGGCGAAAGGTAGTGGAATTCATCACCATCGACCTGAGTTGCAATTTTCAAAAATTGGTAGAGTTGATATTCCTTACTTAGATGGTGACAATGTGGATGGTTGGTTATTTCATTATGGTCAACTACTTGAGCTGGACGAAGTGAATGATGATGAAATGAAGGTGTAGTTTGGCATACTCCTTAACAAGGCAAATGAGGTACTACCTGAATCCTATCTAATCCATCTTTTTCTTGGTGGTTTGAAGGGGGATTTACATGTTGCTATAAGAGCCTTGAAGCCTAGGAGCCTCCTCAAGGCACAATACTATTCTAAATTGTAGGAAGTTTCCTTGAATGCTTATAAGGAGGAAAGAATCACGGGGAAGGAAATACTAACCTTACCCTAACACCGTCAACCCCCACCAATCAACCTTAAGCCCATGGATCAATCTCAATCAGTCCAAACCGCTCCACCCTATCTACCCGTGGAATATTCACAAAACAGGAGATACGAGTCAAAAGGGCCTGTGGAGAGTGCTATAATTGTTTAGAGCAATACACCCCATAACATAAATGCAAGACGACTACTTATATTCATAACATAGACATTGTATTGGATGATGACTATGTTGAGCAAGAAGAGTGTGAGACAAAAATTGAATCTAAAGTTGATGCCATAGCCATTTATCTTCAGGTCATCTTTGTTATTGTCAATTGTAATGCCTTAAAAGTGAAAGGAATAATAAAGGGACAGGTGGTGAATATATTGGTAGGCTCAGGGAATACTCATATTTTCTTGAATCTTAAGAGAGCTTGTGAGCTACAATGTCATATCTTTGACATGGAACCCTTAGATGTGGAAGTAGCAAATAGAGAAAGGGTGCCTGCAAGGGATTTGTGTAAGGGCTTGAAACAGCAGCTGCAAGGCTATAAGTTTACTTCAAACGTGATGCTCCTACCATTAAAAGGATGTGATATTATGGGTATAGTGGCTCAAATCATTAAGGGACATACATATGAATTTCAAAAGCTAGAAATGAGTTTTATGTATAGAGGTCAAATGATCATAGTTAAAGGAGGATGCAAACTTTTATAACAGTTACAACACCATTGTCAGAAAATGGTGAGTTAGGCGTTGGCAGAGGAACGATGGTAGGGCTATATGATTTAGCTAATTGACTTGTATCTTTAGTACCCAACATGTACACAGCTCACCGTGCGAGCAAATCAGATGGAAAATGAGCATCCAAAATTGTAGTCACTCTTAGAACAATACTCAGACTTTTTTTAAGAACCTAAAGGACTACCTCCCCATCGTGAGCATAACCATCAAATCATCTTGCAACCAAGAATACCTCGTATGAATATTTGACCTTACCACTACCCCCTTATTCTAAAGGACGCTATTGAAATGTTAATAGAGGAGATGCTAAAGTCAGGGATTATCCGACGTAGTCACAGTCCCTACTCTTCTCCTATGGTGTTAGTAAAAAAGAAAGATGATACATAGCGTTTATGTATGGATAACCGTCAGTTAAACAAAGTCACTATAAAGGACAAATTTCCTATTTTTGTGACAGAAGAATTATTGGATGAGCTGCATGGGACTTCTGTTTTTCCAAACTGGACCTAAAATCTGGTTATCATCATAGTTGTATGAAGGAGGAAGATATTAAAAAGATAGCATTTAAATTGGCCCCGAATTTTTTTAATTTATTTAAGCATGATTTAAATGAATTATGAGGTTTTGATAAATTAAGTTTTTGGAGATTAATTATTATGTTAATGTTAGTTGGATTTTTATTATATGGTTTAGTTGTATTAAAGTAGTAAGAAGGTTGAAGGGTATTTTTGGAAGATCACTTAAGATTAAAAGAACATAAGCTTATAAGGAAGGGTAAAATGGACTTTTGAGCTCATTAAGGGTAAATAGGGGAATAAGAATAGCTGTCTTGCAATTGAAGAAGAAGAAAATGAAAATTGAAGAGATGAAGAGAGAGTGTCGTGGGAGAAGAAGAAAAGAAGAGAAAGCTAAACTAGGTTTCCAATTTTCTTAGTTTTAAAGAGTGATTTTGAAGTTGTTCAAGAAGGGAAAAAGAAAGAGAAAGATTAGAGCTTCCATTTGAGCTAAGAGACTTATTAATTGGTGAAGATTCAAGATAAGTTTATGTTTAAACTTTTGGATTTTTGGAAGGGTTTTGGTTCATGAAGCTTAAGAAATATATAGGTTTAAGTATTCTAGGATCAATTTTAGTGTATATATTTCTTTGAGTTCTCAATTGGAAGTCCTATTGAATTGAGATTTTTGCCAATATTGAAGGAAATCAAGAGGAGAGGCAAGAGGAGTAAGAAGAGAGGCATCTTTGAACAATTGTTAAGCAAAGAATTCAAGGTGGGTTACATTTTTATAATTGAATAATAAGTCAATAATGTTTCTTCCAAATCAAGAAAGTAAATATTTTTCAATTGTATTATAAATGTGCATTTATTGCTACTTGAATGCTTTGAGAAAATGCTATGTGTTTGGTATGTGAATGTTGTGTGGATGATTTTTGAAAAGAATGCGAAAATGATTTTTTTGAAAAAATAATACTATGTTTATGAAATCACTTTTCAGAAAAGAAAAAAAAGCATCATTTTGGACAACAAGTTTACAAGTTATGAAATACATGTTATGTGAGTTTGGTCTAGTCCATTCTATATGTCAAGTGCACTTTCACTAAGACATTCTCCCGCCTACCCACAAGTGGCATGGAGCTCCTTCAGGGACTTCCTCGTGTTTACGACTACACAAAAATCACTATGTAAGATTATGTTAGCTCATTCTGTTCATGACTACACAGGACCATTTCATGGGAATGTGTTAGCTCGTTCTATTTATGAACCTCCCAAACCATTTTGATGTGCTTATGTGTTGAAAATTTTATTGAATGCATGATTTGGGTTGCTTATAAAGTGTTTGATAAATTAAGAATTTGGAAATATGTGTTTCATGATGCATTGTGAATTTTACAATGGTTTTGCTTGTTACCAATTATAAAATTTTTACCCACAAGCTTTAAGCTCACCCCCCATTCTATCTCATCTTCACATGATGAGCAAGAGATCGAGTGATCGAGGATAAGGGCATTAATTCGGATTATGCTTATTTTGTATTTTAAGTTAGTTTTTGCAAAACAAAGCTTTAGTTGCATTTTGAGCAATTATACTTTATGTAAATTATGTATTTCTAGATTATGATATATTATGGCTTGAAATGCCCATTAAAGCTTTGTAAACTGTTATATTTTGATGATAATAAAATATGATTGTGTTTTTTCTCATTACCCTCAAAGTTTGTACATTGCATTTTCAAGCATTCATAAGGGTAAAATTTTGTGTTGTGACTTCTAGGAAAAATCTGTATTGATCTAGGCTAAATTAGATAGAGTTGTCTTCTTAGAAGTTGTAGATTATATTTCTATCTTTCCAATGACATAAAGTATAAAATTTTTGCAAATTTGGATTGGGATATATGATAATTATAAGTTAGTAATGCTGCACAAGATGCATATAGGACAGCTATAGTGAAAGATGAGAATTTGTTGTATGTGATGAATCAATGGAGTTGAGATTTGGGAGTTTAATGAAATCAATTTTATAATTGAATGTTTAAGGAGTGACATTGCATTAGAAGAAGTGAATTTGGGAAGATTATGAGTGAAAGTGATGTTAGAATGGATGTAGGAACCATTGGAGATGCTTTGGAGGGAGTTTTGTCTCACTAATGTCTGTTAGATGAACATTAGGTCCATTAAATGGATCTTCTCAGGTCTGAAAATGTCCCCAGGCCAGTCCATGTCTGTTAAGCAAACATTAGGTCCATTAAATAGATCTTCACGAGTCTAGAAGACACCCCAAAGCCGTGTATGTCCGTTAGGTACAGACATACACTGTACACTTTTGGAAATTCGCAATTTTGACCCTATAATGGCAAAATCTTTCTTCAAGGTCTTCCTAAAAATTGTAGACCTTGATGTCCTTTTAAAAACCATCCTAAAATGACCAAAATCCAATAACTCTAGTGAAATTTATGCCAATTGTCCCAAGATAGGTACAATATGATTGAGGACATAATTGTGGTTGACTCTTTTGGCCATAACTTCATCGTCCGACCTCCAAATGAAGTGATTACTGAACCAATAGATTCCTAACACATTTTTCTATCTCTCAAAAAAAAAGTTGGTAGCCTTTGGTGTTGATTTGAAAAATATTAATGGAAGAAAGTGAGGGAATCGATTGGAGGAGCATGACTTAGTTATTAGCATACTTTGGCTTTTAAGCATATCTTGATCTATATGATAGGAAACTTTTAGGATTAAGAATGAAGATGAACCAATGATGGCTAATGAGAGTTCATTTACACATGCTCACATTTTATGACATTTGGATAGTTGGACTCCAAAAACAGGGTCCAACAATTTAGGACACACCATGGTCACTTTGAGTTCCTTATCATGCCCTTCAAGTTGACAAATGCTCCTTCCACCTTTCAATCATTAATGAACATGATCTTTAAACTGTTCTTAAGTAAGTTTCTCCTAGTATTCTTCGATGATATATAAATATATAATGTTCATTGGCAAGCTCATGGATAACATTTGCAGCAAGTCTTTAACCTTCAGAGGACTCATTCATTGTTGTCCAAAGTTAAAAAGTGTGCATCTATAGTGGCTCAAGTTGATTACCTCAACCATGTTATCAAAAAAGAAGTAGTTGCTACTAATCCAAAAAAGATAACTGCAATGATAAATTGGCCTTAACCTAAGATGCTCAAACAACTCAAAGGATCACGAGATACTACAGACATTTTTAAAAAATTACTCAAGATGGACAGCTTCAGCTAGAATGAAGAAGCTGAAATGACATTCAAAAACCTCAAACTCATAATAACAATGGCTTCTGTATTGACGTTACCAAACTTCAAAGAGCCTTTTGTTACAAAAACCAACGCAAGAGGTGAGGGAATGGGAGTTGTACTTTAACATAATGGTCATCCGTTAAGCGCCATTAGTAAGGCTTTCTCACTAAAGTAGGTAGCCCTCTCTACTTATAAGAAGGAATTCCTAGCCTTAGTGTATGTTGTGGAAAGATAGAGGCCCTACCTCTTAGGCAAACATTTCATCATCAAAAATACTATAAAAGCTTGAATCATATGTTGAAGCAGCGCATTCTTACACCATTCCAACAGAGGTTAATCATCAAATTGCTTCAATATGATTTTGAGGTCAAGTATAAACAAGAAAGGGATAACATAGCAGTTGATTCATTATCTTGCATACATTCTAAAGAGATAATTGCAATAGCAGTTACAAACTTCACCACACTCCTAATGATGGAAATCCTTAGTAGCAGTGAAAGAGACCCTTATATGAGGAGCATTATGGAAGCTAAACAGAGAGATGCCTTGACACATCCAAAATAGTTAGTGGATCAGCAAGGTTTCAAACAAAAAGGAAAGTTAGTGGTGGGTCATAATGAGGATTTGTGCAAAAAGATTATAAACCTGGTGCACACAGGAGCCATGGGGCATGCTCAGGGGCCACTGTTATTGCCAAGAAGATTGCATAGTTCTATTATTGGAAGGGGCTTACCAATGATGTGAAGAAATTTGTAAAGGAATGTGATGTGTGTCAGAAATGCAAGTATGACAGAGCCGTTTACCCTGGTCTCTATTCACTCAAGGTTACACATGCTAATTTTTACTATTTATAACCTTGGTAATTACCATAAACGCACAAGTCGTTCGCATAGTACCTAAAGGGAACTAGTCCTAAAATCTAAAGGCAGCTAAGTTCGCAATACCTAATTAAGCAACTACTACAGAAATTAAAATTAATCGATAATCAAATATGAGAACTTAAAGTGCCCAAAAGTCACAAAATAGACAACTCACACAAATAATCCAAAAATCAATGTACAAATGACCAATTGAGAGAAAGGGGGATTTAATTCAAAACTTAAAAAACTACCCAATTATGCAATTTCTAAATTAACGATTCTAGATGGTCCTAGGGTGAATTATTCTCTCTCGAGTTATAATTCTTAACCCTAATTGATAATCCCTAATTTAAATTATGGCTAGCCATCCTACACTTTTCCTGCCTATAAATAGGTGGGAGATGAAAGGAGAGGGGTGTACAAAAATAAGAGAGACGTGAGGTGAGAGAGATAAATAAGAGAGAGAGACAAAAATATTGTGTGTATTCTTGTGAGTGTAGCTTTCTCCTTGTAATTCTTCAACTTTCTCAGTAGCAAAATTCTTCTATTCTTGGCCATAATTTTTACCCTAATTTGGGGGTTTCTCACGTAAATTCTTTGTGTTCATTATTATTCCTTACAGCCTTATTTAGCTACGAATCTGCTCTAATCCGATCGAGTTTCACAACATCAACCATATCATTTTCTTCTTCCACCACCACCTACATAGAAAAGAAAGAAATCCATTAATAAGAGAATCTAACAACAAACAAACACATCGTAGAAAAACTAACATGAGCTATTGAGAAAATTAAATAATTGGGAGTTCGTGCAACATATACTTTTAGCTTTATGACAATGAAGTTTAAGCATCCTACTTCGTCATCATCTTCTTCATGATTACAGCAAGCAGCTCTAAGCATTTCTCTAAAGTCATCATTCTTAGCAAATCATCCCCTTACTAGAGGTTGTCTGTCTACCAGTGTCTTTCTGCTAGCGTACTGCAAATTTTATCAAATTATTAGTACTAAGAACAAAATAAATTTGAAATTTTGACATAAGCTTCAACATTTTAAGATAAAACATATTTAGTTCTTGCTTAGGATACGGAAATTCTTATCATGGTTCTATTTTGCTCTCCATAAACACATATTCTGCAACAATATTTTGTGGGTATCTCTTAATGTGCAGGCAAAACAAGCCTACTGATCTTGAAAGCAAGGGTTGACAGAGGAATGCTCGAGGCAAAACCTTGATTTTTTGCTGAAATTTCTTTCATTTCTTTTCTTCATGTACCTATGAATCTTTTCCTTCCTCTGCTCAATTGAGAGTTTTCCCATCTTGAAAGTTGAGTCTCCCAAACTTTAAATTTCTGATGATATTCGAATGGAGTTCCCAGTCCTACCCACCAGTTGCTGAGTTTCATTACCAAATGCCTTCCACATTAAAATTTAAGAAAAACATAGTAGAAGTCATGGTTTCCTTCAAATAGCCATAACTAGAATGCTCAGAGATATAGATAATCTACTTTGGTAGCATCTGAGCAGTTCAACAAGTTAGAAATACCAATTCCCAAAAGACGGTGGTACCTGTAGGTCTCTTGGATTAAGTACTCGTTGGATTAAAACTGGAAAGTGGAGTCCACTACTGTCACTCTGGCATTCCAATCCCTAAGGCTGTAACTCAGAACCAATTAGCATACCACTTGGGAATAATCCAGTTTTGTCAGCAGATAAAGCAGCAGTCATGGTCCCAATAGCCATGCATGCTCACCGCTAACCGCTTTTGGTCCCAGATCTTTGAGGTTGCTTTTTCTAATAAACGTTGGTTACATTTCTTTTTGTTATTTGTACCAATAACTGGTTTATGGATGAGCATTCTTGGAGTAGTCGGTCTGGCTCTGAACCTACGTGCCTATGACTTCGTTTCTCAGGAAATCCGTGCAGCAGAAGATCCTGAATTTGAAACTTTCTACACAAAAAATATTCTCTTAAACGAAGGTATTCGTGCTTCATGGAAGGACCTAGAAAGCTACAAGAAGGTGATGAAGGGTTCAATTGAACATAAGAAGGAATTGAAAACAAGCAACCTTCGTTAAAAATTGATCTCATTGGCGGAACCATCAGTGGAACAATAGGGTCAGTATGGTATTGGGGAAATCCATCACCAGATGCAACATCTGTTACTGAGAGTTGAGGTTGTCCTGAAGAGAGTTCAAATTGATCTTGTTGGATAGAGACAAATTTAGGGAGAGGAAATGTGGGGAAAGGAGAGAAGTCTATGGAAGCAAAAATGTAGTTATCGAGTTCATCCAGAATTGAACCAAAAACTATGGACAAATTACTATTGTTGCCATAATTGATGTTGTTATTATTCACAATTGTGGCACTAGAAGCGGTGCTACTACCAACTACAGTTGTTGTTGTTGGGTTTGTTGTGTTAGAGCTACCATTATTATCTTGGTAGTTACTGAACTTGTCAGCAGCAGGTGGCCTGAAAGGTTAGTAGAGTAGAAAGAATTATCATCATGGCAACAATTTGAGCTAGAAGTGACTTCTGAGTTCTTCAGAATTTCTTGGAAAAATTCAGGACCACAGAAATCCAGAATCTGAGGACTAATTGGAATGGAAACTTCATCCTGTTGAATAGTGTGGAGAGATGTTAAGATCATGCATATGTTAAAAACTGTCAGCACCCTTTTGCAGAACTAGCATAAGAATAGGACATATTTGAACCTAGAACAATCTTCCCTTCAGTCACACGTCACGTCAATCATGATTCTTCACATAATTCGTGTTATTAGTTAGGATCATATTCTTAACCTTTGCCAAAGATCTTTTAGATGCTTCAGGTCTGAATTAGACATGTAGCAGTTCATTAACATGTCTCCGTTTATGTTATGATTCGTGAATTTCAAGTGGGACAAGATGACAAGAAAGTAGCTCAATCCATCTTAAGACCAGCGTTATTTATTTATTTGATAAGAACACAAAAATTCTCCGAAAGAGAACATCATAATGAATGTCTTAAAAGCAGCAAAAGTGGTGCATCGGCGCTACACATGGCATGTAGGAACTACTTTCACCAAGATAGGTACAAAAGGGCATTAAGAGGACGATTATGTTATGTTTTTATCCATTATGTGCAGATAACATCCAAGTTGGAGCTAACAATTGAAATTGAATGGCAATTGAAAGGAGCAACAACCAAACCATGCGAGTTGCTGTAGTTACACTCTTTTCGGTCAAACTAACAAGGAAACAAGAGAATAATTGCTGTCAGAAAATATGAGCGCATATTCCATGACGATAACCAGACGAAGAAATCGAATTATTGCCCAGAATGTACAAAATTTAATTACTACATCTTGCGATGATTTGCTTGAGAGAACGATGATAACTTGGGGATTTTGATTTCTTGTTCATTCCAGTTCGAAGTACTGTCCCATTGACGGTGAAAGTGGATGGTCTTGAAAGAAATTGCTACTTTACTAATGCAGACGAAGGAAAAGTTGATAGACTACTAATTTATGACATACCAGCATGAAGCATCTAATTGTTACGAGTGAGCTTGGGACACATAAAGATTGTTGGAGCCCACATCTGAAAATAAAACACGATTGTGTAAGACGTAAAGCGAAGCTTTCAAAGAAATTAACCACTTTTGTGCTAGTTCGTAAGACCAAAGAGTGCTGAGGACAACAACCGCCTTTGGTTTGGCAATTACAACGGCAAATTAAGGACCTGGAGAGGACACGATACCAGGAAGGAATCCCGTACATTGTTCACTATGAATACTTTAAATAAAGATGAAAAGTAAACCCCATGTCAATTTCGAAGAAAAAAAAGTGAGCATGCGACACCAATTTCTGAGATGTTAAATCGGAATAGGAGCTACCTTAATTTTAAATATATATATATATATATGGATTAGCAATCTTTGCATTAATACAAACCAGAAGATTAAGAGGACATCATTGCGGAAAGCTGCTAGGGCGGATGGATTACGTCTTGCTACATACTTGGAAATCACCTCCTATTGTCGCTGGTTTGAAATAGAAATTGACGTGATCTTTTACTGCCTTAAATTAGGAATCAATAGTGTAATAGTCAAATTTTCCATTCTGAACGTAGGAAAATAAAAATGAAAGAAAACAAACAGAAATGAATGGGAGACAGGCAGAAGGAAAGTAATTAGCTGCAGGGGGGAAAAGAGAGTGTGTGTTTTTGTGTTGGAGAGAAAAACGGAAGAACAACGTTGAAGAAATTGGAATTAAAGCCAAGAAAACAGAGGTTACCAGGATCCTAAAGTTAGTGAGTATATAATGACTCATTATACACCCATGAAGGGTTTTTTAGTCAATGTTCTTCACATAACTACCAAAGGGAGCTACCTTTTTGTTTAAATGTAAAAGAACCAAAGAATGAACTATAATAAATAAATCGGCTTGTGTTTCTCCTTGATATATGGTCTTTTACACGAAGAACAACAAAAGAAGAAAAAGATTCTCAACTTTGAAATGATTAAGCAAAGTTTTTTAATCGGTAGAACTACAACAAAAATTCTAACCATGTAATTTTTGTTTAATATACATATGAAAGGATCCTGTCTTATATAATCTGTGTGATTATGTTTAATTATTTTAATATTATATCAGAGCATCGGTTTATTTTTTTGTTTTTATATATGCATGCTTACTTTTTTAAAAAAAAGCTCATCGTATGCTCTATTTTGTTTGAAATTATTTCCGAAATTATGGTTGTTTTTGGATTTTGGTAAATAACAATTATTGATGTATGTATCCATACGAATTTGGGTTCTGCATTCTCCCTCTAGATGTTTTTTCTTCCTCTTGCATTTGTTTCGTAGGAAATTTAGAAATGAAAAACAAACGTTTTTTATTCTTGCCACGTGGTTTGGTTTTGACACAAGATGCTCACTGTTGTCTTTGTTTTCATCTGCTCATATAATAAACACACAAACCAAAGATGCAGTTTTTGTTGTTGCGTTGTTGATTAAAAAAACACATAGACAACAAAAGGCAAACGCAGAGAAAAGAAAGAAGACAACTCTTCTTCAAACTACGAAAGGGCACGTGGCTTTTTTTCTTTTTTGTTTTAAACAGCTTCACGGAAAGGAATAGTGAATTCGCTTTTTTTTTTTTGCATAAAGAGGATTAAAAAAGAAATAAAAGCACACGAAAGAAAACCAATCAACGCCCACTCGTATCTCTCCTATAGAACAGTCTTTGTCGATTGCTACAGAGAATAGAAGTCAAAACCAAGGGAGGATCTGTGCGCACATACAATTTGAGAGGTCTACTCTTTGCTAATGAAACTAGCAGGTCGGCACTTTGGTAGTGAATGGGCTTTCTATGTCCTAAGTGGAAAGGGAAAGCTATGATATGTATTTCTCAACATTTTTTTCGCTTCACACGTCTTTCTTGTATTTTTGTTTTTGTGATTACTCTATCCTTACTTCTTTTTTACCTTTCACATTGAAAATTCAACGGAGTCATATAATAAGAGTAGCCTCTCCTCAAATAAATTAATTAGTTTATACAAGCCAAAACTATCACAGGCTTATTATCATATTGGATCTCTAAGCTCAAAACCTTAACCCATTCTTAGTTATTATGATACATATATCCAAAAACTATTAAAATGTCAAGGGTGCATACTTTGACATTTTAGTCCTTATTGTTTGGACTTTGAATGTCGGTAGTTTTGTTCAAATAGAAAAAAAAAACATAAAAGACATTTATTCAAGTCCTTTAACAAAACATATAACGTTTAAAACAAAAATGGCCACGTGCCTTGTTGTGGTTTGAAGAAGAGTTGTCATCTTCCTAATTAATTTAGTTAAATTAGTTTTTAATTAAAATAAATTATTTTTAATAGTAAATAAATTTTAAAACTAATTTGTTTAGTTAAAATAAACTTAGAAATAAGTTTATTTTCGTAAAATTAAAATTAGATATATATTTTCTAATCAAATCTATAATAATTCGGTTGAAATTAGATAGAGGTTTAATTAGAAATTAGTTTCTAATTAAACCAAGATAAATTGATTAATTCAATTATAATTTAAATTAGAAATAATTTTCTAATTCAATTTAACTTATTCAATTTTGCAAATGACTAGATTAGAAATAAGTTTCTAATTGATTAGATATTAATAGAAAAATTTGATTAGTTCAAAAAATTGCTAATAAAATTAAATTATTTCTATTTTGTGAGCATGAGTTCGCTATGTGTGAGACAAAATAATTTGTTTATTTTGTGCACTCTTCTAATTCCTAAAAATTTGTTTTTCAGGAAGATGCTTATTATTAAGCAGACGCCTAAGCTTATTCAATGTGAGGCACAAAAGAGACATATTGGCAGCATGTATGTACAAGTAGTTAACATATGTTTAATGCCTAGAGATGATCTAACACAACATGTTATTTCAGTTAATAACATGATGCAAGAGTTACACTTTGGAGGTTGTCTAGCTTATGTAGATGTTGAAGTAAAGTATATGACTTTGTTTGCGACATTACCTCAACCTCAAGGCGAACTATTACGAATGCTCTGGACCAATATGCTTAGCAAGAAGACTTATAATTTGTTAGTGATGGCATTTATTAAAGAGATGAGTAGAAGGAAGTTGATTAGGACTTTGTATCCTATAAGTCTTCCAATGGAAATAGTAAGAGCTATTGTAAACTGAGCTGCGTGAACTATGTCACGCAAACTCGTGAACTCATTTCCGCTTAGGGTTCGTCACCTATAGATTGTTTGTAGGTTAAAGTACATTTACATACAAAATGTAGTTTTATAAGAACAAAGTCTTGATATTTTTGTAACATGTTTACATGTATATCATATAGGAATTCATCTAGAGTAAGGTAATTAGGATTTGATTGTTGTGTGAATGATGATTGAACACATTAGTAGACTTTTGATTTCATAAGCAATTGTGATCGAATTATTTACTCTATGAACTATTAATATGACATTAATGTGTACATATATTTCTTTCTTATTATAGAAACTTACTGTTTCAAAATGGCTACTGCTTCAAAGAATATTGTTGCCGAACTCAATAGGGGGGAGAAACTCAATGGTGACAATTATGAAATCTGGAGTATGAAAATCCAATATGTATTGGAGGAGCAAGAGACTTTTGAACCATTAAACCTAACCATGGAAGTTCCTAAGGAGGGCACTACGGCCCAGCATAGGAGGGATCGTGATGCATATGAATTATAGAAAAAGAAGAACTCTTTAGCTCACATCACCGTTACTGAGTAGCATGGATAATGATATCATGTGAGAGTTCTGCAAATTTGAAACTACAAAGGACATGTGCTCTGCATTGGCTGCTCGTTTTGGAGGTGCTTCGATGACCAAAGTGAGGTCACTTGCAATTAAGTTTAATACTTATAAGAAGCGCCCAGATGACACAATGCAAAAACATCTGAGGCAAATGCCCAGCATCGTAAGTGAGTTAGGTGATGTTGGTCATGAGCTTTCTGATGAGCAATAAGTACAAGTTGTGATTCGTTCACTGCCTCAGAGTTGGGAGCTTATGAAGATGCACCTAACTCATAATGAGAACATCAAGACAATGGAAGATACTACAAGACACCTCATCTTGGAGGAAGAGCATGTTGAAGCCTCAAAGATTTCTTTTGAGGCATACACAATTAGTTCTAGCTCACTTGGAGCTATGAACAAGAAACGCAAGCTTCATGGTGGACACCAATGGAAGAAGAATAAGAAATTCAACCACTCCCCTCAAGAATCCAAAAAAAAAAATGGAACCAACGTGGAAAGGGAAAGCATCCCTTCAAGAAAAAGAACATGAAACATGTGAAGTGTTATAATTATGGTAATAAGGGCCACTTTGCTCGAGATTGTACCGTGCCCAAGAAGGTACAACTTTATAGTACAAACATTTGTTCTGTGAATGTTTTTTGTGTTGTTTTTCTAACTGAATCACAACCTTTGTGGATTGCAGACTCAGAAGCAACCAACCATGTAGCGAAAGATCAAGATGCCTTCGTTAAGTTTCGTAAACTCCCACATGGAAGTCGATGGCTTTATGTAGGTGATAATTCCAGAATTGTTGTACAAGGAATTGGTGCGTGTAAATTGGATATGTGTGGAGGCGACCCCTTATCCTACATGAAGTATTATATGCTCCTTAGATTCGTAGGAATCTTTTATCCGTGTTAACGTTGGTTAGACTTGATTTCAATATAAATTTCCATGACGGTGGAATGGATTTGTATCTTGGATCTATTTATTATGGTCATGGTTTTTTTAAGTGATGGTTTTATAATACTGGATGTGTTTAAGGAAAATAATATTATTAGTTATTCATTATTTACATCTAATATTTTCAATAATGATGCAACTTTGTGGCATGCTAAACTATGTCATTTTAGTCAAAATCGAATAAGTTGATCAGCTAAAGAATGACTTTTAGGTAATCTAAGTCAAGCAGATCTACCTAAATGTGAGCATTGTTTAGCTAGTAAAATGGCAAGAAAGCCAGTTGGAAAGGGAACTCGAGCTTTATATTCATTGCAATTAATTCATTATGACATCAGTGGTCCAATGAATGTAAGGGCTAGACATGGGGCAGCTTATTTTATCACCTTCATAGATGACTATACTCGGTATGGTCATGTCTATTTGATTTCTCATAAATCAGAAGCATTTAATTGTTTCATAAAATATATGAACTTGGTTAAGAATCAATTAGATATAAAAGAAAGCATTATGAATGGATCGTGGACAAGAATACTTATTAGACAAGTTCAAGGCTTTATGTGATGAGAAAGGAATAACAAAGCAGTTAACAATTTCTAGAACCCCATAACAAAATGGCATTGCTAAAAGACGAAATAAGACGCTATTAGAAATGATTAGGTCCATGATGGCCCAAGCAAATTTACCAATCACTTTTTAGGGTGATGCGTTGCTAATAGTCACCTATGTTTTTAATCGTTTGCCCACGAAATCAGTTATTAGCACACCATATGAGTTATAGAGTAGTAGGAGACCTGACATGTCAAGTATCAAACTTTGGGGGTGTACAGCTTATGTTCATAATCTCACTCACAAACATGGGAAATTAGGCCCAAAGGGGAGAAAAAGTATTTTTATTAGATACTCAGAACACACAAAAGGATATGTGTTCATTAGTGAACAAGGTAATGAAGGTGTAACCGAATTTGAATCACGAGATGTAACATTCTTAGAGAATGATTTTCCCAAGCAAGGCAAAATAGGTAAAGACCTATTGTTATATGAGATGCTTGATCAGAATGATTCTATTATGAAGAATCAACGTGAGGAACTTCAACCAAGTGGGAGCAATTCCACAGAAAGTTTCTCTAGCATGACTGATCCGAGTGGGAGCAATCAGATCCATCATGAATTAGGTTATGACGAACCTCGTTTAAGACGAAGTAATTAAGGAATAATTCCTTGATGTGGTTTTAAGATTGAAGGAGAAATTATGTTCCGTAAGAGGAAGAAGAGCCAAGGAATGTAAATGAGGCTCTTATTGGCCCTACTAAAGAAGAATGGATGAAAGCAATGAAAGAGGAAATGACTTCTTTAGGCTCCAATCAAGTATAGGACTTGGTTGACCACCCTGAAGGGCACAAAGCAATTGGGAACAAGTGGGTTCTCAAAATAAAACGAAAAGCTGATGGCAATATCGAAAGATACAAGTCACACCTTGTAATAAAAGGATATACACAATAGGAGGGAATTGATTATGAGGAAAACTTTTCACCTGTTGTGAAGTTTACTTCAATTCGTCTTATTCTGGCTATAGTAGCAAGTATGGATCTTGAATTAAATCAAATAGATGTAAAAACTGCTTTTCTTAATGGAGAATTAGAAGAAGAAATCTATATGAAACAACCTGAAGGTTTCATAAAGGTAGGTCAAGAAAATAATGTATGTCAGTTATTAAAATCGATTTATGGCCTGAAGCAGTCTTTAAGACAATGGTACATTCGTTTTCATAACGTACTCATTTCGTATGATTTTTAAATGATTGATGAAGACCATTGTGTGTATGTTAAGACATCCAAATATAAATTGATGATTTTAGCTTTAAATGTTGATGATATATTGATTGCTTGTAATGACTGTGTGTTCCTTATGTAAATCATAGATTGGTTATCATCTAAATTTGAAATGAAAGACATGGGTGAAACGGTATACATTCTTGGAGTCAAGATTTCAAGAGATCCTTCAAAGAGATTGTTATCTCTTTCACAAGTGATGAACATTTAAAGAATTCTTGAATGATTCCGTATGCAAGGTTCCAAACCAATTGATAACCCTATTGCTAAAGGTAAAGGCCTTAGTAAGAGAAATTGCTCGTCAACGCCACAAGAACGGGAAAAAAAGAAGAATATTCTCTATACCAGTGCAATTGGAAGTCTGATGTATGTAATAATGTGTACAAGACCACATATTTGTTACACTGTTAGAATGGTGAGCAGATATCAATCAAATCCAAGCCAAGCACAATGGAAAGCAGTAAAGAGAATATTGAGGTATCTAAAGGGAACTATGAATTATGCATTATGCATTATATTATCAAGAAAATGATCTACGTATACAAGGGTATACTGATGCAGACTGGTGAGGAGATTCAGATGAAAGAAAATCTACATCAGGATATGTATTCTTACTAAACTATAAAGCAATATCATGGAAAAGTAAGAAACAATCTTACGTGGCATTATCCACAATGGAAGCTGAATTTATAGCATTGTCATCTACAGTACAAGAGGCTGTGTGGCTTCATTGATTCTTAGTGCATTTGGGAGTCACTAAAAGTGAAATTGATCCAGTGACCATTAACTATGATAGTCAAGCTACAATCGTTTATACTAAAGACCCCAAATTTCATTGTAAGACAAAGCACATAGATACCAAGTATAATTATCTGAAAGATATAGTTGCATGAAGAGAAGTGAACATGAAATATATATCTACATGAGATATGATAGCAAACCCAATGACAAAGCCAATTTTCAGTGATGTATTCATTGGGCATGTAAAGTCACTAGGACTACGTAGATGTCAACATGTATTGGTAAACATTTCTATGTGTATGTTCACTCATTATAATGTCATATTTTGGATATAATGTATAGTGAAGATTATACATTGTGTGTCATTTGATTCATGAATATATATGTTTTGCATAAATATATTTGTTAAGTCAAGAGGACTTCACGATGATCAATTTTGATGACAATCAAATAATAATAATGTTAGAAACAAATGAACGTTTTGACAAGTGCATTAAGTGTACAGACGAAGTACAAAACACAAACGCAGAAGAGAACACAGATGTAAAAGATGCGAAGTCAAAACACAGACGCAAAAACAATACAGACGCGAAGTCAATACAGACGCGAAGTCAATACAAACACAAGTCAATACAAACGCAAGGCAATACAGATGAAAGACAATACAGATGCAAGTCAGCATAGACGCAAAGATAATATAGACGCAAAGTCAACACAGACGCAAAAGACAACACAGACGCAAAGACAATATAGACACAAAGACAACACAGACGATACAATGAAGATATAGAAGTACGTCGGACGGTTACTTAGTTGGAGTTAGTTACAGAACTCAACTAAATGATGGTTATCAAGAATCAAGAAGCGATTATCAAGGATCAAGAAGCAGTTAGAGACTGAGGCTATAAATACTAGTCGTAGTCGAAGATTTTACAATCTTACAGATTTTATGAATCTGAAGAATCTTAAGTCTTACAACTATTGAGAAATCAATGATCTTTGAGTGCTTACTTAAAAAAGAGAAATTCTATAGTGCAATACTAAGAGAGCTAACCCTAGTGTAATAATAGCTCACAATATCTTTCTAGTGAGAGAAAGAAAAGGCAGAGAGCCTGGAGAGGCTAAGATAGCTGAAAGAATACTTATGTAAGAGACCTGGAGAGGGTCTGGAAGGGAAGAAAGAATACTTGTAATTGTTTAGAGTATAGTGAAACACTCAGACGAACTCTGAGGACTGGACTAGCCCACGGTTTGGGGTGAACCAGTATAAAAATCGCAGCGTCTACTTTCTATCATTCACTTCATTTTATTTTGTTGTTAAACAATTATATAGAAGTTAATTGCGATTTAACTAAGTAATAATTTTCGTATAATCCTTGTGATATTTTTTAACAAGAAAGAGAAGTTCTTAGCAAGATTTTACATTCACAAAAAGGATACACCATTCAAGCCCCCTTTTGTGTATCGAGTTTCTTGTACGTAAAGTCTATACTAAGGTGTGATTTATTTAAATATTTTGGGTTGAATCACAAGTATATGAGATAGATTAGAGATTGGCCCTCTCACACGGGAAATCATCTCTATTGTTTATGCTCGCTAGAGATGGGACATGTTTAAAGTTTATTATCTAGGTGATAATTGAGAGCGAGAAACTTAAACCATAAATGTTAAAAGGAAATTGGTTTAAAGTGATTTAATAATCACTATATTTGTCTTACGTTTCCATATATGAGTTTGGAACAGGTTTTGAGTAGATAAGTGAACTCAAGTTAAATATTAAGTATGTTTAAACTATCATTTGTACGGTATTTTTTAAATGAAAGATGTTCAAGTTAAACGATGTGGGTAAATACCGTAGCACATGACTCATACCATGTGTGTAAAAACTGACCACAAAAGGGATTAATGTAAGTCTCCAGATCTCATCTTACATTGTGTGAGACCTTTGAGGTTAAGAAGAACCTCGTCATATACCCTTATGACTCTTGTCTCATTCTTGATAATTGAATTTAAGGTTTGCTACTTTAGGTTATTGCCAAAAGTTCATGCGCGATGCGATCCTATGGAATAATTCTAGGAAAGCAAATTAAATTTAATTCAAAAGAGAATTAAGAACAGAGGAAGGTCATTTATTTAGATAATTAACTCAATGAAAAGTATTCATAAATGGGCATTGTCTCTTTAGTAGAGAACTTGAATACAATCATGACACAAGAAACTAAAAGAGATCATAGGAAAGTGCAAATGTAAGATATGACCTAAGGTATAGCATATAATGTCTACTCAAGGACACATAATTCCTATGATCAATTTGTTAATCGAGATGTCATATACTCCTAATAAATATATGGCAATCTGCTCTCGTTGTATACTAGTCACACCGGTTATTGAACTAGTATGAGCACTGCAGAGTTTTTTAATTAGAATAAAACTCATCATGTATAAGTGGGAGATAATGACTCATTATACACCCATGAAGGATTTTTCAGTCAATGTTCTTCACATAACTACTAAAGGGAGTTACGTTTTTGTTTAAATGTAAAAGAACCAAAGAATGAACTATAATAAATAAATTGGCGCGTGTTCCTTCTTGGTATATGGTCTTTTACACGAAGAACAACAAAAGAAGACAAAGGAATTTTTAACATTTCTCTGGCAAGAGCCAAGACAAAATCTTCTCTTTTTACCGTTTCTTTGGTAAGGACAATAGTTGAACAGGTACAGATCCACAAAACAACACAAAACCCAGTTCAGAGCTCTCTTCCCTTTGCTGAAAAAGCAAAGGACAGCGGTTAAAAAGAAAAATAGCTACTGTTCATCCTTGGAAAAATTGCGATCACCAATCTGCATTCCCAACCCCCCCACAATCCAACTTCGGCAACCTAGTGGTGTCTCAGCACACCAGCTCAAAACAATTTACCCAAAATGTCCAATGAACCCACCCAGGCTGTTCTGGAACTCGATGGTCAACCATCCAAGAAGGTTCGCATCCGGCCACGAGAAGAGGACACAACTTCCTTACCCAAAATGTCTTACCGTGCAGTGGTCGTCGACGGTATCCAAGCTGGGGTTGCAGCAGTGGAGTTACCATGGCCCAGTGAACGCCCTATAGAAATTGAAGAAGGGGACATTACAATTATTTCCGAAGGAATTGAGAAAGGCCTAAAGTTATCAACCCAATTAAAGGAAAAACTGGACAGCCATTGGTCTCAGGCAGTGGTTGTCAAGCTGCTCGAGAAGAAGATAGGCTACCATTTGCTCTATCAACGCCTCCAACAACTCTGGACACCATACGGCCCTATCAAGATCATCGATCTAGACTTTGATTTCTACCTCATCAATTTCGTTGAGGAAGCAGATTTCAGCAACGCTTTAACCAATGGCCCGTGGCTCATCTTTGGACATGCACTGTCCATCCAGCTGTGGACGCCTGACTTTCGGCCGGCCCATGACCAAATAAATAGGGCGGTGATATGGGTGCGGCTTCACGGCATCCCCATTACAAGGTTTCATCCGGACATCCTTCTCGCGTTAGGCCATCTGATCGGTCAGCCCCTTAAACTCGACACCGCAACCCAAATGGCACAGAGAGGTAAGTATGCGCATCGCTATCGAAATCAATCTAAGCTTACCGCTGCATCCGACCGTCACCCTTGACGGTGAAACCGTCCATGTAGCGTACGAGGGATTGACCTCCATCTGCTTTTCTTGCAGTAGAGTAGGGCACGTTATTGAGAGGTGTCCAGAGCAGCCCTCTGACCCACTCACCACCCGCACCATGATGGAACCTTCGGTAGGTCACGACGGAGGTCCTCAGGCAGCGGGGGCTCCTCAGCCACCCCAGCATCCGGGTCAGCGTTCCACCGCTGCCAATCGACCCGATGGGACCGCCAACGAGTTGGGACCGTGGATCCAGGTCCAACGGCCACCCAGACGTGTCCCCTCCTAACGGCTACCTGCAGCAGCCGCATCCCGAAGCGAGAACTATACGAGACAGAACAGCTCGCGATTTGCAGTCCTCTCGCCAGGTGCAGCAGCAGATGATTCGTAAGTAGCGCAACACCCTCGCGCACCGTTTAAGGATCCGCAACAAGCGACGACGTTGCATGGAGCAGTTTATGCCTTTCAGGCTGGGCCGAGCCACTCTGCTGGGCTGCCCACGCCTCAAATCAGCTCCAGCCGCCCAAGACCAGCTACTGGGCCGAACCAGAACAAGAAGGGCCCTGCGTTGGCCCCTAGGGCCACAGGACAGACCAACCGAGCCCACACACAGTTGCCGATGGCAAGCGTCAGCGGTATTCGGCAACATTAGCCCTCTAGTGACGTACATCACCAAGTAGTCAGCTTTACTACGCATCAACAAATACTCTGCGACAGCTCCAAATTAGTTCAAAATGCGGGCACTCAAGTCGCGGGTCCGGACCTTCCGATGCACGCTCTGCTAGCTGTAAAGGGGATCAGGCCACATGCCAATCAACCAGGAGGCGGGACTACCAGCCCAACATTAGCACCCCTGGATGGGGGGCACGGGGACTCGCAAATGTGCGATTGTCCGAATGCTACGGACTCACCTACTAACCTGGTGCCACAATCCCCAGCAGGGGAGGAGAGCGGACACACAGATATGGTCCCGGACACCCCCTTGGGTGAGGGGCAATAAATTTTCCGACCATCGTTATGTCAATTCTTATTTGGAACTGCTAGGGAGCAGGTTCTACCCGGTTCCGAACAATCCTCCGGAACTACATCCGACATTATTGGGTGGGAATTCTGGTTTTAGTTGAGACTAGGATTAGTGGGCTTTGAGCGAATGCTGTAATTAAATTCCTGGGATTCGATTTTTCGTTCCGCGTTGAAGCAGATGGCTTTAAAGGGGGTATCTGGCTGTTGTGGACCAAGCTATTTAATATTAAAATACTGCTGGCTCATAAACAACTTGTTCATACTCTTATCCAGTACGAGAATTATTCCATTAAGTTCTCGGCGGTATACGCTAGCCCCCAGCAGAGCTCCCAGAAGTACCTTTGGCATATCTTGCGCGAGCTGGGCTTCACCGTGACGAGGCCCTGGTTAATTGGGGGGGATTTTAATGCAAAATTGAACATGGAAGATAAGCGGGGCGGATCTCCGACTACTTCAGTGGTCCACAAAGATTTTAGCACCTGGTTTCATGACAGTGGACTTCACGATCTGGGCTACGTGGGGTCCCGATTTACCTGGAAAAGGGGTACCATTCAAGCTCGTTTAGACAGAGTCCTGGGCTCGACCGAGTGGCTGGAAGTTTTTCCAAATACCGTTAATCACCACCTCCCGTTTTTGGGGTCGGATCATAGGCCCCTTCTGGTTAATTTTGGTGGGCCCACTGGGAGACCCCGGGGGAATGCCCCTTTTCAGTTCCAATCAGCTTGGCTGGCTCACACTGAATTCTCTCACCTCGTAGCGGCTTGTTGGCATCCCCCACCTGACTCTTTAGTTCAATTTCTTCCCCATTTTTCGAACCATTTATAGCACTGGAATCAAACTATCTTTGGTAATATATTTCATAAGAAGCGTAGGTTAATGGCTCGCTTAGAGGGTATCCGACAACACTTGAACAATGCTCACTCCTCGTATTTACTGGAGTTGGAGGAATCCTTAAGTAGCGAATTGGTCCAGGTGCTTTGTGAAGAGGAAATCTACTGGCATCAACAGGCAAGGTGTGATTGGCTATCTCATGGGGATAGGAATACGCGCTACTACCACGCAGTGACGAGAACTAAACGGAAGTCTTTGTCTATTGCCCGTTTACTAGATCACACAGATACAGTAATTACGGATCCGGACCAGTTGCATCGTTTGGCCCGCAATTACTTTGAGCAGCTTTATACTATGGACGAGGAGGACAATTCCAGAATGACTACTCTGCAGGAGTCCCTGAGCCTCCCCCCAGAAGCGGTCACCGTGTTAGCAACTCCGATCCAGGCGACTGAAATCAAGTCAGCCATTATGGGAATGAACCCCAATAAAGCGCCGAGAATTGATGGTTTTATGATGCTTTTTTTCCAATCCCAGTGGAATACCGTGGGTCCGGAAGTGGTCTCGTTTATCCAGAAAATTTTTACGACGGACCACTGGGACAGGGAGGTGAACCAAACTATTTTAGTCCTTATCCCGAAGAGTCCGTCCCCGACTTATGTTTCTCACTTTCGACCTATTAGTCTCTGTACCATCTTGTACAAGACGATTTCCAAGGTCATTGCCAACAGATTGAAGCCATATCTGACCCAGGTAGTGGCACCTACCCAATGCAGTTTTATACCAGGCAGGCAAATCATCGATAATATTATAATCGCCCAGGAGATAGTGCATACCATGCCCGGAAACAAGGAAAATGTGATTTCTTTGCCCTGAAAGTGGATTTAGAAAAGGCTTATGACAGACTGAAATGGGATTTCATCCATGATACCCTTCTCGCGGTGAACATCCCACCGTTTTTACACAATATTATTATGAAGTGTATCACGACGGTGTCGATGAGAGTGGCGTGGAATGGACAATTGTCCGACCCCTTTGAACCCACCAGAGGAATTCGTCAAGGGGACCCGCTATCACCCTATCTCTTTGTCCTCTGTATCGAAAGGTTAGGCCATCTTATTGACCATGCAGTCGGTCAAGAACGGTGGAAACCGTTCAAATGGAGCAGGCAAGGCCCGGCACTCTCACATCTCTTTTTCACGGACGATCTAGTCCTATTTGGGGAAGCCACTGTTAGCCAAGCTAAAGAGCTCTCGCAGGTTTTAACAACCTTCTGTGGAGCTTCCGGGTAAAAAGTGAATTTAAACAAGACCCGCATCTTCTTTTCGAAGAATATGGGACCAACTGCCGCTCACCAGGTTAGTGAGGAACTCCACATTCAGCGTACTGCAAATCTGGGGAAGTATTTGGGCGTCCCGCTAATCCATGAACGCATCACGAGGAACACTTATCAATACCTACTTGATAAAATCCGGCACAAGTTAGCGGGATAGAAGGCTAAGGAGCTATCGCTGGCAGGACGGGTGACGTTAACTCAAGCGGTGATCGGCTCACTACCCATTTATACCATGCAAACGGTGAGGCTGCCTAGAGTCGTGGTCGATCAGATCGAGAAACTCATGAGGAATTTTATCTGGGGCTCCCACGACGAGCACAGGAAACCTCATCTTGTTAACTGGGACACAGTCTGCCGCCCGAAAAAGGATGGTGGACTAGGGATTAAACAAATTCGAGCCACCAACAACGCCCTTCTCACCAGATTGGGATGGGCGTTGCTTACCAACCACTCAGCGCTATGGGTTCGCTGCCTTCATGCCAAATATCGGATACCTTTTCACAATATCCCTGCTACGTTGCCAACTCGAGGCGGATTGGCTCTTTGGCCGGGGCTATCAGCTACATGGGACTATGTGCGCCATAGGGCACGCTGGAAATTGGGGGATGGGAGTCGCATAAGTTTTTGGCAGGACCAATGGGCGGCAAATATGGGACCCCTAGTGCAGGAGACCATCACTCCAGTTTCGGACACATTGCTATCGGCCAGGGTTATCGATTTTGTTAAACCGGACGGCTCCTGAAAGTGGGAGTTGATTACCCCTTATCTTCCTCCGCATGTGTGTGAGTGCCTGGAAGAGTGTCCTATTAATCCGAATATCGGGGGGGAGGACTATCTTCGGTGGGGAGCAGGCACTAAGGGGCAGTTTATCGTCGGATCGGCTTATGAGCTCATCATGGAGTTTCAACCGGGGTCGACGGCAAATATTTGGCGAGTCATTTGGACATGGCCAGGCCCACAGCGAATACGCGCGTTTCTATGGTTATTAGCTATTGGTAAAATTTTGACAAACGTTCAGCGGGTTCGGCGGCAATTCACAGAAGACAATCGTTGCCAAGCTTGTGGTCAACTAGAAACAGCTATTCATGCGATGCAGGATTGTAGCCAGGTTCAGGCTTTCTAGAGGCAGCTCATTCCCCCGAGCCGACAGAGTGCGTTCTTCCAGCCAACTGAAGCGGAGTGGTTAAAAACAAATCTGATACAACAAATAGGTGAGTGGACGTACAAATTTGGCATCGCGTGCTGGTATCTTTGGCAATGGCGAAACAAGTGCCTTTTTGAAGCAGGGTTTGTTTGGCCGGTAGATGGACATCAACTCGTACTCCATTATGCATGCTGGGTACAACATGCACAACGAGTCACTAATCGAGTCGTGCCTCGAATGGGCATACCTATCGGGCAGCCTGTCGGATGGCAACCCCCACCGACAGATTGAATCAAGGTGAATACTGATGGAGCAACCCACCAGGGTGGAACCGAGACCACAGCTAGAGGGCTGCTTCGGGACAGTACTGGCTAGTGGAGGGGAGGGTTTCTGTATAAGTTTGAGTCTTGTTCGCCCTTACAAGCCGAATTGCGAGATGTTCTGGCAGGCCTTACCTTGGCCTGGGAGTCAGGTTTTCAGCGTGTCATCCTGGAAGTGGATTCGGTCGAAGTTATAAATAACCTGTCTTCTCCCGACCGTATGCTAACAGTTAATTGTGTTGTGGTACAGGGCATTCAAGCATTGTTGAACCGAGAGTGGGAGACGAGGATCCAACATGTCTACCGGGAGGGGAACCAAAGTGCAGATAGTCTGGCTTCCTACGCTGTTAGAGTAAGGCATGGCGTCCATGTTCTACAGGAGCCTCCTCCAGAAACGAGTATTCTTGTCCAATTAGATAAACAAGGCCATTTGTATTACCGCGGCCTGATTTAATGTTGTAATGTGTGACTCCTGTGTATACCAAAAAAAAAAAGTACACATTTGGCCTACCTATTAATAACCACAATCTTTATTATTATTTTAAAAAAATTCGCAATAAGAATAATAAAAGCTTAAATAAAATGTTGTAAGAAGACTTAAATTTTAGAATGATCAACAAAGTTGTGAATACAAAGATGTATTTCTTTTTCAGTTCATACATATGTTCTATACTTCATTAACGAACTAGTGATAAAAGGGTGTAATTGTTAAATATGAAAGAAAAGTAGTTAAAAAGTATATAAAGAAAAGATATATCAATAAAAGTTTTACTTACTTCGACTCTTGTAAATATTGAAAAGTTTAATGTTCAATAAGAATACAAATTAACTACACTTAAATACAAATATTATATTATAATAAAATTTTTACGTTTGTATGCATAGGCACGAGCTCGCACACACACGCATATAGTATTTATTCTTATATACACTTCCATGATATAAAATACAGTTCTCTATTAAAATACACACAAAGTTTAGAGCTTGTTTATTCCCTAATTTTTAGTTTTATATTTTTATTTTCAAATTTAGTTTAAAATACATCCTTCTTTGAACTTTTAGTTTCTAGTTTTAATTTTAGTGTTTTCCAATTTTCACAACTATTAATGAATATAAAAATTGATTTTTATTTTTTATTTTTCTTCTCATAATCTAATTTATTATCAACTAAATATGTATTATTTAATTATTAATAAGAACTATGATTCATATAATTTAAATATTTATTCTATTTTAATTTTAAAATAAATTAAATTTAATAATTTTTAATAAATATATTTTCATTTAAAATAATCTTAAAATAAACAAATTTCAAATAATATTATTTCAAAATAAATAAATAAATATTTATATATGATTTTTACTGAATGAAACAATTAATTTTAATAACATTTTAATTATTTACTTAATTAATTTATAAAATTCATTTATCCTTAAGTTTTATCAAATATTTCATTATTATCAATAAGAACAAATAACTATATGAATATTAATGATCAAATAAGTTCTTATTTTTATTTAAAAACAAAATTAAAAAACATTAAATGAAAAAATAAACTATAACAGAAAAACAAAAGTGAAATCAAAATGTCATTTTAATATATATAATTATGCTTCAATATTATAGAAATATTTATTTACAAACATTTATTGCAACTTGATTTTTAGAAATATATCTATGTCAGTGACATGTGCTTGATTGTTTGTACATTTACTTCTTAACACTTAGTGATTATTGTTAAGAAATGCTTACAATACTCATTTCAGTTCATATTTGATTTTAGGTACAACTGAAAAGCGTATGAGTTAAAATGAGTTAAAACGATACTCCTTAAGCCAACATATTAATGTCCAAACTCAATTATCCATCTGGAAAAAAGAAGTAAATAGATTAGATTGAGGATAGGACAAGAAATTACAAGAAAAACAAAATTTTAGCAAAACTTGGTAGATACACAACTATGTATATACTTATATAGCTATGTATGCAAAAAAAGATTCGGAAGACAGTTTTGGGCTGACATAGTTAGGAACATGGCTTATGTATCTAATCATGTATCTTCACGAGGTTCACATTTTTTCAACTTATATGATTTGATAAACGACCATGTATTAAACCATGTATATGCCCAAAAACCTAATTTTTCATATAAATAGAACATTATGATAGAAAATGAAAGGGAATCAACTTTTGACTTTGTAAAGGGAAAAAACCTACTCTTTCAAGACACCCATAGAGGATTAAGCTTCTCTAACCTTGTTCAGAGGTGAAATCGATGCTGAGGAGTGCATTTAAGCATATTGTCCTTGTGTATTGTTGTTCATCCCCTCTTTAAGGATTGTTTACATTATTTTGTGCTTAGTGAATTGGGTATTGTGTAAGAACCATTTGGATGCTCTATTGGATTGTTTTTGACCCATTTCTAGAATCTTAAATACGATACGTAATCTTTGTATTTGGATTCATTTGTGGCAACTAATGACACTGGATCATTGGTGATAACCGTAACATAGGCTAAATAATCCAAACTTGAGTGATTATTACTCACATTGATTTGCTTTCGTAATTGTAAAGTAGCAATCCGGCTAAATTTAAAGAGCTTACTCTATGTTGATCGATAGTTAGGTTCAATTAGAGAGCTTGTTTTGATTGAATGCAATCTAAAGTTATGCTAGTGTCTAAATTTGATCTAAATTTACTTGTGGTAGACTCGAGAAATCCTTCTTATAAGTAGACCATCGCTTAAGGGTTGAAAGGGGTATTCAGGGGAGACCTATTTGATCTTTCTAGTGTTAAAGTGAAACCTTTCATAACTTTTATAGATCTTAATGCATTTAAAGAAGTGTTAGCTTGAGGGAGATATAGGTTTATCAACTGAAGAACATATGTTTAGAACTTAAAATAGTGTAATTTAAGTGTCTCAGAAATTTTATTGGTCCAAAAGATAAATTCATTCTTGATTAGTTTAATCATATCATCTAAGATAAAATATGGAGAATTGTTATTTAGATGAAATTCATTTATGCTTTCTTCACTTGATTACATATTTTGTTCTATCTCTAATAATTAATTTATCTTTACTCTACCTAGGTTTAGGCATAGATTTAGGATTAGTTTATATTTAACTTTCCATCATCAAAATATATATTTATTTTAATTGACTAGGTAATAATAAGATAGTTAAATGAATTCCTACTACTTCCTCCTGGAATTAATACTAATTTACCACTATATTACTACCAAGAGATAAGTGCACCTGCTTTAAGTTATGAGTAATATTTTGTGATATAGAAAACTCAGGCGTTAGAAATAAAATGCAACATTGGTCTACAACAAAAGGTCAAGTAACATCTTTCTCATTCATGTAGGCCTCTTTATGATCAAAATGGTATAAATATGTTCATAATCATTATTGAAACTATATAAGCACTTAGTACATATTCACAATTCTCATAAGGCACAATTTTGTTAAAGAAAATTTTCATATGTCAATTTATATAGTAGTCCTATCATTGCATAAGGGAGTATATCACTCCTAAAACATCCAAAAGAGAGATTTTGTTCATCAATATATCTAAAGAATACCTAAAAATTCACATATGTCATAACTTTTTGGGTCTCACTCGTATGGTTCTAATTTTGAACATTCATATCCTAGTAGATGTTATCGTTATAATCATTATAACAATATAAATGGAAATTTTACTTTGAGACAATATCTATTAAGTTAACCCAAAAGAATATATGTTAAGAAAAGTTTAGAGTTAACCCCAAAAGACCCAAGTTTATGTGAGTGCCTAATTTATTTGTCTTATAGGTTAATATCAAATGATATCAAATAAATACCAATGTAAATTAAACATGGTATCTCCACAATTTATTTTTGAAAAATACCAAGAACCTTCACTTTGGCAAAAAGAGAGAAAATTAGTATGAAAAGGCCAATTGTTGAATTAAGAGAAAAAAAGGAGGTAAAAATCGATGGTATATAAAAGAATGTAACAACTTTTCATATTGATAACATTTGATCACCTTAGGTCAGGACATATATATATAGGGCTCTCTCACATTATGCACATACGTACATACATACATACATACATACATACATACATGCATACATACATATATACGTACATACATACATACATACATACATACATACATGCATACATGCATATATACGTACATACGTACGTATGTATGTATGTATATACATATATAATGCGAGAAAACACTTGGAAAATAAGATTTATAAGAATTATATGTAATATTTGTGTATATGTGTGTATACATATATATGCGAGAAAGCACTTGGAAAATAAGATTTGTAAGAATTTTTCTTTGATTTTATGATTGCTTTAATGAAAAATTTTCCCATATAATAAGATAAAGTTTTTGGAAAAAAGGATAAAGAGAAGTTTTTTTTTTAAAATACACTTTTCAATGTTTCCAAAAAAGGGAGAGAATGATGATATTCAAGTTGAACTTTATAAATCAACGGTGCATGAATTAAAAGGAGTATGAGTATATTTTACTTTGAACTATAGGGAGTCTATTCAATATCATTTATTTTTCTCTAATATCACCAATTTTTTTATTATTGAAAAAGGAGACATTATTAAACCAATCGAAGGTATAACTCATGTTTTTGATGATAACAAAACTTAATTTGACAAATATTTAAGAAAAAGATCAAAGATAAAGTTCAATGGAAACAGAATGTCATCAAAGGATCAAAATGAACAAAATAGGGACCAAAAACAATTTAAGAGAGCTTTAAAGAAATACAATTCAAATGGACCAAAAAAGAAGAAACAATAAATTCATTCCGTATGTAAAAATTATTAAAATTTTTCTTATAACCTCATCTTAGTAATTTTAATTACTTAGAGGCTAAAGTCTTATATGATTAATTAAATGTAGTTCATAATGCATAAATCATGTCATATTTAAGAGGAACTTCTTTTCACATTAAAGAAAACCTCTTGATCTGTAACCAAATATTTGAGAATTTTTAAAATAATTTTGATCAAAATTTTACCAAAGTAGTTTGTTTTATCTTTGAAAAGACGTGGGAGTTTTAAGTTTTCAAATTGATATCTATATGGATTTAGTTAACCTAAGGGTTTTGGTTAGTTAGCTAGAAATACAGGAACAAAAAGAAACGTAATGCAAGGTTTGCAACTGACTAATCAATACCAATGGTAATTCTTAGAAGTCACCAAGAGGAAACTTTTTTGGCTAGTGGTCTAGCTAGTCAATAGCCTAGCTAAATGATGTTCTTTTAGTTAACGTAGGTGATCAGTTAGTTAATCATTCCTAGAAACTACTTATTGTACAAATTAGTTCGTGTGTCTAACGATTATTTAAGTTATGTTTTGACATAAAGACTATTATAAGAAGAATCTTTGGCATACTATAAAGTTCTTAAAATATATGTATATTACATAAAATATCTTCAACCGTAATTCATTGTTGCAAGCAAGAAAGGGAGCTTTTTTGTTGTATTATGATTATGAAATCATTACAATTGAGAAAATCATTCGGATACACATTGTAAGAGTCTCTCTTAACAGATTTGTAAATAGTTCCTTTTCATCCAAACATACAGTGGCGGAGTCAGGAATATCCTGAAGTCGGGGTTGATTGGACAGCGATGGACTGAGGGCGAAGACTTCCGACAAATTCAAAATTAATTCAAAAAATAATTTCACAAAGTACATTCATAAATGAAGTTAACTAA
>JAOSBN010000178.1:27368047-27384229 GCA_027563595.1 Erythroxylum suave
GAGTGGACGTACAAATTTGGCATCGCGTGCTGGTATCTTTGGCAATGGCGAAACAAGTGCCTTTTTGAAGCGGGGTTTGTTTGGCCGGTAGATGGACATCGACTCGTACTCCGTTATCCATGCTGGGTACAACATGCACAACGAGTCACTAATCGAGTCATGCCTCGAATGGGCTTACCTATCGGGCAGCCTGTAGGTTGGCAACACCCACCGACAGATTAGATCAAGATGAATACTGATGGCGCAACCCACCAGGGTGGAACCGAGGCCACGGCTGAGGGGCTGCTTCGGGACAGTACTGGCCAGTGGAGGGGAGGGTTTCTGTATAAGTTTGAGTCCTATTCGCCCTTGCAAGCCGAATTGCGGGGAGTTCTGGCAGGCCTTACCTTGGCCTAGGAGTCGGGTTTTCAGAGTATCATCCTGGAAGTGGATTCGATCGAAGTTATCAGTATCCTGTCTTCTCCCGATCGTATGCTAACAGTTAATTGTGTTGTGGTGCAGGGCATTCAAGCATTGTTAAACCGAGAGTGTGAGACGAGGATCCAACACGTCTACCGGGAGGGGAACCAATGTGCAGATAGTCTGGCTTCATACGCTGTTAGCGTAAGGCATGACATCCATGTTCTTCAGGAGCCTCCTCCAGAAACGAGTATTCTTGTCCAATTGGATAAACAAGGCCATTTGTATCACTGCGGCCTGATTTAATGTTGTAATGTGTGACTCCTTTGTATACAAAAAAAAAGAAGAAGACAAAGATTGCAAAGTTCTTTAATTGGTGAAACTATAATAAAAATTTAAATATGTAATTTTGTTTAATATGCATATGAAACAATCATGTCTTACACTATCTATGTGATTATGTTTAATTATTCTAACATATATAACATATATAGAGGAAAGAATAGGACTTTCTTTAGGGGTGTCCGTACGGAGTGCCACTCTAGGACTCTCCTTGTGTCAACGCGACCACAGCGCCTGATCTATAGCCTTTTCCCCACATGTCTGCTTGGCAGGCTTTCTGGGTTCTTAACACGTGGCGTTTTAGGTGCAGCATGAAACTCTGGCAAGGAGGTAGTACCCTCCAAATGAACCTTGAGGAGCCGGTCTGTCTGAGACTTTCTCATCTTAAATACGGTGTATGTAACGGTCGAGAAAAATATTTTATTGATCAAGTTCTTTTCTTGTTTCTGCACTTTGTTTTGTTAAACACATAGTTTCTATTGTACCATAATGTTTAAAACAATTCTTATTTTGCCTAAATACAGTCCATATCCGTACCTTGAATGAATAATTTAAACAACTTTTTGTTGTTAATTAAAAAATATTAGATTTAGTTAATTTTATAACTATAGTCTAAATTAAAAAATATGATAATAAAATATTTAAAATTTAACTTTTTCTGATTATAATTTAACGTTAATTTCTCCGTTATATTTGTTAACGAGGCATCCCATATGTTCAAAAACTATTATAATTAGTACACATCAGCTCTTTTTTTATATAAAAAGAGCTAATCCCCTTTCTTCGTCATTTTATAAAGCCTGTCCCGACTGCGTTGAGAACTGTAGTTAGTGCTCTTCTTAATGCCCTTGTTCGCTTATTGGGGGTTTTATACAAGTTAATTCTTTTAATCAGTTGATGATTGCATTGCATACTACCAATACTACCAAAATCCATGGATCGGAAATCATCTTAAAAAGATGATAAATATAGAGAAAGGACTGTGATCTACACGGAGGGGTGAAAAAGAAAGGGGGATTGCTTATTTTAGAAAAAACGACCTCGTTTATTAAAATAATTAAATGAAGTTATTTTATTAATCAAAATTTTTAATATTAAACATTGCTGACGTATGTTAATCACAAAGGTTTTTGGACATTTGATATGTCATGTGAATAAATACAATAGATAGAATAACATTAAGTTAGAATTAAAAAATTTAAAAAATCGAATATTCTATTACTACTGTTTATAATTTGAGATCTAATTATAAAATTGATTAAATTTTAAATTTTTTAATAATTATAGGTTATCTGGTGTATTGGCTAGGGATATATTTTTAACTCTAATTTATTTATCCTTTCCTTTTTTTTATTACAAAGGAAGGTATAAAAAAAACCCTTAGTGATACAAAATCAGCAGTTAAGGAGGATGAAAACATAGCAGTTCATCAAGAACAGCGATATGAGATTGAAGAGTAGTTGAGTTAACATTAGTCAGAGTAAGGTCTGCTGCGGTTGATTGCATGCCTTACGCCAATTCTGCCGAGGTCCGCCCCATTTGTTCCTGTAGCAGCGTGTCTCGCGAAATGGTCTTGGCTTGACCCGCTGCTCAATATTTGGGAGATATCTTGTGAAATTTTGTGGAAGAATGATTGAGCCGGTTGCAAGAGATCGTGGTTACTCAATGTCCATTCTTCAAAGTAACGTGGTGGAAGAGATAAACCTGATTTCGCCAACTGATCCTCTACTTGATTAAACCTCCGATTTATGTGGACAAATGAAACATCCCGGCAGTTGACAAGCTTAACTTCGATAATCTGGCATAAAGATGATAATCCTTCATTGCTGACTTTGTGATCGAAAAGGTCTAAGGTAGCTTTACAGTCTGAGAAGACAGTAAGATAGAGAATTTCCTTTTGAGAAGCAAGGGATAGACCAGCTTCGATAGCTAAGAGTTCCGCCGTTAGGGTGAAGTTATTATCTTAACAGCGCCTCTGTCACATTTGCTTGAAAAAAATAATAATTGTCCGATTAATATTTAATTCAAACAAAGTGTGTACCGTTGTCGTTTTAGTAATAGCATCTTCCGTTTGATGGAATGGGCCAGAACTTGAATTACTAATGCACGGGAGCTTCTGTAAGACCCATTAAAAATTAAAAGACCCACGATAACAATAACCACACGATTGCCCAATTATTTCAAGAACTTGTCCCCTTTTTCTTAGCTCAGCTCTGCTCAGTCCTCTACTGCCAATCCCTTCTTTTTTGCCACTTCAATAAGTCCCGCCAACCCTAGTTGTCGCAATGAATTGCTCAAGTAACCTATTCTCTTTCTCTTGTCTTTCGTAGGGTTTTTGTTTATGAAGTTGTGTTAATTTTGTAACTTTCTTTCTCTGCTCTCTGCAGTCTCCGGCGAGGTGCCGGAAGAGCCTGTGGCCTCCAAGAAGTCTGGCCTTCTGTTTGAAAAGCGTTTAATCGAAAGGCACATATCGGTTTGTTCTCTTTCTTGTTCTGCCGATCTATAACTTTTGAAATTTCAATTTCTTCTGTTTGTTCGCTAGATATTTTCCCACATATGATTTGGCCTAAGTACCTTGTTCTAGCAACGTTCTAAGTCTTGGCGGGTGTTAATGTGGAAGGGATTATTTTTCCCAAAATGATTTCTTTGCACGCCCAAAAGCAGATACATTTTCTTTTAATTTTTTGTACTTGACTGATTTTCTTTTTTAATTTTAAGTAAAGATTTTTCTTTTTGAAGTTTAGGGTTTTGTAAAGGTTTTGTGTACTGAGAAGAATTTAGAAACAAAGAAACATCTTCAGGTTTTGGGAAAAGATAAAGGAGGAAAATTGAGTTGAGATTGCTGAATGATTTATTTGGCTTAACTTTAGGATCATTTTGTATCTTTTTCCTTGTCAACTTGGAGAATTTCTGCTGAGCTATTGTGATGAAGTATAGCATGTAGAAAGACTTAGTTAAAGTTGAAGTTCTTAGATCTTAGGCTTTACTACATGTAGCAAGTTGGTGGGTTTCTTATGAAAATGCTAAGTGCATTGTTTTGGTCTTTGATTGGTTTGATTTAATGTCAATTCAAAAGAACAAGTATTCTAAACATCCTTTTACTTGTCAATCTAGTTGTTGAGCCTATTTCCTGAAGCCAAGAGTGATTAGGAGTTGCTTTTTCTCTCATATCATTTCAATAATCTCAGTATGCTTTTCAACTTTTATATCTGCAACTCTTTTTCCCTGAAGAAAATTTTCCTTGGCATAGGATTATGGAAAATGCCCAATCACTGGGGAGCCACTTACGATGGATGACATTATTCCAGTCAAAACAGGGCAGGTACACTGATGGTCCTTGCTATAATGGTTGGTTAAGGTTTTATTTTGATTGGTGTGGTACTCCAGTGATCTAAGATTTTGCTGTTTGGTTAAGGTTTTATTTTATTTTATTTTGTTTTGTTACCGCCCAGATCTTTGCTTACGTAGTCTCTTTTGGACTTCTGCAGATTGTCAGACCAAGAACTGTACAGACTGCTAGTATCCCTGGAATGCTTGGGATGTTCCAAAATGTATGTGTGACAAGCCACCACCTTATCTGGTTGACTACTACTCTCTTGTTTTATGGAAAGGCTTACTTCTGATTACAAATTCAATCTGCTTGGTTGCAACTAGATAATTGACCTATATGCCTATTTCTTTTACGAAATGCGACTGACCTGCTCAATGTAAAATGTTTGTTTTTATTATGTAGGCATTTTATGATATTAATCTATATGTGTGCATAAACAATGTGTTGATAAATATCTAATATTCTAGTTGAGGTGCATGTTTTTGCCAGCTACACTGCAGTGTTGGTGTGATGTTCCTTGACTGAAGCCTCCCCTTAAGATTCATTGCCCCTTTAGTTAGGTTGGGTCCGTAAGATACTTTTTACTGTTGAAGTCAGATTTACCATATAACAGACCCAAGACAAAAAATTTGCCATATAACAGACCCAAGACAAAGCATCTTTGTGTTAACAGTCAAATTTGTCCAGCTTCAGATTCTTTTTGGGGCTGATCAGTTGCTTTTATTAGTCATTTAAAAACATGCTAAATGTTTTAGCAATTGATATCGTTGACACTATAAATGGGTATGTTGCATACATTGTGTTATCCTGTTCTGGTCATCAATTAATTTTGTTTTTATAATTGTAGGAATGGGATGGACTGATGCTATCTAATTTTGCATTAGAGCAACAATTGCATACTGCAAGGCAAGAGCTTAGTCATGCACTATACCAGGTATGAAGAATTTTACTTTTTTAAGCCCCGGCATCCATATTTTATATCAATTATTTACTCCTCCTATATACCATGTCAATCAGTGTTTCATGGCTTTGAGCATGTAAATCATGCATGTTTCAGAGGGATGTAATGTCATGTTATTTGGGCTGTTTTTGAAAGTGTATGCCACCTTTTGGATTTTAAACCATGTCCTAAAAGTTCAACACCAGTACTTTCAGAAAACGATATAGCATGGTTCTATATGTTTGACCCCTTATGTCTATCATCTTTTTCTTCATGTTTTTGTAGCTAGGATCAGTTGTGGACACTTTTTTTCAGGATTTATCTAGCCCGTATGTTTCTTTTGTGAGCATTTGCCATTGATATCTTCACTGATTTGCCAAAAACCCCAGAAAGCTCAGAATTCAATAATTTCCTTCTGGCTTTTGCTTACTCATGGTTTGTTAAATTCTTTCTTCGACTTTGATGATGTGGTATATTGAGTCAAAATTTATGATCCTTCACGACATTTCGGCAAATGGAAAATTTGGATTTTCAATTTTATTAGAGAAAAAGTTTTATTATATACATAATAAACTGCTTGATTTGTTGACACTATGTGACTTATTTACTCGTAGTGGTTTCAAGACATCTAGGTAAAGGGAAGGTTTTGTTTGGTCAATAAATTGTTTTTGTGGATTGACGAGAGGTATTGTATGTGTGGGCCATGGGCATCAAGATACGTGGCATGATAGATATTGCATGTTACTTCACATATTTTAATTCTCAAATTTAGTATCTTACCCAACAATGTGACCTTCTTCTTGAAGAAACAAAGATGCTGCTGTATCATTTCTGCGATATCAAGTAAATCATATGATATGAGTGAAGTTCTACAGATATGATAAAGTTCCTTGTTTCTTTTCTGATGTGTTGTTTTCTTCACCTTTAATATATTCTTCAGTGATTGGAATATATATCTTGGTTGACGTAACTGATGTTAAGTGCAACCAATGTTTGCCATTCTCCCAATAATCGGTGTTCTATGTATGCAATATCAATTCTGGAGCATCCCATTGTTCTTCCTTTCTGATTATTCATTTCGTAAAGCTTCTTTAATTACAATTTCACTATTTCTAAGCTTTCTAATTATGTTTCCATTAAGAATGCTAAAGTTTAAAGGATTCTAATTTTGTTATTTCAATTTCTTAAAGATTCCTTGTTCATCCTATATAATACTAGTTTAATTCAGAGGTATGGTTTGTTATACTTTCTTTCATCTTATGTGTTATGTTGTCCATGTTTTCGTTGTTTTCTTGTGATTCAATTTTGGATTGGTGATTTTGTTATTGCCTATCTTACCAACCATCTGGGTCGGCTTGCTTGTATCTATCTTTGCAGCATGATGCTGCTTGCCGTGTTATTGCAAGGCTTAAGAAGGAGAGGGATGAGGCAAGATCATTACTTGCACAGGCTGAAAGACATATGCCACAAGCGGCAACAGTCGCAATGCCAAATGCTGCCACTCTTAGCAATGGAAGAAGAGGTTTATATGCAATATTCTTCATGGTCTTAGCTTTGATCATATTACTTAGCTTGTACATTTAAGTTGTGTTAATGACATTACAGCTTCTGAGGACGAAGAAATGGGACCACCTGGAAAGAAAATTCGTCCTGGCATTTCTGCTGACATCATTACTGAGCTAACAGACTGTAATGCAGCTTTATCACAACAGCGTAAAAAACGGCAGGTGTCTTCATGTCCATGCAAACTAGTCTATCTGAATTATTTTCTAGAACTGATCGTATTGAACAGCAAGATTACTATGCCTTCATTCATATGTATACCTGATCAGTGTTAATAGTTATATTCCCCCTGTTAATCCATGTTAGCGTCCACCAACATTGGCAACCAGTGAAGCCCTGGAGAGGTATACACAGCTTTCTAGTCATCCTCTTCACAAAACAAGCAAGCCAGGAATTGTGTCTATTGATATCCATTATTCTAAGGTACTTGTTCTCTTTAATTTGGCTCTCATGATGAATTGATGTACCTAGTATTGTTGGCAGGGCCATTGTTGTCTTTAGTCTGGAAGATGAGTGTAGGAAGATTGGAATTGTATCAGGTTTTTGCTTTGGGTTTAAGATAGGTGTTCCTTGAAGGACTATTGAAAGATGGTAGCTCCTTGTATTTGATGTTCATGGTAGGGTTGCTGGTGCCAATCATGAACAACAACAAATAGAAAAAAATAAGATAAAGATACAATATTTATCAATAGCCCTTTGAACAGCATCACGTATAATAACTCAACATTCTTTTTTGAGGATTTATTTGTGGGATTTTTTTTTCGTAAATCTATGCGATGAGGAATTATTATCATATGCTTTATTTACTTTAATGTTTATTCTCAATTTCATATTTCATGATTTCACCAAAATACTTTTTGCGACCTTTCCTTTGCTGCTGTCATAAGTTGTGTGGGCATGGCTAAAAAACCTGCAACATGATTTATTATTCTCTGATTTTTCTTATGAATTCAGGCTTAAGGATTGATTATCATGAGTATGCTATGGCTTTACAAAATCATGTTCAATTTTGTATTCCTTGGCTCCACCAGTATACTTTTGTTTGTTGGATAATACTACAAAAGAGTTGGAATTGCTTGAGCAGTGCATAGTGCATGCAGATTTTGAGCAAAATTACTCCTCATAAATATTTTCTAATAATATACGTAATTAGAAGTTTTGTTGCCTTGGTCTGTAGCTTACTGGGTTTTTGTTGGTCCAATTTAGTTGGTTGCTTGACTGCCGATTTCATAAACTTTATTCTTTGGTTAAATCATATGTTCCTATGACATTTAGGACATAATTGCCACTGGAGGGATTGATGCAACTGCTGTAGTCTTTGGTCGCTCGTCGGGAGAGATCCTATCTACACTCAGTGGTCATTCTAAGAAGGTTTTTGCACTAACTTGGTTATTGCTGCAATATTTTTGTTTAAAATTAATATCTTCACTGATCAGTTGTCTCTGGTAGGTTACGAGTGTGAAGTTTGTTGGTGACAGTGATTTTCTCTTAACTGGTTCTGCAGATAAGGTTGGTCAGTTTTTTTTTTTTTAAAGTGTGGTTCTCCTAAATGAATGCGGACTTTCATATTGTACTCATTAGTTGTATGATATGGTTTTGCTAAAACACAGTATTCATTTTTTTTTAATTCAATGACACAGATGGTTCGAGTTTGGCAAGGTTCTAGTGGTGGGGCGTATAATTGCAGACACATCTTGAAGGATCATACTGCTGAGGTATATTTGTTTTTAATTGCTGATGTCAAGAATGATATATCAATCCATGCTTGGGCTGATTGGAAGTTTGTCCAATTTTGTGACAGTTGTAACCATTTGGATTAATACCCCTGTTATCCTGTCAGGTGCAAGCTGTCACTGTTCATGCCACAAATAATTACTTTGTAACTGCTTCTCTTGATAATACATGGTGCTTCTACGATCTCTCTTCTGGTGAATGCTTAGCGCAGGTTCCAACAGCTCCCTTTCTCTGTGACAGTTTTAGAAAGTTGGGATTCTTTTTTACATTTCTTTCCTTCCAGTGTTAGGATGCATGTGATGTTTTGGTCGAAAAAGTATTATTTACTTGTGTAATGTTTAATTGTTTCTATGATGACGATTTTTATGTTTCATTTACATCGAGATGGTCATGGATACCTGAAACTCTAATCTAGTGAATTCTTATTTTATTGAGCTGTGAATGTCATGTCCAAGGATTTTATATATGGTTCTAGTTATGTCTTCTAAGTCTACGTTTCTTTTCTAAGTTTATATCATAAATTTTGCAGCCTCTAAATCTCATATGTTTATTGAGTTAATATATATCTCTGAATTTTCTCGTAGGGAAATTAAGGATGTATATTGTACACTTGTCATGATTCTACAGGTCTCTGACACTTCAAAATCTGATACTTCCAAACCAGAGGGTTATACGTCTGCATCTTTCCATCCTGATGGTCTTATTCTTGGAACAGGGACGTCTGAAGCTGTTGTTAAAATTTGGGATGTTAAAAGCCAGGTAATTCTATCAAGCATATAACAAGAGCCCTGGTGGTTATATTTTCAGATTTCACTAACACTTGGCAAGACATTCAGGTCTGTCTCCGAGCAGTATATATGAATGCTGATTTTTATCATTCTTTAAAATTTCTACTTTGTGTACTTGATTGATTTACAGGCAAATGTTGCTAGATTTGATGGGCATGAAGGAGCAGTAACTGCAATATCATTTTCAGAAAATGGTTACTTCCTGGCAGTGAGTATCTCGCATCCAGAATGAATGGTTGACCATATAACCTATGACTGATTTTATAACTTTTGACTGGACAGACTGCAGCTCATGATAGTGTTAAATTGTGGGATCTTCGAAAATTGAGGAATTTCCGCACCTGGAGTCTATATGATTCAAATACATCGACAAACTCTGGTAAGTATGGCTGTGATGCTAGACCCCATAATTCCATATAGATGGTCCAGAATGTAATCATGTCGTTCACTTGTTTCTGTTAAGATAACAAATTGAAACAGGTGTACTTGATGGTTTTTAAATATTCGTCTCTTCTGCAATTTCTGTTTTGGCCTATGAGAAAGATATCAAAATAATTTCCTCATAATAAAATAGTCAACTGTTTCCAAGCAATATATCACTGGATTCTTGTGCTTATTATTGCAGTGGAATTTGACCACAGTGGACATTACATTGGAGTTGCAGGGTCAGATATAAGGTATGGTTTCTATTTGGATTTTTTTTTTAAGAAAGCATTCCTTGATGATTTTATCTTTTTCTCTTTACTGGACTATATTTGCATAGGATGAGTAAACATTATTTTGATCTTCCTTGAGTTAGTTGGTGTCACACTTTTTAGAGGCTTTTTTTTTTCTTCTTTTCACAATTCATTTTCGTATCTGGAAGAAACATCTTACTAACAAGATTGTAAACAGGTCATGCAATTCTTTTGACTGCTTCCAAAGTTTCTCTCTTAACTTTGTATAGCATTTTTTCTGGCTTATCTGTGCCTCTGGTTTTGTAGGGTATATGAGGTTGGCAATGTCAAAACAGATTGGAATTGCATAAAAACTTTTCCTGATCTATCTGGCACAGGTTTCCCTTGTTAGCTTTTCCATTGTAATTGCTGTATTTCTTTTTTTTAAGTGTTGGGAGTGATGAACTGATGGTGTTAATTTTGCTCTTGCTGCAGGTAGATCAACATGTATAAAATTTGGTACAGATGCAAAATACATAGCTGTAGGATCAATGGACCGGAACCTCCGGATATTTGGCCTGCCTGAAGATGCACAGTTGGAGTCGTGAAAATCCTTGGATTTCTAAATTGTGCAGGGATTACCTTGCAGTGGATGTTAGTACCTCATTTGAACTAACAACCCTTGTGGCTGCTGAAGTGATTGGTGAAATTTGAGATCTCGGTTGGTCTTTGGTCTTGGCGCTTTGCGTGATTTAACCAACCAGTGTGCCTAAACTGGAGTCTTCTAAACTTAGAACGCAGTTCATTTATAACAGATGGGCTATTTTGTTTTAAAAGATCCAAAGTGTGATTTAAATCGTCTAGGAGACTAGTTACTGTTTCTGTTGTACTGTATTTGCTGTAAACTGTAGCTCTGTTTTAGACTAAAATTTTCACACTAGTCTGTTTTAACTAGCAAGGCAGTTTCTGTCTGCCAGTACCTGGAAGCTTTAAATATGTAGTTAAATGTATTTTTCGTTAAAAGTGAGTGAACGAACGTAGAACCCTTGGGAAGTGAACTACTGTAAGGATGAAAATAGTTTCAATGGAGTTACATTTCAATTCTGAATATGAACTTTAAATCAGATGTAACTAACCGTTGTAAATAACTGATAAGATAAATATGAGACAGACCTAAACCATAGATTTTCATTTTAATTATGGTTTATTCTTAAAATATCACAAAATAGTTTAACGTTACTGCATTATCTATTAATTCCTTTTCCAATGCAATGGAGAAAGCACTTTCAATCATCTTTCAAACTTTTCAGACTACAAATATTGATCTTCAGGTAATATTTTATCCACATACTACGCATCCTCAGGAATGATAGAGGAAAACTATCTCTATCCTACATGCCTCCCATGCATAAATTAAACGAGCTCAATCACCATAACTCACAGCACTTGCTTGGTGCCTACTTTCAGTACAATGAAAGTATACCTTAAGATTGTCATAGGTCGACTCTAACGTCTAGATGCTAGATCCTAATTTCACCAATTTTCAGACTGACATGTCAACCATCAGAAGTTAAATCAATTTGCACGGACCAAAGGGCTAGATCAAGTTCAGAATAATAGAAAGAATGAAAAAATCATCATCAGATAAAACCAAAGAGGGTAACATGCGAAAATTCACAGCCTTCGTCAGGTGAGATATTTTGAACTATGCGCAAACCCCCAAAGCTGCATAATAAATAAAAAAATCTAATCAACATATAAACACCGTAACGCCATTTACTTAGATGTGCACCTATCAGTAAAGAAGCAGTAAAGAAGAGTAAGAATGGCTAACAGATAGTCCTAAAATATTTTATCAATGGAAGGTTCGACCTCATCTATTCTTGCACATATCCACCTTTGGGAAGAACAAAGCAATTTCAGCAAACCGTTCACAAAAATTCTTCTAGTCGAGGATTTAAGAGAGATTCCAGATAAATTCGAATACCTAGGTTTGCATTATTAGTTAATTCAGACTGGAGCTCCTATAACAGTAGTTTAGCGATTACTTTACAGAGGCAGTATCCGGCAAAAGAGGTATATTATGGTCCACCATCCTTTCTTAGCTGAAGGGCCAGAAAAATAACAGAAACAAGTCAAAAATTACCTCAACATTTTTCAACTCAAACTCTTCGTTAAGGGCAAGATTCAAGTTCCCAAATGTTTCACAGGGTCCACTACTTCCAGTTAACCTTGTTAGATGGAAAATGAGTAACGTCACTAATTGTGCAGATAATTTTACAAATTCATTCGTGTCAGAAAAGAAACTAAGTTAGCAATACACTAGAAAAATTGGCTTACAGATCTCCATCCAAGTGTAGAGCGAAGTTGCCACCACCTCCAAATGCTAGTAAGTCATTCATACACATGTAGTAATACCGGTTGGCACCTAATCAAGCAGTATTAACTCTAAAGTTTAATTTGCACAGAAGGATTTTATTGCTTCTCAAGCACTAATTAGAAGTTCCAACTTCCTCTGTATTAAATGGATATCAACTCACATCTACATGGAGAATATTTTTAACCAAGAACATGATATTTATTCATGAGATGAAGCAACATTGCAACAATGTGAGTTTTCTTCCTATTTTATACAATAATTACAAAAGCTATTCAATTCATATCAACAAAATACTCAAGTCACCAAGGCAACAAGGTTATAGAAATTTCCTTTATTGCAAAAGAGGTTGATGTTCATATTATTTAACCATTACAACAACCTGGAAAATAAAGGAAAATAAATTCAAGTTTTTTCCCACATTTTTGAGAGAAAATGTTACAGAATGATGATGCTTACCAGTTGGTCTAAATAATCTTGGCTCACCATATATGGTTGTAAAAACAAACGATTGGTTTGTCCCCTATAATGAAAAGAAAAAGATAGATAAAACAATCATCTAAAATTTAAGTGGGTAAAGGAAAGGAAACTAATCAAACACTTTAAAGGACTTCAAAGTTGTAAATTCAATTTACCTGATATTTTCTCTTAGCAGTGGGTATTAGAGGACATTCTAGCAGCCCACCAAAAACAGAACCTTGTCTATCTCCAACAATCTACAAGTTGCATGACATTTATAATTTTACCTAATTAAGATGTTGACACTTCTTGTTGGAAAGAATTATAGAATTCTGGGCATAAAGGCATAGACGTACCAGTAAACAAGGGCCAGAGAGGACAGAACTGTTGCGAATAAGTGTGCGGAGTGATATGCCATGCTTCAAAGTACTGCCCTCCATTTGAAAATTGTGCAAATGATTCAAAGATGTAAAGATGGTAGCAGAAAACCATCAACATCAAGCAAAAAATACCTATACAATAAAGTCCATTTGCAACCTTTCACGATGTTAGGAAGAGATAACTTTAAAAAGACATACAACTCTTGAGAAATAAAAGCTGATTCATCGGCAACATCAGACAACTCCCCTGATTTACGCACGGAACTATCGATAATCTTTATGGGGGGCCCATCCTCATTCGTTTCATCTGTAGTAACTATTTGCTTATTCTTGCCAACTAACCCATATTTGTTAGAATCTTCAGAACACTTCATGAACTCTTCTTCAAAGACAGTATCAAATGTGGGATACTTCACCGAGCATTCCTCTCGTTCCTCGAATTGGTTACAGCCCCATCCAGCAGGAAGCGACTGTGTTGATCTTAAATCATCTTGTTGCTTGTTTGGTTCGGACTCAAGAGAGCTTAACCAAGGGGACACAAAGGGAAAAAAAGAAGAAAATTTTTTGCCTCCTTTAGAGAAATGCCTGGCCTACACAATCAGTACGCTCATGTCATAAAACTGGCGCTAAAGGTTGTGTAAAACCAAAAACAAAATCAATTATCTTCTCTATTGAACGTATAGAAAGAATAATTTGAACGGTCAGATAACTGAGAACTTTTTTTGTATATAGCCTCTGTTTCATAGCAACTCTGTCTCATAAATCCTCAGCTATCAAATAGAACCTCGAGGTTTACTTCTGTTTCCATAATTTTTCTCAGCTACGAAAGACAATTCAGATAATATAACAGTGGAACCAAGAGGCCACACATACAACTCATCCACAAAGAAAACAGACGCTACGCGTCAACCCAACATCATGATCATTACAAGAATCTAAAACTAGAAGAGCTTCCCTAACGTCAAGAAGTCATAGTTCTCTATTCTTCAAAGAAGTGATTCCGAGAAAAAGAAAAGGAAAAGGAAAGTAGCCCATAAAGAGTTATCGATGGGATGCAACTTTAAACCTTTTAAGGACGTGAATTATCCATCGAAAACACATAAATTAATACAATAGCTTAAAGAACAGAACTACATTGTACGAATTGAAGCAGATCAATTCCCAGAAAGGACAATACCTGAAATTTATCATGGAGCGAGGAGGGCGCAGAAGAACTCGGCGAATCAGCGAAGAGACGAGACAGCTGATTAGAAACCTTCTCTTTCAACGTATACATTATTTTCTATCCGAATTGATTACTATTATATGATCATATGAATTAACGAGCGAGAGAGAGAGATGAAGAGGAAAAGGAGAGAAAAAGCTGTTGGCTTTATGATTGGATGGAAACGGAGAAGTGTCTGTTTTGGTCCTGTCAAAAGAAAAAGAAAAAGAAAGTTGTAACTCCGACTAACGAATAATTAATAATTGATAATAAATTTTGGCTTTTGTATTTGTTTCCACGTTTTGGACAAGTGATATGTTTTTTGCTGTCGGTCAAACGAAGGCTTTACGTGTTTTGATTGGTTGTTGTTCGGATTGACGATCCAAGTATGTTTTTTAATAATTAAAAATGAAAACTTTGAGTAGTGAAAATGTACACTTTTTTAATTATTGTTTTTAAAATTAATCTTATTTTATTGTTTTTTTACTTTTTAATGTTAACAAAATAATACAATTGGAGAAAATATTGATATACATGATTTGATCTTGTGTTTTATAATTCTTACATCAAGGGAGAATATAATTTATATAGTTTAATTGAAGTGTGACATTTATAAAAAGCTCTTAAAATATTTAATTAATTTGCATAAGTTTTAGGGAAGATTTCCTTTCATATTCATCACGAGTAAAAGTTTAACTAGAACTTTAACACTTTGCTTGTATCATAGGTTTGAACTATTTATATTAGTATATCTTATGCAAAAGAGCTTAAAGTTTATAGAAGATATAAAAGAGGGGAAAAATAGCCAATTACATTACAGGTCTTCATTTGGTGGTGTGAAGATTGAGAATTGAGTTGACAATAAAGATAAAGGTTGAAGTTTAGATAATGTTAGGATTTCCTACTAGATAAAAAGTATATGTTATTCTATTTTATATATTTTATCCTAGTTGTTTAAAACTTGAACTTACAGAATTTTACTTAGAATATAATTTAAATTGTTTATATATATATATATAGAGAGAGATAGAGAGAGAGAGAGAGAGGGAGAGGTTGTTAAAACCCTTATTCTACATATATATATAGGGTAAATTCCTAGGTTATCAAGGAACTCATACATCATGTTATGGGGGTTAAAGAGCACTAATAGTAAGATTTTGTCCGTAAAGATTATGGTGAAAGATGTTATTTTCCATGTGATATGTGCTTATGCAACCCAGACCTAAATAGGGTAATTTAGCATATTCTTCCTAACAAGAAAGTTGTTCTAAGAAGAGATTTTAATAGCCATATAGGGGCAACCTCAAATGGGTATTCAGGGGCTCATGGGAGTTTTAGGTACGGAGATAGGAATGATAGTGGGATTGGTTTGTTGGACTTTGTGGGAGCGTTTGATTTGGTGGTAATCAACATATTTTTCAAAAAAAAGAGGAACACCATGTGAATTTTAGGAGTAGAACTGTGAGGACTCAAATTGATTACTTCCTCAAAAAGTAGAGCGATTAACCCGATTGCAAGGATTGTAAGGTGATACTTAACACATGCTTGTTAACTCAACAAAGATTATTGGTTATGGATCATATACTTGGGTGATCTTAGTATGTTTAAGAATTATCGTAACTTCATTTATTATTGGCAGATTACAAGAGAAGAAATTAAAGAAGTTTTAAGGGAGATAAAGAGTGGAATGGTAGTAGGACCTAATAAGCTACTATAGAGGTAAGGAAGAGCCTAAGAGAAATATTGGAGTTATGTAAATATAGTGCCTTGGAAAGCATTTGTATTTACTTATATCTTAATTTTCTTCCAGTTACTTTTCGTAATGAAAATATTTATTATTAATAAAACTAAAGAGTTTGGTTTTATATGTATGAGCACGATAAAACTAGTCATAAGGTACCTAGATTCTTTTGTAAGTAATATACATAAACGTAGAGATGTATGGGAAACATGTATATTATTATAATCTAAAATAATTGATTCACAGTTGAATAATCAAGTTGGTCGCT
>JAOSBN010000178.1:27384329-27411843 GCA_027563595.1 Erythroxylum suave
GAGAAGAGTCTCATTTATTGACTTCTTTATGATTGATTAAGGAAGGATGTGATGCATTAGATGCACTTCACTTCTTTGTTTGAGGTTTAACCGAAATTGAGAGAAAGAATATAAGGGGTTGTTGAATTTTTATCTCTCTGTCCTATCTTGCATGAGATGGCCAAAATTTGCATGAGAGGTGTCTCATCTTTAGCTTCCTTTTCTAAGGCAAAATCTCTTCAAGTTTTTTTCTCCTTTCCCACCAAAAGATCTTGTTAACCAAGATCTCCAAGGAGAACAAGTGGTAGATCGGATTGGTCGAGGATACAATAAACAGAAGAGGATACATCACCTAGGAGAGAATACATTGCTGAGGTTAAGATAGCATAACAAGGAGTCAAAGTTATAGTAAAGGAGTTGGTATATTTCTACCATCTTATTCTTATGTTAAATATTTTTCGTATGCTGTATCATGTATGGCTTGGCATGTTGATTTGGTTATATTGCTTCCGCTGAAATTTGATTTCTAACAACAAAGTTTTGAAATCTACAGTTTTAGTCAAATCTTGCATGCTTAAGTTTTTGATCCAACAATTGGTATCAGACCCATTTTCTTATGCATGATTTCGGTTCCTATATATGATGCATGGGTTGGCAATTTTTGTATGCCGTATACTTTTATGTGATAGAAATATATATAGTGTATGTTTTGCTCTTTCGGTTGTCCATAGATTATAAAGTTTCCTTGTAGGTTTTCTTTATTTGGGTTGTAACAAGAAGGGTGGCCTTTCATCATCATGTTTCCTCCTTGGCTTCATTTTTCTGTTTTCTTTGATTATGTTATGTATAAAATCATGTAATGATGAAGATGAAGAAGTCATGGATTAAAGAAATGAAGAGGTAAAGTTTTGGTTTTGATTATGGTGTCTTGGTCAAATTTCGGTTTTATGTGAAAACCAAAGTGCTGGATTTTTGTTTAACAAATTGTTGGTTTTGTGAAAACCAAAGGGTCGGATTCTTATTTTAACAAATTTTTGGTTATATGAAATTTTTTTACCATAGCTTCGTTTTTTCTGTGAAAAATAAGTGCAGATTTTTGTTTTCTTTTGGACAAATTTTGGTTTTGTGAAAATCAATTTTTGTTGCAAAAAAGGCCATTACACATTTTTTACCAAATAGGCCAGGTCACGTGAACGAAGAGTTCGAAGCTGAAGATCCAAGTCCAAGAAGATTTTGTTGGGCCTAAAAGCCTTGTAATTGTTTTTATGTTTCTAGGATAGACAATCAAAAGTGGCTTATTAGTTCATGTGATGAATGGATAAATGAAGGAAAATAATATGTGATATTATGTCATCGCATGTCATTTAGAAAATTACCAACCCTAGGCTTTGCCATGCATTCATTATGTATGAGATATATAATAAAACAATATAAGATGGATAATAAATTGCATCTAGACCAGATGGTATTTATTAAAACTTAAAGCCCAAAAAGATTGAGTGGGAGAGGATGCTCATATGAGAGTCCACGGTTTCCATATGATGGCATATTTGCATGTGGTGAAGTGTTACTCCCCACCAGAGGGCATAAATCCTAGATCTTGCATGGTTTGGGTCTCCTAAAGGATAAGTCCACTTATTGATAGCGAATGTGACCTCCTATCGAGGCATGGTTTGCAAGTACCGTTAGTGGATGAATAAAATGGTTACACACTCAACATATTTTATCAATATCCTACCCACCGTAGCTTTGTTGGTAAAAGTATGGACCAAATCATGTCGCTTCTCAAAAGGTTAGGCATGAAAATGGTTGGTAAATTTTTAAGTGGGAGGGTCCCGATTTTTCTTTTAATGGATAAGATGGCCCACCGTCACTTAATCCACTATAGATAAGAAAAATAATTTTCATATAAAGTTTTATTTTTTTTAAAGTTTTGTTAACTCTATCATCATGCATACATGCATCATGATTTTATACAAAGTTCCAATATTGTTGACTAGTATAATCATTCTTTTATAATTTATATTTTCAGACATAATCAACCACAAAATGAATCCACTCACTTTGCTCTTGAGAAATAACAAATTGGAAAATGGAGAGAATTTTAATGAATGGAGATGTAACCTTGACTTTGTTCTTCAATATGAACGAATTTCATAGGTATTAACTGAAAATGAGCTTTCACTTTCGGGTGGAGATTCAACTGCTGAGCAAGTCCAATAACATGAGCGATAGCAGAATGCTGATAAGACTACTAAGTGCTATATTCTAGCTTCTGTTAGTGGTATATTGCAAGAGCAAATTGCTTGTGTGAAAACTGTTAGTGCAATGGTTAATCACCTATATGAAATGTTTGGTGTGAGGACCAGGTCTGCAAGGGTGAAAGCTATCCAAACCTTTCATAATCTCAGACAAAAACCTGGTGAACTGGTGCAAGATTACATGCTTAAGGTAATCTCTCCGGTCACTGAGGCTGAGATGCTTGGCGCGTACATGGATGCAGACACGCAGATGATTATGATCATTAATAACTTAAACTCTTCTTTTCAGCAATTTAAATTGGACTATGAGCTCAATAGCAAGGATTATACCTTGAGTGAGATGATGAATACTCTCTTGAGTACGGAGGAGATATTAAATATCAAAGCTCATGGGCCAGAAACTAATGTAACATCTTCTTCTAAGCCTAAGGGTAAAGGCAAGCAAACGAATAAGGGTCTAATGAAAAAGAAGGCTCAAATAGGGGTCAAGGCCCAACCCATGAAAAAGAAGGCCAAAATGGACACCAAAGGAACGTGTTTCCAATGTCGTGAGCAGGGTCACTGGAAATGAAACTGTGTGGTCTACCTTGAGTCTCTCAAAAGCAAACAAGGTATGGGTTTCCTAAGTTTGTTACGAACTAGAAATGTGGCAGATTATGATTCTTGGATATTAGATTCAGGAGCCACTAACCATGTTTGCAATTCTTTGCAGGGGTTCCAGCAAAGAAAAAAACTACATAAAGGCCAGTTTCAAGTCAAGATAGTAGATAGATCCAATGTTTCAGCAGAATCAGTGGGAGTAGTTATCTTGGACTTTCTTAGTGGTCATAAGTTATATTTGAAGGATGTATATTACATCCTAATGGTTGTAAGGAAAATGATTTTTATTTTTGGTTTAATAAAATCTGGATATTCCTTATATTTTGAAAATATTGTTTCAATATATGAGAATAAGGATTTTAATTGTAATGTAATAATTAAACAGGGATTGTTCTTTATAAAACCTATTATCGGCTCACTAAACATCACATAATTGATAAAACCAAGACAATCCAATGTCTTTATCATTAATTCAAAATATTTGTGGCACTTAAGAATGGGTTATATCAATCTGAAAAAACTTGACAGGTTAGTAAAGGATGAGATCCTTATGGGCTTGGATAATGATCCATTACCCATATGTGAATCTTGTATTGAAGGAAAAATGACTAAGGCCTCATTTCCTTCCAAAGGAAACAAATCTAAATCTACGTTGGACTTGGTATATACTGATATGTGTGGGCCCATGAACATACAAGCTAGACGAGGTTATGAATACTTCATAACCTTGATAGATTATTACTCTAGACGTGGCTATTTGTATTTGATGCATAAAAAGAGTGAGTCGTTTGAAAAGTTCAAAGAATTCAAGGCTGAAGTTGAGAAGCAGCTAGGCAAGCCATCAAAACAACTTTGATCAGATCGAGGTGGTGAGTACTTATCTGGAGAGTTCCAACAATATTTAAATTAACAACGAAATTGTTTCTAACTTGTCAGCTCCTCGAACACCTCAACAGAATGGTGTAGCTGAGAGGAGAAATAGGAATTTATTGGAAATGGTAAGATCAATGATGTCCTATGCTAGCCTTCCAGAATCATTTTGGGGATATGCCATATAAATGACAACTTATCTTCTTAACTTTGCACCATCCAAATCGGTGCTTAAAACACCTAAGGAGTTGTGAACTGACCTAGAGCCTTCATTGCGGCACTTAAGGACTTGGGACTGCCCAGCCCATGTTCTAAGGCCTGAATCCACAAAGATGAAACTAAGGTCAGAAGTATGTTTGTTTGTACGATATCCTATGGGTACTCAAGGGTACTATTTTTACAATCCACAGGACAAGAAGGAATTTGTGTCTTCAAATACAACCTTCCTAAAGGAAGATTTTGTTAGAAATCACAAAGGAAGAAGTGAAGTAGCACTCAAAGAGTTAGCTATTTCATATAAAACTATAGTTGATTTGGATATAGCAAAACATGATGTCCAGATGGATTCAAGAGTTGAATCAGAAGAGCAACTTGAACATCAATTAATGCCTAGATGTAGTGGGAGGGTTGCGAGACAACCTAATAGGTATCTAGGTCTAAGAGAAGGCATAAGAAATGGATCCCATTACTTATACACAAGCTACTAATGATGTTGATGTAAAAAAATGGCTCAAGATAATGAGATCGGAAATAGATTCCATATATGCCAATGAAGTCTGGATCCTTATAGATCCAACACCAGATGTAAAAGTCATAAGGTGTAAATGGATCAACAAAAGGAAAAGAGGATCAGATGGAAAGGTAGAGACCTTTAAAGCTAGAATGGTAGCTAAAGGCTATACTCAAAAGGAGGGTATAGACTATGAGGAGCTTTTTTCTCTAGTTGCCATGCTTAAGTCCATCAGAATTCTTTTGGCCATAGCGACCTATTTCGATTATGAAATATGGAAAATGAACGTCAAGATCGCATTTCTTAATGGGATTCTTAAGAAGACCATTTATATGGCCCAAATAAAAGGATTCATTGAGCCAGGTAATGAGCATAAGGTATGCAAATTGCAGAGGTCTATTTATGGGCTTAATCAAGCATCTAGGTCTTAGAACATTAGGTTTGATAAGTTTATCAAAACTTATGGGTTCATACAAAACCAAGATGAGCCTTATGTCTATAAAAGGATACAAGACAACAAGGTTATTTTCTTAATCCTGTATGTTGATGACATTCTACTTATTGGGAATGATGTAGGAATGTTATCTACGGTTAAGAGACAGCTGAACGAATAGTTCTTAATGAAGGATTTAGGAGAGGCTAGCTAATTTCTAGGGATCAAACTTATAAGGGATCATAAGAACAAATTGATAGCCTTGTCTCAAATAATCTACATTGAGAACATGCTCAACAAGTTTGCCATGCAAGATTCCAAAAGGGGTTTCACACCTACTAAACATGGAATCAAACTTTCAAAGGAGCAAGCACCTAAGACCTAAAAGGAGGTCGAACACATGCATAACATTCCATATACTTTGATAGTTAGAAGTTTAATGTATGCTATGTTTTGCACTAGACCGGATATCTATTAGCAGTGGGACTGGAGAGTAGATTCCAGTGCAATCCAGGAATGGAGCATTGGACTGCGGTTAAGTGCATACTGAAGTATCTTCGTAGGATGAAAAACTTAATACTTGTTTACTCCAGAAGTAATTTTATTATGACGGGATATACAGATTTTGATTTCCATTCAGATGTTGATTATAGGAAATCAACTTCTGGCTTTATATTTGTTTTAGGAGGTGGAGTCATTATTTGAAGGAGTATTAAGCAATCTTGTGTTGTTGATTCGACTATAGAGGCTAAGTATTTTGCTGCTTGTGAAGCAGCAAAAGAAGCAATCTAGCTCCACAAGTTCCTGAATGATTTGGAGACAATTCCTGAGGCAGAAAAGGCCATTGCACTTTATTGTGATAATAGTGGGGTAGTGGCTAATTCTGAAGAACCTCGGAATCATAAAGCTGCCAAACACATTAAAAGAAAGTATCATCTCATAAGGGAGATAATACAATGTGGTGAGGTGAATGTGGTAAAGATTCCCACAGAGCAAAACCTTACTGATCCATTTACGAAGACGCTGTCTCAAAAGAGTTTTGAGGGTTACCTAGCAGGGATGAGAATGAGGGATATGTCAAACTTGCTTTAGGGCAAGTGGGAGATTATTAGAGTTATGTAAATATAGTGCCCTGGAAAGCAAGTGTATTTACTTATAAGTTAATTTTCTTCCAGTTACTTTTTGTAATGAAAATATTTATTATTAATAAAAAAAGAGTTTGGTTTTATATGTATAAGCATAATAAAACTAGTCATAAGGCACTGAGATTCTTTTGTAAGTAATGTACTTATATATAGAGATGGATGGGAAACATGTATGTTATTAGAATCTGAAGTAATCGATTTATAGTTGAATAATCAAGTTGGTCGATTGACTATGGTTTAGACTGTAGTGTTACGATTTATCTCCATGTAAGTAAAAGAGTTTACTTTAAGGAGAAGATAAGTTTCATATCATGATAGTAGTTGACTATTAGTAATGATGCTATTAAATGAATATGGAATCACGTATGTTTTAAAGAATAAAGTAGGTCGTTACTTTATTCTTAAAACATACACTTAAGCATTCGTTTATTACAGACCACAATCTTGATGAGTGGTGAACTCATATATGTTTCATTATAATTCTTGATATGAAGGGAATGGATTTTTACAGAGTATCAATCTAGTGTCTGTATGTTGGAATTATTAATTGAAACATGTATCAGGGAACATTCACTCAAATAAAGAGTTTAAATTGATGTCATCACTTCTAGATGTTTTATGGAGATTGGTGATTAAACCGGCGCTAATAGTTTGATGGACTAGCTACCCATCATGTCTTAACACTAAGATGAGATCTTGTGTGTTAATCACCATATAGAGTAAAACGAGAGATGTAAAAGGAAAAATCAACATAAGGGCCAAAACGGTAATTTTATCCTTGATTGTGCGAATGGCTATAATATGGTTCATATTAGAGTTTGCAATTAGACATCTTATTTAAAACTTGTGTTCTCAAAATATTTAATAATTCAAGAGTTCAACTAATTGTTTTTAGAAGAATGACATTTAGTTAATAAGCAGGAATCAATTCTAATGAGATTAAATTAATTCTGGGCTTATTGGAGCTTGAATTATATAAGTCCAAGTAGATTCTCCATTTGGCTTCTAGGAAGGTTATCAAGCAAAGTAAGAAATACAAATAGAGATTTTAAAGCCTATGATTGAATGTTGGGCTTAGTTTAATTAGAAGCCCAAATGAATAATTAGAAATGGGCTAGAATTTGGTTCAATTAGATTAATTAAATTAAATCAAAGTTATTAAAGATAAAAGGAGGTGGATTTTTGGTTTTAATGGGTTAAATGTGCAGCTCGCATTTAACATTGATTTGCTACATTTAAGATGGTTTTTAACATGCTTGATCATCATTAAATAAAGTTATAACCTTATCATTAAATGGTTTAATGATTGTCTTTTAATGATAGCATGAAATTATTTAGCATTCATTAGATTAAAGAAGAAAGAGGTGCATTTGATGGGCCCTCTTCCTTCTTTCATCAAAAAACCGAAAATGAGATGTATCATTTTAGGTAATTGGTCTTTTAATATAGCCATCTTAAAACAAATGAGAAGAGTCTCATTTATTGGCTTCTTTATTATTGATTAAGGAAGGAAGTGATGCATTAGATGCACTTCAATTCTTTCTTTGAGGCTTAACCAAAATTGAGAGAAAGAAGATAAAGGGTTGTTGAATTTATATCTCTCTCTCCTATCTTGCATGAGATAGCCGAAATTTGCATGAGAGGTGTCTCATTTTAGCTTCCTTTTCTAAGGAAAAATCTCTTCAGGTTTTCTTCTCCTTTCCCACCAAAGCATCTTGTTAACCAAGTTATCCAAGGAGAACAAATGGTAGATCGGGTTGGTCGAGGATACAATAATGAGAAGAGGATATATCACCTAGGAGAGGATACATTGTTGTGGTTAAGATAGCATAGCGAGGAGTTAAAGCTGTAGCAAAGGAGTCGGTATATTTCTTCCATGTTATTCTTATGTTAAATATTTTCCTTATACCGTATCATGTATGGTTTGACATGTTGATTTGGTTATATTGCTTCAGCTGAAATTTGATTTCTAAAAACAAAGTTTTGAAATCTATTGTTTTAACCAAATCTTGTATGCTTAAGTTTTCGATCCAACAAGAAAAGGGTCTTACTTGGTTAGCCAAGTTTTTTAATATCATCCTCAACTCCACTACAATGCTAGATGAGTGAAGACTTAGAAAACTAATCCCTTTTATAAGAACAAAAGGGAGATTAAAGTTATAATAACTATAGAGGTATCAAACTACTCAGTCACACCATCAAGTTAAAGGAGAGGGTGATTAAGTAAAGTAAGAAAGAGTATACCTATCTTGAAGAACCAATTTGGTTTCATTCTAGGAAGGTCCACAATAGAACGTATACACCTTTTTAAACAATTAATGGAATATTATAAGGAAAGCATCCTTGCTGGCCACCCCCTTGCTAGCCACCCCCTTTGGGCCTAGCATCCTTATTGGCACAATAGGTCAGACCCGGCTTTGATACCATTTGTAACAGCATAGATCACTCGCTCACAGATATTGTCCATTTTGGGCTTTAGGCCCAGCCCAAACTCTCAAGATTTTACTCTTCCTATCCCAGTTGGGAAAACATGTCTTTGGAGGAGAGGTATCTATACCCTTATAAGACATACTTCATTCTCCTCTCCAACTAATGTGAGATTCTCAAATATATAGAGTTTGTTGTTCTTTATTTTGGAGATCACTAGAGAGTGGGTTTGCAAATAGATTTGCTTAAGCTATCTCTAAAGCATTTTTAGCAGTTTTAACTAGGTGATACGCATTGCCAATATTCTGCTTATAATGGATTTTTAATTGCTTCTTTATTTTGTCCAGTTTTATGTTGAGAATAAATTGCTTTGTGCCTTCAACCTGAAATTTCAATAAATTTTCCACATCTTTAGATAAACTTTTCAGATTAATTAAAAAATCATTGGATCTAAAGGAAGGTTTTATTTGACAGACAGATAGAGAAAATGAACCATGATAGTTGAGTGATATGAAAAGCTTGTATTTGAAAAAACAACATTAGTGTGTGGAAATCTTTAAAGCCAATTCAAGTTTGTGGAGCTTTTATCTGATTTCTTTTTGATGAATGTGCTCTCCTTATACTTGTTATTCAAAGTGAATGTGATACCTCCATAAAGCAAATCACTAACTTAGATATCATTAAGACAATCTTTTAAATCATTTCCAACAACTCTATGAAAATAGTTGTCTTCAACCTTATCAGATGTCATGATATCATTGAAATATCTAAGCAAGAGTCAAGGTAATTGGAGAGTGACAACAATCTCTTTGATTTTGTTCCATAGAATGATTCTCTGGAATGGGTAATTAAATGCATATATAGTAGTGATGTAAACAATTAAGTTTAGCTCCTTGACATATACATTTGCATGGATTAATTGGTTAGTCACCATAGGATCAAGTATGATGCTCTTTGCTTCATTCTATAGTAGTAAGATTCTTCCATTTGGATTTGCTTTAGAGTTGTGTAAAAGATTTGAGCATTTAAGCAAGACATTCAACATATGACAATTTACTTGTTTGATTCTAGATTCAAGAATGCCTAAAAGGATAGGCTTATTTTCTAACCAAAAGTGCTTCAACACAAGTTTTTTGTCAAAGGAATTCAAACCTCTAACATTCCAAGTTGAGATTAGCATAATGATTGATCCTTTGCTAATGATCTTTTTTTTTCAGCTTGACGTCCTTTTGATGACAATCTTGAAACCTTCCTCCTCCTCTTCACGTGTCTATGTTAGTGGAGTTGATGCAGGTTCTTTATTTGCTTGCTTTGTGTGGTTTGAAAGTCTGATTGATAAATAGGCATTCCTATTTGGATCTAAAATTGTGGTAGAGCTTGCATTTATGACTACAAGCTGAAAGAAGCATTATTTGCAATTGTTTATCGTTGAGCAAGTTTTATATCTAATAAAACCATCAATACATTGCAAGTATATGGATCATATCATATAGTATATAAGGTTATTGTTCCCTCAAGGATTATGCAAGGTTAACAATTTAAATCCTAACTTTGTATAAGATAATAAGAAATTGATTTGAACAAAAATAAATAGCATAAATTAAACTAAATAATAAAACAAAGCAAAAAAAACAAAGCTATTAAGATTAAAGTTTTGATCCATATGGAATACTTAGGACACTTTATTGTTGTTAATCCAATTATATGTTTGATTCTAAATTTCCTAATGTGTTAATTATTCTCTCTTAAGATCTAATCAATTAAACCTAATTGAATTTAAAAAATTTAGATTTGCAACCTCTCGATTGACAAAACTTTCCCTAACATTTTCAATTAGATATGAAGTTATCTAATAGATAATTAATTTCTCACACAAGATCTCACTGTAAATGATTGTTAATTTGATAATTATAAGACTATTAGGCTATCAACCCTTATTGCACAATCTAATTTGACTACTTTTGACTCACTATCTCGATTTATTGTCAAGTATAAGCATGCATAATTATCACAAACAACATAATACTATTGAACTCAATAATAATCAAAGCCACAAAATAATTCCAGAATAATTCCTAATATGAAATTTAGAACTTCATGAACGTGTTTAATATCTTAGAGTTCTAATTGCACATCGAGATTAATGAAATAACTAAAGGAAGAGAAGAAAAAACTCTATTAGAGATTTGATTTAGAAAGCTAGAGTTCCTGGATTATTTTATTTCCCTTATTTGATCCACTTTTTGGTGTTGGCTTATGCTTTTTTTTATTGGTATCTTTCACGTCCCTAGATAGTGAATTAGGGCTTGGGGGTCTAACTAGGATTTTTACTTTGATTGATTTTAAAAATACCCCCAAACCCTAAAACATATGAACAAACTCGTTCCTTGCTAGTCTCTTTCACCATCATAACATGTGACTCACGATTGTGCTACTAAGAATTTCGAGCATGATCGTGACAAAGGCTATGCAGCCCCATGTATATCAGTCATGCTTATGTTCCTCATGCATGATCGTGACACCTTTCAAACAACTACCATCTTCCTTGTTCTTTAATTATCTGATTTCCATCACTAACAAACATATCAAACGCCTTATGAAATATAAATTAAGATTGAAATCATGCTCTAAACTGCACAAACGGTCATAATAACACAATTCTAAGGCTATAGATATGATAATCATCTAATAAACATCTTAAAACATATTAAAACACCTAGGAAAACATAGTATGAACTAAACCTATTAACATTCGTAAACCTAAACTTTTGCTTTTCCTCAAGCAAAAACAAAAGCACAAACAAAAATAAACACATAAACACGCATTCATGCAATGTGCAATAATGGTATAATGGCAGTGAATCTTATGGAATTAATTTAACCAAAAATATCAACCATTCAAGTTATGCCAACATACTAACCTATTCCTTTCATGTTTAAGTACTTTGACTTGAATATACATATTAATCAAAATTTAAACACCATATTCATACACCTATAGCACTTGTAAACATACGTTTATAATCAATAATCAGTTAAAAAAATGCAATTTTTGCTATTTTCAAAGATCTATAGGTTTTACATATTGAAACACATTTTTTTATTATTTATTTTCCTTTAATGCTAACCTATTCTTTTATTGTGAAGGCAAATATTTTGTAGTGAATGTCCCCCAATTACTTTACTAAGCCATACTTATTATTTAGCTTGGTTGGAATGTCATTCTAGCTTTTTGATGTGAAGACAAACATTTTGTTGTGAATGGATCCAATTACTTAGCTATATTACATCCTCAACCAGCTATCAGCTCTATTCTTATCCCAATTTTTTTAAAAAAGGGCCAACGAAATATTTATTTATTTAACACATTTTTTCTTTTCTTTCCTTTAACTGCTTAGCCTTTCCTTTTAATCAGTTATCATTATTAAAGGTTACTAGTAATTCTAACCAATTCAATTAACTTGTAATTATAAATGTATACCACAAATTTCCTAAAGTGATAAAATAAGGTTCATATCCTAATTAACTTACATATTCATCCAAAGATATTTAAAAAAAAATGCCTAAGTCAATATGCCTTTACAAATTAAATGAACATGTTTAAGGTTAACCTAATTCCATCAAATTCTTACCATTGACATATTCACACAAAGGATAAATATGTAATAAAATGGTCACCAAATGTCAACCTAATTCAAGGTAACACATATGATATGCAAAATTCACACACATATGACATGCTAATGCATAAAGCTCCCCACATTTAGACAACACATTGTCCTCAGTGTTACAAAGCACACAACACACATAGAAAAAATAAAAACAATTACCTAAAAGAAAAGTTTAAAGCATGAAACCACTTATGAAGATTGAGGTAGTGACGGTATAGGTGAAGGAATTTAAACTCCTTGAGTAATGAAATACTTAAAAATCTTCTTTATATCACATCACTATCGTTGTTGTTGTTGCATCATCTCCTTTAAAAGATTTTTATCTTTCTAGGCGCTAGTTTTTTCATCTATTTTAGGGTTTGGGGTATTTTGGAACTTAACAAAAGTGGTAAAACCCTAGTTACACCCCTAAGACCCTAATCCACTATTTAAGAATGCGAAACACCCAAAAAATGCAATACCAACATAAAAAAGTGGATCAAACATGGAGATTAAGAAGTACATCCAAGAATTCTAACTTTCTAGATCGAGGAGCAATTAGAGTTTTCTTCTTTTCCTTTAGTTCTTTTTTAATTCTTGATTGTAATTTGAATTCTAAGATGTTAAACATGGTTATGGAGTTTTAAATTTTAGACTAGGATTTATTCTAGATTTACTTTGTGACTTTGATTATTGTTGATTTCAATATATATTGGACATTTACAATAATTGTTTATGCTTAAACTTGACAACAAATCGAGAGAGTGAGTCAAAAGTAACCAGTGTTAGATTGTACAACAAGAGTTACCAGTTTAATAGACCTATAATATCAAGTTAATAATCATTCAAAGAGAGAATTTGTTTGAGAAATTAATTATCCAGTAGATAGCTTCAAATCTAATTGAAAATATTAGGGAAAGTTTTTTAACTTAAGAGGTTGCAAATCTAGAATTTTCAAATTCAATTAGGGTTAATTGATTAGATCTCAACAGAGAGTAATCAATACCTTAGGAAATCCAAGATCAAACACATAATTGAATCATCAGTAGTAATGGAAACAAAATAAGGAAAGAGTAAGTCCTAAGTATTCAATCTTGATCAAAACCCTAATTTTATTGATAGCTCATTATTTAATTACTTATTTGCTCTATTTATTATTTTTAATTTTTACTATTTAAATTAAATTCAAATCAATTTCTGAATACCTTAGACAAAGTTAAATTCGAATTGTAACTATTGTATAATCTTCTTAGGAACGCTAGCCCCTTATATTACAAGGTACAATTCGAATACTTGCAGTGTATTAAGAGTTTTATTATTAGATATAAAACTTACTCAACAAGTTTTTGGTGTCGTTAGTAGGGATTTTAGCATTAGGATGATCTGAATTCCTTTGATTTAAGGAATTGTTGCCATTTTTTGTGTGATTGAGGTACCAAATCCCAAGAAATTAAAAAAAGAGAGAAAAAAGTTTGAATGCAAAGTAGAAGATACATCAATTTAGACATCACAAGACAATAATGAGGAGTCCGAAGAGTTAAACGCTAAGAAGAGATAGAAAGCACAATGATGGACGAAATGTATAATAGAGAGCTAAGAACCCTTATGGACTTCATAAGGCCAGGGTTCAACTCCTATCATCAAGGAATTATGCAACCACCAGTGCACACGGCATATGACTTATTAGAAGAGATGTTAAACAATAACTGCCTTTGGAAATTAGAATGAAGTAGACAATAGTGAACCTTCCTGGATGAAGAAGGAATGATTGTTGTAAATTTAGTGACAACATTGTAGGCTAAGATCGACAACCTCTCTAAGCAATTAACAACCTAACAATTGCCTATTTTACTCCGCTCAAAACCATTCAACACAGATGCGAGTTGTGTGGTCAAGAGAGCCATATCACAATTAATTACTTCCTAGTAAAAAAAACAACATGCAGCAATTCCACTTCAATGGAGCATAATGTGGTCAGGTAAGTAATAATCATTAGTTGAACATTTACTATACTGGGTGGCAAAACCACCCAAATTTCTTTTAGTCTAATAACACGGGGACTAAATTAAGATATCAAGGTCCATCGAGATTTCATCAAGACAAGTCTAAATCAGGAGACTCAAAATTGGACGAGATAATGGACAAGCTCATAAGTATATAAGCAAAATTCGAATGAGTAGCAAAGAATCATACCTCTTTTATTCATAATCTAGAGGTTCGAATGGGCTAGTTAGCTAATGTATTCTCTATAAGAACTGTGGGAAGCCTTTTGAGCAATACTGAAGCAAATCCATGAGAGCAATTTAAGATTATTACACTTGGAATTAGGAAAGAGCTAAAAGAACCAGCGAAAAAACAAGTTGAAACCCACCTTGTAGAAGATTAAGAGAAGAAGAAAAATGATGAAGATAAGAATGAGGATCCTCCCTATGTTCCTTCTTTACCTTACTAACTAACAATATCATTATTATAAAGACTTTAGAAGAATAAATTGGAAATAAAATTTGCAACATTTATAGAAAAGCTAAAGAAATTGCAAATTACCTTGCCCTTTGTAGAAGCTTTGAGGAGCATACTTATGTACTCAAAGTTTCTCAAAGACATATTATCAAGCATGAGGAATTGGGATGACAATCAAATGGTCTCCATGACAGAAAGTTGCAGTTCCATAATTACGAACCACATGCCCTGATAGTTGAAAGATTAAAGGAGTTTTATTATACCTTGAATAGTTGATAATTTAGAGTTTTCTAAATGTTTATGTGACTTAGGTGTGAGTTTTCTAAAAGTTTATGTGACTTAGGTTCACTATAAAAAATTATTATACAATTTATAATAAGTGTGACTCACAGTTGGACTACAACTATAAGGTTTCTTTGTTTATGTCCTTTTCTCCTTTTGCTTTTCTTTTGTTTTGGTTGCTTGGTAGAAGATCTTTTCTTTTTGGTTGTTTGCTCCTATCTCTGCTTTAAGCTTCTTCTTTTGCTTTGAATCCTTTCAATACTTTGTGCTTTTATTTTCTTTTACCCACAAAGGCTTCTATTTTTGCTTTGATATGTCTCCCATCGAGATTCTAAGTGAAAAAATGTACTTTTGGTGGTATGGAATTTCAACTTTCTAAGCCTGCTAGGATGAGTGTTTAAATAAAATTTCTGCGATGGGAATTCTTATTCTAGGATATATGGATTTTGATGATTTTAAAGTTCAGAAGAGTGTTTAACGGTTTTGTTTTAGTGTCTTTTTAATTGGGATTGACAGGAAATGAAGGCAAAGTTTTTGTTGTTGTATTGCCTTATGAAGAAGCTTGTGAGATGTGTGGTGGTTGACTTACTATGTGTGGCTGAATTTGGTGAGATGTGTGGTGGTTGACTTACTATGTGTGGCTGAATTTGGTGAGATGTTTTGGCCCTGTAGTTGTGAGAGGTGGACATTTGTGGAATGGTCACTGGGTGTTCTACATTGGGCCTTTTGTTTCTTGCTTGGTGTTTGCAACTTTTCTTCTCCTTCCCCATAGTGTCTGCTTTTCTTTTAGTTTCTTTGAAGCAAAAGAAAGAGAGCACAAAAAGATTCCTTCTCAATTCCTCCACCGGTGAAATCCAATATGCCCCTAAAGGCATGACACTTATTTGTTCCTCATATTATGGTGTTTGATGCCCGTACTTGCCTCCAAGTCTGATCATAAGGTAAAGTTTCATCCCATTACTCTTAGTATTGGTTACTCGTAGATCTCTTTCTTACTTTCATTTCATTCAAATATGTGTGTCTTCTTAGTTATTGCATTTTTGGAATGCATGCTTTTTATGGAATAACCATCGGGAAAAAAAGCTCCTTTTCTTGCATTTGTTTGGAAATCATGGATTTTGTTAGGAATAAGAACTTTAGATATAGATTACTCAAGATTATATTTTCATCGCATACATAGTCAAAAGTTCCTATTTTGAGAGTTATATCAGGTATGAGCTCAGGGTGTCACGTTGCTTTAGGCAATCCTTGGTCATTCATTTTGCCACTCCTAAAGGCATTTTTCCATTTTTTAGATTTTTTTTAAAAAATCCTGAGGCTATTAAAAACCATTGCCAGTATTATACTTCTGCATGAGAAGTGAATTTGGAGAAGTGGGTGTTGTCTACTGAAGGAGGTGGATGACTGGTGGAGGCAGGTGATCTTTAAGAAAAAGGTCTTATACAAATTGAGAGACCTTGATGGGTTACCTCATTGTTTCTCGCTCTTCTTGTAGTTTGGAGTGAGTGAGGCTATTTTATTAGAGGGGTCTGTACTATTGACATACTCTAACCTTACCGTCAGTTCTGACAGAGATGCGATGTAACCAACTGTAGGATCTTTTCCCAATCTTTCATATGCCTTGTCTTTCTGTCTCTTTGTTAGCACAACCCATCACTTCATACAAAATCTTTTGATATATCAAATATGCTGAACTGAGGACATGGATTATTGACTTCCCATGTTCTTGTCTGCTAGCCCTTGACTTTGATCCTATGTTTTGCTTCTAGCTCCTTTGTATTATTTTGGCCTTTAATTTTATTTTCTTTTACTTAGGAAACTTCTCTTATTAGTATTCATATTGTGGTTATTATTATTATTATTATTATTATTATTATTATTATTATTATGATCATCATCATCATCATCATCATAATCATCATCATCATCATATTGTGGCATGGTCCAAGTTACAAGTATAGAGGCAAGCAGTTCAGGAAATTTTCTGAATGTTAGAAGTGTCACACGGTCGTCATTCCAAGTAGGTATGTGTTTACTATTTTTCACGTTAATTCTACATTGATGTAGGGTAGGATAAGCTATATCTCTTTGGTCTTTAAGTGGTAATAAATTCATCAGGTATGCTTTTACCTTTCGCTTATCTAATTTTCGTGATACTCCACTTACTATATTTATGCCTATACCAGTATAAGACAAGTCCATTGATTTTTTTTATATAACTTGATACATCAACCTTTTCTTTTATTCTATTTATTTATTTTAATTTTATTTACTTACTTTTTTTTAGCATATCAGTTTTAAATATTTACTCTTGTGATCTGCATCATATTTTTTTCATTGTCACATTTGCATGTGGGTCTACTGAAAATAGTCTCTCTACTTTGTAGGAGGTAAGGCTGCATACTATCAGACCTCCCCAGACCTCGCTTTATTGTGGAATTTCGGACTGGGTTCGATGATGATGATGAGGCTCACTCTAAAAATTTATTATACAATTTATAATAAGTTTTGGACCTTCTAATATTTTAATTTGATATAAAATTTAAATTATAAGTAAACCTTAACTAGAGTTACTCTTGATTCTAATTAAATACCAATAAGCCCAAATAAGATTCAATATCTCATAGTGATTCTTATTTATTAAATATCTTATATTTAATCCTAAAGAACTTTATAATCAAGTTAAACTTGATTTAAAAGCCTTTTCTCTCTTCAACTCATTTTTTGTATGTGACTCATTAGATTCTTAAATATGTTGGCAAATGATATAAATTATAACCTAAATCATGTACAAAATGAGATAAATTAAACTCTTTTAATTCATCTTTTATTCTCTAACTAAATAGTTTATATCCATATATCAATATTAGTGTGCAGTAATACATTATAACCACCCAACTATTCAAAAATGTCAAAGTTATTTTGACTAACCTTTTTGTGCATTATTTTTTATTATAATCAATTCTTTCATCATCTAATGTTTTGATTAGACATAGAGCATGAAATTTATATCTACTCTATTTGAGTCCAATCATGTTAGTTCTCCACAATTAATAATTGATTCAATTTATGATACTTGAAATCTATTTTTAAAGTGTCGTTCCACTTTGTTTGAGGATTTCTCAATTCAATATTAATTAAAAGCAATGGAATATTGTCCCTAATCCCTCTAGGGGGATGAATCTTATATTAATCATTTAACTATCTCTATATAGTTCATGCTATATCTAATGACTGCTGATTGATCTATCCTTGATTAGAATAGGTCATAACTAGTATCAAAACATGTCAATCCTTATATGAGATACTTTAGGAATGTCAAGTCAAAGGATCACTTATATAATCATCACACTGAGAAATTCCAGAGGTATATAGTAATGCTCCAACTAGAATTCTCATATGGGATTAGTTAAATAAACTTATTCTCTAATAAGCATCCACACGGTTATTTAAGTATCTTTGTGCTTTAGTCTATAAGATCGACAACTACTTAATTCATAAGGAAGAAACATAACATGTGTTACTCTTTCGTACACTCTATTCATATCTGCCTCTATATAACAATGACTAAGAACAATTTAAACAATCATAAATGCAATATGAATCACATAATTATGTCTCATCATAATTTTATTTGCAATGTATATTTATCCATAGAGTTTATTATACATATTTAAGTATGTATAAGATAAATAATTTCTTTAAATAATTTGACAATAAACTACAACTAATCAATTAGTTGTAAGACATAAATCGTCACTTCATTATTGAAACTCAAGTCATTTTGTTTACCAACCACTTGCCTGAGGTATGTTCAATTGTCAGTTATTCCTATTTTAATCTAAGCATGACATCATACTCAATTATAATTACTCTTTAGGATATTAAAAATTTATTCAATTGGTCTTGTAAATTAGAAAGTAATCAAGGATTTTAATATAAGAACGAAATAGTCAAATGGGTGAAACACGAAAGAGAAATTAAATTTAAAAAAATTATCAGGAAGCTTATAAAATATTGAAAAAGTAGTAAAATAAATAAAATAAAAAGAGAGCAAAATTTAGTGAGTTTGTAAAATATTAATATTCTCACGAAATATTGAATCTCAATCGAAATATTTATGAATTTTATATACTAAAGAATCACTTTGATTTGAAAAACATTTAGTAAGTTCAACCCTAAGTCTCAATCTTGAGTCTTTGATTAAGGTGAAAAATCACCTAGTAATTGAGCTAAAACTTACATCTCATTTAGTCTTTTATCTCTTTTTTACTATGCATATACAGTCACTGCCTTTAATCGGCAATCTTTTTTTAATGAAATTAATGAATTCACGTTCTAAAAAAATCAAAATGCCAGTAATAATATTAGCTTTTTATGAATTCTTTGATAAGCTGTAAGTTGAATTATCAATTTTTAATGTAATTACTTTTTACTATCTCATTCATTTTCTCACAGGGAATCATTAGTTTCTATTCGCCTTAACCCATATAATATCTTTAAAATTAAAGCACACAATAATGACAAGTATAATTACGTTACATGCCTCTAATTCTACCATCTAAATGAGAGAGTCTAAATAAAATTTTCAATAATAAATTATATTGAGTTTCTAAAGAGATAAAAATGATTATAGTGATATAACAAGCCTTAAAAAATATAGAAAAATATAGTTCTAAATAGATATTAAAACTCAAGCATTCAATATTGATTTATCAAAATTTTGGGATTTTAAACATAAGTTGCCAATGTGGTGTACATGTTTCTCTAAAATAAAAATATATATAATACTATACTATAAAAATATTACCATGATATAGAAAAAAAATTTACTAAAAAAACCACCATTCTAGATAAAAATACTACTATTTTATATCAAAAATAGTATTATACTATATAAAAATGTCACCATTGTATGTAAAAAATCTTTAGTCAGTACTATGAACATTATTAGCTCATATTTCAAATTTCAAAACCTTATACAAAAACCATCATCACTCTTTTGCAAAATAGTAGCACCACTCTATATAGAAAATATACTACTTTACATGAAAAATTCTTTTAATTAAGGCTATCAATACTACTAGTTCATATTACAAATACTACAAATCTATAAAGAAATATCACCAACCTATACAAAATATATTACCACTCTTTAAAAAAATATATCATAACTTTCTCCAAAAAAAACATCTCCACTTTTAAGTTTTATACAAATAATACATTTATCCTATATAAATGTACCATAATAGTATATAAAAATACAACTATTTTATACAAAAGAATTTCACTAATCTATATAAAAGATGTATACTCTTTTATACAAAAACAAATTGTACTCAATACTATAAATACAACCAATTCATATTACAAATACTATAATCCTAAAAAATGCACTACTCTTTATGAAAATTACACTTTATACAAAAATACTTGTAGTTAATATTGTAAATACCATCAATTGATATTGCAAATACCATAATCCTATAAAAAATATATCACAACAATAGCAACCTATATGAAACCTACCTATCAAAATCCTTGAAATTTTGCAAAATTAGGGATTAAAACCCTAAATTCCCATAACAAAAAATGAGAATTGTTTATAATATCCACATTGATCTTTTGAGATTCCTTTTACATTTGTTCTTTCACATCTATAATTATCTTCATAGTTAAGTGTAATAATTGCATTAAGTAGTATTTAGATTATAAATTGGATGGTAATCTTTGTTATTAAAGGTTCCCTAACTTTAATCAATTCAAGTCTCTTTGTAGGTGAGTTGGTAGTATTGAAAGCATCAAGTTTCTTACTTTTTTTATTGTATCCTTTAATTTTGGACTTAATCTAAGATATTGACTTCTAATATAAAAGGAAAAGAAGAGAATGGATTAACTTAACTTTTTTTAGTTTTTTTTGTTATGCATCTAACGAATTTGTCAATTATGGATAGTGCTTCTACAATTAAGTATAACTTTCTCATTTAACCTCTGATGGATGTGATTCAAGATGCTATAGATATTTTAGGAAGAAATCTAAAAAAATTTTCTTTTGAAGGTTTTGACTAAAAAGTGAAGAATATTGAATGGGAGTCATTGTCTAGCCTTATAAAAAGTTTGACATTTTGGATAATAAATTTATGTTAGGCACAAATTTTTCATTCAACCTCCAATGAAGATGATCCAAGATTCTATGTAAAACTTAAAAAGATTGCTTCAGAAAAAAAAACATTAAATTCTCATCTTAACTTTTACGGAGAAAATTCAAGCTTAACATGAAAAGTTTAGGAACAACTTAAAATTTTTTATTTTAAGTTTCTTAAGAAAAATAAAGAGAATGGTTTATGATATGGTCGTGTCCCTACCTACGTCCCTCTTTGAGATTTTTTTTATAGTTTAGAAAGTGCTTCTCAATTTGATGATATCTTTCTCATTTGATCTCTAACGAAGATGATTCAAGATTCTATAAAAGGTTTAAAAAGCACACTAAACATTTTTTAGAAAAAGTGAAAAATACAAGTTGAGATATAAACATGTCCTAGGTCAAATCTATCATTGGAATTTTTTTGGAAATTTTGGTTAAAGGCTTTTAATTTAAAAATAAATTTCTCATCTTATCTCCAATGGAGAAAATTCAATATGCTAAAGCAATTTGATGAAGAAATAAAAAGTGTTTGTATTTGATTCTTTTAAGAAAAAGTAAAGGATACAACCTAGGACATGATCCTATCTTTTCTTCTATTTTTTGACAATTTGTACAAAGTCTCTTAAATTGAACAAAATTTTCTTATCCAATCTATAATTGAGACAATTAAATATGTCACAGGATGCTTAAAAAGAGTCTTAAAACCTCTACACTTTTGTGTTTTTTGAGAAAGAAATGAAGAACATGGTTTTAGCACCATTGAGAAACCCTAATTCCATAAGTTGATTCATTAATTTAGTTTTAGATTATCGTTGCATCCTCCCAAAAGAGAGAGATACTATAACAGATTTTTCTCTTTTTTCAATAATAAGGCAATTATAACCATTCCAAAGAAATAAAATCAAGTTAAGAGATCAAGATCATCATTAGGGGATATCTTACAATTAGTTTTTCAATGTTTTTCAATTTCTTCATTTTTTTAGTTCAAGGGTGAGTGTTGGCTAAATTATTTGTATCTTGATTAAATGAAAGCCTAACTCATTCTTTTATAGATTAATTTTAGTTTTTATAATAAAAATTTTTATGTTTGAGAAACACTTTTTTTCTTAATGTTGGTTGTAAACTAAAAATTAATTAATTCAATTTTATGGAATTACTTGGTTCTATGTCAAAGTAAACAACTTACATGAGGTAATATAATATTCACAAGACGTTCTTCCAATCTAATAATATTTTACAGTAAATTGAATTTATTATAAAAATGATATGTTTATAATATTCTAATTCAAATTATTTTCACAAGTTTCATATCTTTTAATTTGAAATGGACTTTTAATGATCCACTTAGTAGAGACTTTTAAAATTTTATAAATAATCTATTCAAACACAATAATAAAGCTATAAGTGTTATCGATCGTAACATATATTTTATCATAAATTATAATATTTTTATTTTACATTTACTAATTTTAATACATATTAATTCAATATATACCCAAATACATTTGTGTCCTAAGTCGTGTTTCCTTTAAATTCTTCTCTACCACTTCATATGATCTTGATAGATGGATAATTGAACATATTTTTACCCCAAATTTGATCTATTTTTTCTTTATATTTTATACTTTTTTTGTATATTTGCTCTCCTCATTCTTTGTGGATAAAGGATGACATAACTGGGACCGACTGAATACTATTCAATTCTAATTGCTAGGGGGAAGGTCCAAATGAGCTATTCAAAATTCTCTGTCATGATGGGTTGTACGACCCAGATTTTGTGGGGATATAAACTTACTTAGGTTTGCGAATAGACTTCCCATATAGGATTTCTTCTCAATAATTTTTTAGTATAATTAGTGATGACAGTGAAAATGACCCGAGTAGATCTAAGGCATCATCTTTACAACACTCATTGCTTAGATATGTACATAGAGTATTGAGTCACATGCTGAGGGGATAGGATGAAAGCCATGGTGAGGTGAAGTAGGTCGGCACAATACATGTCATACCTTATATGGCAAGATTTGCATGGAGGATGGGAGTCTTGAATAGACTACCAGTGATGCAATTGGTGGGCACCACAGCATCACTGAACCTAGATGTCATGAAACACATGCACATGATGAGCAGACAACAGGGACCTATGGGTGACATCTATTACCTAATTGGGGTCCTTGATGAGCCGGCAACATCAAAAGGAGCTAAGGAGGAGCCATATAGCTACATTCACTACCATCCCAAACAAGAAGGGTTGCATTGGATGAGGATAATACTGAAGTACCTAGGTGTGGACATCACACCAGGACCAGTTGAAGATAGTTTGGCTGAAGAGACATATGGGACAACTTATGGGTACTTAACAGACTATCCAAATATAGCAAGTAGAGATTTGGAGCGAATAGCCTAGCTTGAGACATATACTAGCACCACAACAATCAAAGTATTTGGCGACAATTTCATTGGCAACAAAATTTTTTCATTGCAAAAACAGTACATATTGTGATGAAAACAATAAGTTTTCACTAAAACTTGTCGTTTATTGGCTTAAAAATAAAGCGTCGCTGAAGGAAAACATTTAGTGACGAATAAAACTAATCGTCACTAAATGCTTAATATTTGGTGACACTGAGACCATATCGTCACTAAATGTGGGACAATGGGTGACGGTTGATGCTATTCATAGCCAAATATGTCACTTTGGCGACAAACTTTGTAAATCATCATCAAATATGTTGCACATTTTGCGAAGATATGTTTTAGCGTCACTAAAGTCCATATTTTGTGACTAAAATTCTATTTAGTCGTAAAAACTTTAACATTTGGCGATGATTTTTCTTAATCGTCACAAAATGTCTCAGTATTCAGCAATGATGTTTAGGAATTGTCACAAAATGTCCGACATATAGTGACGAATTACGTGAAACGCCGTTGAACTCTTGTAATTGGTGACGATTTTATAAATCGTCGTTAAATGATTTACATTTGCAAAAATTTTAAAGCTAACATTTTTATAATCTACATAGTAAATTAGGATATATTTTATTCGAGATTTTATTTGAATGTTTACAACATATTATTAAAAAAATTCAACATAATTTTAAGTGTTAAATGGTAATATTAATTAATCATTAGTATTTATAAAATTGGCAAAATAAGTTATAAAAAGTTAATTAATTTTATGAATATAATAATATGATATAGCAGAAAAATACGGTTATAGAACAATACAGTATGAAGTTTTTCCTAGAAGTTACCCAAATCATATAATTATAGAACCAAAATAATAACAGTCCACAATTAATAGATCGCAAGTTGACCTTTAAGTAATAGTATGTTGTTTGACAAATTATTACAGATACAATAATAAATAAACTTTAAAGATAAGCTCAGTTGATTGGCTTGCTAATTGACAATGATATATTTGTTTTTTTTATATTCCAAGTAACATGTAAGTTAGTAAAGCTAAATGAGTCCCCGATTTTTGGATTCCCTAGAAGTGTCCTTGCACGTTCAAACGCACCAATTGAAATAGTAAAACTTGTTCCCTCAACTGTATGGTTTTTCACCCCCTCTTGTAATAGTTTTTCCGCTATAGCTAAATTTGTAGAGGATGGAGTGAATAAGTTGCTAGATTTAGTACCTAAAATGCAATCGGTATAGAAGTTAGCTATTTTCATATTAGTAAACCATGAAATGAAATAAAATTGGAGTGACATACGTGCATGAGTAGACAAAGTATTTAGAATTGATGAATTTTCCAAATCAATCGATTTTCCTTTATAGACTGTTGTCACATCACTCCCGCCTCTATAGGTATACATGTCACCTTCGAGATTGGAGGAAGCTTTGAACAAGCATGTAGTATAAACCATCAAATGTGAATATTTATAATAGCTTCATAAAAGGAAATGAGATGTATACAATAAGGAAAGTGACATAGTTCGGATGATACTAAAAACTTTGAAGCAGAAGATCTACCATGGAAGGCAAACGACGATTTCTATAGATAATGGAGATTTCTTTTTCTGTTTTGGTTTGCTCAACAAGGACAATTTTGCAACATTCCTCCCAATGGTATGAATCAGAGCCGTTTGGAACTAGTCTCCATGTCGACATTCCTTGATGAGATTAAACATTAAAAGTGGGTGGGAAGATAGACATTAAAATATAATAAAGATAGACAGTAAATCATCTTCAAAACATAACCATAAACACAACTCATACATCAAATGCATAATTAAGAACTAATAATAAACACCTAAAGGGTTTTAGTGAATAATCACTATAAGTATGAAGTAACATGAGGAATAAGTACTAGACAATGCAACTTTTCGGAGATCAAGCGCCCTAAATTAGGATAGTAACACACAAACGAGGCGCAGTATACATAATTTGAGTTGTCTAAGAAAATACAAATATGTTTCATAAGAGAGCCCAAAGTCACATATGGCAAACAAGATGCATTTATATAAGTTGTTCAATACGTAAAATCTAGAAACACATGAGATACGAAAGTTTAGTAACAGTGAGGTAAACAAAATCATTATACATAAACAAACAACATGAAATCGTAATAAAACATTATATACAAAAGACAAAAAAATCAACTTTAGCACCAAAAAAACCTATGTACAGATCTACAGAAAGAACATCCAGATCTACTATAAAAGGATAAAAATCACAACTTTTCTATTCAACAATGGTTAAATACTTGTATTTATTGAAAACATTGTCTTGAGAGCCAAATGCAAACATCACAAAGCTAGAACCTAAAAGTAGACTACAACTTGTGACAAACCTAGTTTGATAAACAAAGACCCGATCTCGTCAGTTAAAGATATAGAAGAGCTTGATAACCGTACATGAAAATATAGCAGATAATAAAAAAGAAGTGACCGGAATACCAACCGTGTTTTGATGAAGTGAATGGTTTTGTTATGTAAGAAAGGGGTCAGCGATCGGTGGTATGTAGGAGAGGTTTTTGTTGATTCGGAAGGCCACTTGAACGAGAATGCTCTAAAGGCTTTTGTGTTGTGTTTATTTGAAAACCTAATACAAAATGACATCGTTTCTGTAGTTAAGGTGAACGACGTTGTTTATTGTTTGCTGTAGTTATTTGGAAGTAATCTTAATTTATTTGCTATGATTTGTTACATTTAGTCGACAATCATCGGATGGAGCGACTAGTAGATTGTTCGTCGCTAAAGGCCGGCTGTTCATGAATAATTTTAAATAAATTTATTTTCCTATTCTAAACAAAAAATATTTTGAATTAAAAATTAAATGATTCATTTCAAAACTATTCAGAAATTAATAGGTTGACTATTGAAATAAATTAAGACTGTCTTCAAATTATACATTTTTAGTAATATAATTTCAAAAAACTTATTTGAATAAATAAACATTTTAATTTTTTAATTAATATATGAAGACATTGTAATATAATTATAAAACTATTTGTAACAAATTCTATTTAAATATTAGTCATTCTGATCCCAAAAATTAAGCAAATGAAGAATAATTGCATATACAATAGAGAAGATTAATTTTTTTTTATTATTGGTAATAGGAAAAACTAATATAAGAAAATACTTGGGTATTTGCAACGTTTATCAAAATTTGTAGCGAAACTACTAAGATTAGGCGACGATTTAGAATATTAGTAGGAAAATGTAGTATATTTGGCGACGATTTATATTTTTTGTAGCTAAAGATGTCCTTTTGTGACGAATATAGGTATTGTCATAAATTGTGCCCTATCAGAATAATTGTAACTATGTCGTTTTTGGCTTATGCCAAACCTTTTTGCAACGATTGTTGTATATCGTAGGTAAATGCTTGGTTTTCAAAGACGAATAATATTTTTGTCTTGGAATGTTGCAACGTTAAAAAAATTTAGGCGGGACAATGCCATTTTGTTAGACAAATGACGTCATCCAATCTAAGTCAACAACTACCCGAAACCTTGCCCCCCCTCGTCCCTCGTTTTTGCTTTCATTTTCTCTACCCTCTGCTTTTGTTTTTGCTTTCGTCTTCTTCACCACGTGTTACGTCTGTTGTTGTCTATTTTCTGTTCCATCAACACCAACGTTCTCTTGTTCACGGCATTGAGTAAGTTTTGTTTCATTTTTTGTGGGATTGGTTGTCAAATTTGCAAGTGTCGTACTGAATGTATGTTTTGTTTGAATTTCTTCGATTTATTGAGTTTTTTGTATGAATTAATGATGGTAAATGAGGGGTTTGTGTTGATTAGTTTTAGGGATAGTGAAGAAAGGGATTTTAAATGTTGAATACGTGTTTTTGCTTGTGTTTTATGTTAGCCCACAATATGTTCGATGAAAGTCCTCATCGAATTTCAACTCATGTTATGAACTCCTGAGTTAGGATTTATAATTTGTAGTTGGATTTTCTTAATTACAGTTTAATCAAGTGTTGAACAATGAATCGTATTATTGGGTTTGTTGATGTAGAACTTGGAGCTTAAATATATGAAGTCTCATATATGTCATTTTGTGATTTTGATAATTCTCTT
>JAOSBN010000178.1:27414543-27439723 GCA_027563595.1 Erythroxylum suave
TTTCATGACATTTAGGCTAGATTAGATCCATTGCATTAGGTTCCAATTAAGTGAGACGACCCGAGGTTGCATCCTATTTTGCAATCCTGGGAATTAAATTTTTGATTCAAACTCTAAGGGCAAAACCGAAAGACAAAGCTTCAAATCAACATGTCAAAAAGTGAGAAACAAGCATTCTGTCAGTTCCTCCAATCAGTCAAATTTTCTCATAAGTATGCATTTAATATAGGTCGTTGTGTGAATGTTAAAAAAAGGAAAAGTGTCAGGGTTGAAAAGTCATGATTGACACGTACTTTTGCAATGGCTACTTCCGGTTGGATTAGGTGAGTGCCTACCGAAGGATGTGTCCTTTACTTTGGGTCAAGTGGGAGAGTTTTTTAAGCAATTATATTAAAAGACACTTAAAGTTGAAGAGCTTGATAAATTGGAGAAAGACATAGCATTGATTCTATATAAGCTTTGAACTATTATTCCCCCAATCATTTTTTGATGTTATGGTCCATTTGGCAATTCACTTACCATATGAAGCAAAACTAGGTGGACCGGTTCAATTTCGATGGATGTTTCTAACTGAAAGGTAATTTATATTAAATTCAACAAGTTTTCCCTATGTTATTTGTTAGTAAACATTCCTAACTTTTCAATCGTTTATGTTTAGGTTTTTATGCTCTCTTAAGCGTTATGTGCGTAATAGAGCTCGACCAGAGGGATCTGTTGCAAAGACTTATATAGCAAATGAATACTTAAATTTTTGCTCAATGTACTTAACTGATGTGGAGACGAGATTTAATAGACCAGAACATAACTTTGATTTCAATGACGATGGTGGTTTGTCTATTTTCTCCCAAAAGGTGAGGCCACTTGGTGCAGGTAAATATGTCAAGTTAAGTAAGGACATATTCGAAATTGCCCATTAGTATATTTTGAACAATTGCGAGAACATCGATACATACATGGAATACATATATTCCTTTTCATTCAAACAATAATATTACAATTTCCTTCATTAACTCATTGATGTTACTATATTCTTTTTCCCAATAGAGAGCGCAAGGATAAATTTGAAGGAAAGGGATCGTTAATGTTAAAGAAAGACATAGGCAAAAGTTTATATCATGGTTTAGAAATCGAGTAAGTTTCATATTAATTATATATTATGTATATATGAGAATATGTCTCATCCTTATATTTATTTTAAGTTTGTCGTACAGATGATATGGTTATATAATCGTAACTTGCAAGAAGTGAAAACAACATTATATAGTTTGGCATGTAGGCCTCATATTTTTTGGAAGAAATACACAGGTTGCATTGTTAATAGGGTGCGATATCACATACAAGATCTAGACAGTCGATTTAGAAGTGAAAATAGTGGGGTTGTTGTTGAAGGATGTCATGACGACGAAATTACTGACTTCTATGTTGTCATATCTGAAATTATAGAGTTGTACTACATCAAGGATAAGAAGGTTGTTATACTTAAATGCAAATGGTTTGATCTAACTGACATGAGAGTGAATGGGCATATTACTAGCATAAATGTTAGTAAGACATGATATGATAATGATCTTTTTGTCCTTGCAACTCAAGCCAAACAAGTTTTCTACTTCAACGATACTGTATTGGGTCGCAATTAGAAGGTTGTTCAAAAGTTTTAACAAAGGAATGTCTTTGATTTTTAGGAAAGGGATATTGGTGAATTAGATGAAGATGCTGATGAAGTCTATCAAGATAGTGGATTGGAGATTAATAATGAAGGCATTACAGTAGAAGATGCAGATATATCTTCATTCCATAGGAGAGATGTCGAGCCAAATATAGTTTAACTAGATGAAATCCAACCTCATCTTATCTTACAAACAGATGAAGACTATACTCAGGATCACTTCAATGACAATGACGATACTTTGCTAGAACATATTAGTGATGAAAAAGCAAACGAACATCTACTTAATGATGATGATTTTCTTCATGTTGATAATGATGATTGAACGTAAGTTTCATTGTTTTTATTGTTTCAAATGTTAATAACATAATTATAGGTCTTATGTTGTTGATGTTGTAGTTATGTTTATTTACGATGACTATAAGTATATTTTTAATGTTTCAGTTATGTTTTTACGATAGTTGATGATTTTTCTGTATTTTTGTTTATTTTCTGATATCAATAAATCCCCAAAAGGATTTATTTGAGAGCCTAAATACTTCATATCCTTCCTATCTTTATTAATGTGTAATTCTTTTTTCCCTGTTTTTGTTTTAGGTTTCTGAACTTCTGCAGTTAATAATAAATGCTCTAAAAAAGATTTCTCTTGAACAAGTTGTAAATAGAAGATTCGTAGTACTACGAAAGCAAAAAGGTTATAATGAAATATTATTCATTCGAGTTTGACATTCTCTATATTGCAGTCTTTAGTTATTCTTTCATTATATTCGTAGTGCTGAATGATTTCACCTAGAAAATCGAAGTTGAAGAGTGAAGACTCCTTGTTATTTAATATTTTGTTTACGTATAGTTAAGGTTGTATCTTCTGGGTTGATTGATTTTGTTTTTCAGACGCAATGACTTTCTGCCCCCATATGTCAGTCATTTCATGCCTTTTCTTGACTGAAACGTCATCCTTTATCTCAGACGTGTCGCCCTCAGCCATGACCATTACGTCTTCACATCAGTTGAAACGTATCCACTATTTGCTTTGCCTTTGTCTCACCTTGGCCAATGTCTTATTGTTTTTAATGCAACCCCTAATCATCAGTTTTCTTAAAGATACAAGCTCCCAGTCCCATACAACGTTTTCTTGCATCGTGATTATGGCCAAATGATTTTACTCTTCAAGCATCTCTTCCCAAAAATTACATCAAATTTTAGTGAATGGCTAGAATTTCCTATATTAATGAAGTGGCTTCGTTTCAGGTTGAGGACTGGTACATGATAAAATTTTCCATACTGTTTCAGGGGAAGTCATGGCAAAAGAGTAATTGCAAGTTCTCAGTGCACTTGATGTGGCCAAAACACAATGGTTCCACTTCACAGCAATAGTTGTTGCTGGAATGGGCTTTTTCACTGATGCCTATCATCTCTTTTGTATCTCCCCTGTGACCAAATTGCTAGGCCGCATATATTACTACGAGGAAGGCTCAGGAAAGCCAGGGAGCTTACCCTCCAATGTGTCTTCTGTTGTTACTAGTGTTACATTCTGCAGTACTCTTGCAAGGCAGCTCTTCTTTGGTTGGCTTGGTGACAAATTGGGTAGAAAGGATTTGTATGGCATGACATTAATGCTTATGGTTATTTGCTCAGTTGCCTCAGGACTCTCCTATGGAAAGGGTCCTACTGATGTTATGTCCGCTCTTAGCTTCTTCCAAATTTGGCTTGGTTTTGGCATTGGCAGCGATTACCCTCTTTCAGCTACAATCATGTCCGAGTATTCAAATACCAAGACTCAAGACTTATGGGGCTTTCATTGATGCAATTTTCGCTATGCAAAGTTTTGGGATTTTAGCTAGTGGCATGGTTGGGGTTATTGTTTCTTTAGTATTCAAGGCCAAGTATCCTACTCCTACTTTTGAGCATGAACAAATAGGATCAACTGTACCTCAAGCTCATTGTGTTTGGAGGATTATATTGATGTTCGGTGCACTCCCAACACTTCTTACTTACTACTGGTGCATGAAGATGAAGTAAATCACTTGTTAATATAGAAATCACGTATAATATGTAAAACACGGGTTGAATTGTGTTAAAATGTCTAAGATATTAATCTTTAAAATCTTCTTGATTTTCTTGGCAAATTTAGACAATTACAAAACAACGCACTAATTTGATGAGTAATGCAACAATAGAAATTACTATCTATTCTTCTAACAACAAGAAAATTAAAGAGGCAAGAATTAGAGAATATGATACTGCGGTTTATACTAGTTCACCCTTAACTTTGGGCTACGTCCAGTCTTTAGAGTTTTTCTAAGATTTCACTAACTCCTTCAACAATACAAGTATTATTTCTACACTTGCAGAGCCTCTTTAAGTCTCTTTCACAAAGTATTCTTTATCTGCTTTCTTAGCCTCTTCAGGCTCTAGCCTTCCTTTCACTCGAAAAGATATTGTTTTGAGCTTTCACACTCATGTTACAGATGTTTTGTTCTCTTCCTTTCTTTCTTTTCTTTCAGGATATTTTTCACAGCGTGAGCATGTAAGCACATAATTTCTCTAAGTATGTTTTGTACATTCAGAGTTCTCCCTTTTTTTTTAAATTTTATGACTATAACTAATATTTATAACCTAAATCTCCAACAGTCTTCTTGAGAAATCTACTTGTAGAATCTTCTAGAGTCTGTTATTAGTTGAGTCCTATAACCAACTCTAACTTACCCACGTTCTAACACATTCTTCAATTACATCGTCTTGCTTAAATTCATATGCTCCGTCTAGTGTCTTAGACTTAATCACTTCGTCTAATCCATCTTAGATGCTTCATCTTATTTAGCTTTTACTTAAGTATTGTCTTGATTTGATGATTTATGCCACTTATTTTTATCTGCACACGTAACAAATTCTTCAAAACAGTTCACACACTTCTATTGTTATTATTATTTGACTTTCATCAAAATCAATAGAAGAGGTGAAGTCTTCTTGACTTAACAATCTCAACCTTTTTGATGATAACAAATAATTATAATATTAGAAGATAAAAATAATATTCAAATGAATAAAGCAAGATATAAAATGATAAACAAAAAAAATTTCTAATTATGATTCCCCTTTCAACTATTCTCCCCTTTTTGTTATTAATAAAAAAGATAGTTCATTTTAGACACTTCAAATTTTCAGAATATATTTGTTGAATATCAATGCGGATTGTCTTGAGGTCTTGTTCTATAGAAACACGTAGAAGTGCTATTTCCTCATGAAGATCACCCACTACATCACCTAGTTCATCAACCTTAGTATCAAGTTTCTCAATATTTAGCTAAGGCTTCCTGAACTTCTGTCTGCTTGTGACTAGCTTCACTCCATTTGATGAAATTCTTCAAGAGCTTTGAATTAACAGTAGGATCTTATAGCTTTTCACTAAGTGGACGAATATAATCAAAGACAGATGGTTTTCTAAGTGAATCGTCTAATTCTATAATTTTGATTGAGGGTAATTTGAAAGGTTGTTTTCCATCAGGGATATCAAGATCAACAGGTCTGGGTAATTTGTAAATCAGTTGCCCTAGAAGTTGTAAAATAGTTTTAACTAAAGGAATGAAACATAAGGGTTTGAAATGAATGAGCAAATGTACAAAGGTTTTTAAGTTAAAAACGATACCTTCAATTGTGATACTTTTGTGCCTTCCTTCTGATATTGTGCCAACTACCTTGAAGCTTTCATCTTTGGTAGATGCTCCAAAATTACTTCCTAATTCCCTTGATATATGATGTGATACATAGGCACTTATAGGTTAAACTGCATGACATACATCATCTATACACTTTACTGCCGCTTGAATTTATTTCTTCTATGAGATCATCTTCTCGTCTTTCAGGAAACTTCTTCTTCTTTCCTTTTTCTTTGCTGACTATTGATGCTGGACGTCTAGGTTGTACATCTAGTACAATCTTGATTGTCGTTCTGCTTGTCATTGGATAGATTATATAAAGATTTTTTGTAATCTTCAATGGATATGGTTTGGCCCTTTCATCTTGTAGAATATTATATAGTCTTCGATTTACAGGGCTTAGAAGACGTATCATCTAATTATTTACTATTATAGGTTCAACTTGAACCTTAACTTTCTGTTTAGAAGGTTCTCTAATGATAATTGAACCTCTGTTACGATCAGGTGTTGATTCTTCTAAGACCTTCATCTTCAAATCTTCTTTCTTTATCTGTTGAGGAGGGTTGTCAGTTACTCACTACTTTTTAATAGCCTGTGTCTTTTGTGGAACATCAGATGATGAAACTTTCTTCTTCTGAATCGGCTTCGTCTTCTTTCATCCTTCTGCTGGTTTGGAAGAGAGTTGTTATTGAGGCTTCTTCTTCTCAAATACTAACTTCCTTTTTATTTCTATCTCTTCAGAAAGTTGTTCTGATTGAGTCTGAGGGATAGAGATAATTGGCTTAGTAGGCTGTTGTTGTTTCTCTTACTCCTTTTTACTCTTAGAATCTCCACCAAGAATCAGAACTTTCTGCTTCTTCTATTCTTGTTGTCGTAAGGTCATTAATCTTGGTGACCTTCTTGACTTTTGAGGCCTTTCTGATTGGGGCATCTCAGCTTTCCTTTTTAAAGACACTAGGGGAGCTGGTTGTTGAACCTTTCTTTTCTTTTCTGGAATTGTCTTGGCTTGTATCGGCTCATCAGATGATTGTTCAACCTTTACCTCTGCTAATATTCTTCCAGACGATCAAGGTTTTGCTTGTATTTCAGATGGAACATTTTCTTTCTTGCTTCGTCTTACTGAAAGCTCCCCCTTATACTGTGCTTTCGGTGTGAAATCTACATCCATTTTGACTTCAGTCTCGATCCCAATTTTGTGAATATTAGAGGCATTGATAAAACTCTTAACATTCATCTTTACTCTTTTGCCTCTATCAAGTAGGATTCCAGATTCTTTAAAGAATTTTAGTAACAGTATACCATAAGGTAAAGAACCACTCTTCAGATGATAATCCTCCCTAGGCTTTATCATGTACTTCAGAATAAAGAACGAAAGATTAACAGATTGGTGAGTGAGTAGATGAAACAAACAATGTTCATCATTTATTGTAACCACGTCCTTTGATCCTACTCTTGGTAGGATACAATGGAGAAGAAGTGAGTGAAGAACCCTAGCCTTTGGAATGATGGTAGAAGAGTTTTTGACTCCTGGATTACTGGATCCATATAGTTGTCGATTGATGTTGGCTTTGTCTATATGACTTTGAGCAATCCAATCTGTATTGTTGAACAATTCTGCTCCTTCATTTGGAAACCCAATAGCCTTCATAATAGAATCTTGTGTGATTATTACCAATAACCCATCTACCATCGATACCAAGATCTTGTCTACCGCCTTCACATTCTTTTAGAACTCACATATTTCATTCAGATACACCAGCTCTTGGATGTCGAAGAAATTCTTCTATCCAACTACTTTAATCTCAAGTTCAATATTCATCCGATCATTCTTTAGGGAACTGAAATCGACGAGTCTTCCATAAACAAGAGATTTCGGCATTTTTTAATCTGTAAAAGATAAACACTAAACACATAAATGTATTTCACTTAAAGAAGTGAGGTTAGTACGTGGAAAAAAATTGAGAGAAAGATATGGAATGAAATGAGAAGGATTTGATGTTTAGAACAGAGGGTTGGATCGTCTTTGTCGAGAGCAGTTTGAACAAGTCAGTTTCGAAGTTTTTCAAGAAAATTCTAGAGTGTAAGGTGTTGCAGATTTTGAAATGATTTCTTTTTATATATACTCTTGAAAAGTTACCGTTTGTAACATTTTTAACTGATCCCTCGATAATCATGAAATTGAAACTACCGAGTGAAAGTTATCGTTACTATTTAATATGAAAACTTATGACTTTTGAGTTGCTTTAGGACTAATTGTCTGGATCATGGAGTTTCAGATGAATGGTCATTTAACATCACCATATTCAAGCTTTGTCTGATTTCCTTGAATCTGTCTTCACGTAAGGGTTTGGTGAAGATATCTTCCCATTGTTGATTCGTCTCAACAAATTGTAGATTGATGATCCGTCTCTATACATAGTCTCTTATAAAATGAGCTTAACTTCAATATGCTTTGCCCTTAACTGTTGTATTAGATTCTTTGAGAGATTGATAGCACTTCTGTTGTCAAAAAAGATTAGAATCTGATCTTTTTGGATAGAATAATGCTCTAACTAATACTTTATCCATAAAATCTATGAACAACAGCTTGCAGCTAACATGTATTCAGCTTCTGCAGTAGATAGAGCAATTGAACTTTGCCTCTTGCTTGACCAAGAAATTAGATTATGACCAAGAAAGTGATAACCTCCACTTGTACTCTTTCTATCAATCATATCCCCAGCATAATCAGCATCACAATAGCCAATTAACCTAAAATCTTTACCTTTCTCATACTTTAAGCAAAGGTTAGTAGAACCTGCCAAATAACTCAATATTCTTTTAACAACAATTTAATGAGATTCTCTAGGATCTGCTTAAAATCTTGCACACAAACAAACACTAAACATTATATCAGGTCTGTTTGTAGTTAGGTAAAGCAAAGAACCAATAATTCCTTTAAAAAGAGTTTGATCAGTCTTCTTGCTAACTTCATCCTTAGTAAGACGATTGAAGTATGCATAGGAGTTGACATTGGTTTAATATTTTCCATTTTATATTTGACTAAAATTTCTTTGATATAATTTTGTTAATGAATAAAAATCTTTTCTTCAATTTGTTTAATTTGTAAACCAAGAAAGAACTTTAATTCACCCATCATACTCATTTCAAATTCACTTTTCCTAAGATTTTCAAATTTTGAACATAATTTTTTAGAAGTTGCACCAAAGATGATATCATCTACATATATTTGTACAATGATAAAATCATTTTTAATATTTTTCCTAAATAATGTTTTATCTGCTTGACCTCTAATAAAGTCATTTTTAATCAAAAACAAACGCAAACAATCATACTAAGCACTAGGTGCTTGTTTTAATCCATACAAAGCTTTGTGAAGTTTATACATATAATCTGGTTTATCAATGTCTTCAAAACCTGGGGGTTGCTTTACATAAACTCTTCGTCTATAAAACCATTCAAAAATGCACTTTTCACGTCCATTTGAAATAGTTTTATATTACGAAAAACAGCAAATACAAGCAAAATCCTAATAACTTCTAGTATAGCTACAGGAGCATATGTTTCATTATAGTCTATTCCTTCTTGTTGGTTATAGCCTTGAGCTACTAATCTAGCTTTGTTACGGGTTACTTTTCCTGATCATCTAGTTTATTTTTGAATACCCATCTAGGTCCTATAATAGATTTACTGGATGGTTTAGAGACTAGAGACCAAACTTTATTCCTTGTAAATTGATTTAACTCCTCTTGCATAGCTAAAATCCAAGCTTTGTTTTGAAGAGCTTCATCAATTTTCTTAGGTTCTAATTTAGAAACAAATGCTACATTGGCCTCTCTTCTAAATTTAGATCTAGTTCTCACTCCTTCTAATGTTTCTCATATTATCAAGTTTTCTAGGTGAGAACATTTATATTTCCAGTCTTTTCTTAAACTAATATTTTCATAAATATCTACTACTTTATCATATGGATCGTCTGGTGGTGAATCGTCTTGGTTATTAACTAAAAGAGAAGATAGAGTTTCATCATCAGAATCATCTCTTTATCTAGATGAGAATCATCATCAAATTTTACATGCATAGATTCTTCAACATATTTAGAAACAAGGTTATAAACTTTATAAGCTTTAGAATTAATTGACTATCCTAGAAAAATTCATGAATTGATCTTAGAATCGAATTTGTCCAAATTTTCTTTTGCATTCAAAATAGTAAATTTGTAACCAAAAGGATGAAAGTAAGAATTATTTAGCTTTCTTCCCTTCCATAATTCATATGGAGTTTTATTTAAAACAGTTCACAAAAGGACTCTATTTTGAATATAACAAGCTGTAACTGCTACTCAGAAGTACTTAGGAAGATTCATTTCATATAGCATAGTACTTGCCATTTCCTGAATCGTCTTATTCTTTCTCTCTAAAACTCCATTTTGTTGAGGAGTTCTAGGAGTAGAGAAATTATGAAAAATTCCATTCTCTTCACTAAACATTTTAAAATTTTCATTTTCAAATTCTCCCCCATGATCACTCCTAATTCTAGCAACAGAAATTCCTTTTTTATTTTGTAACTTTTTTTATAAAACTTTAAAGAATTTAAGAGATTCATCTTTATGAGATAAAAACAATATCCAACAAAATCTAATAAAGTCATCAATAATTACGAGACCATACTTCTTTCCACTGAGACTTGTTGTTCTGGTTAGACCAAACAAATCTATATGTAACAGCTCTAGTGGTCTAGACGAAGTTACAAGATTCTTAGTCGAAAAAGGATGTTTTATATTTACTTGTTTATGATGTTTCTGAGTCGGATTCAGATTCAGTCGAATCCAGATCTTCCCATGTTGCCATCATGGTCTTTTTGTTTTCTTGACTTTTCTTTTGTTTTGTTTTGAGCAAGGGATATTCAGACTTGTAATGTCCAGGTTTATTGCACTCATAGCAGATGATAGAGCTTTCTCATTCTTCGTCTTTGCTATTCTTTTTGAAAGAGAAGTCTTCATTTCCCCTTGATTACTTTTTCCACATCATTTTAATCTTTCTTGAAATGAAGGATAGCTCATCTTCATCTTCACTTGAATCTTGATTAGATTCACTAGCATCATCATTCTTGATTTCTTAAATCTTTAATGCTGTTGAAGATGTACTTCTATTTTTCCACATCTTCTGATTCTTCCAATTCTTCTAACCAACCTTCAATGCACTAGATTTATCCCTTCTGGATTTATCTTCTACATCAAGGTCTACTTTATGGATTTTCAGTGAACTAAGCAATTTGTCTAGCTTTAGCTTGCTTAAATCCTTGGCCTTTTGTATTGCTGTTACTTTGGGTCTCCATCTTTTTGGAAGACTTATAAGAATCTTTCTGACATGATATTGACTGTCGTAGATTCTCCCCAGAGCTTTAAGTCCATTAATAATTGTTTGGAATCGTCTAAACATTTGATCAATGGTCTCATCATCTTTCATCTTGAACAGCTCATACTAATGAACAAGAATACCAATCTTGGACTCTATCACCTAGTTTGTGCCTTCATGTGCAATGGCTAATGTGTCCCACATTTCCTTTGCAGATTCACATCCATGAACCTTATCGTATTCACTTCTTCTTAGAGCAACACTTAAAAAGAACTTAGCCTTTGAGTTTAATTGAAAGCGAGCTTTCTGATCAATCGATCATTGGTCATGAGAGATGTTTTTCCCTTCGTTGTCTATTGGGATTTGTGGACCATTTTCAATGACATCCAAAAGATCAATGTGTGTGGATTCTATGAAGAGCCGCATCCTGTCCTTCCAATAATGATAGTCTTCACCATTAAATGCAAGGGGTCTTGAGACTAAGGCACCTTCTACGAGAAAAACATGTGATTCAGCCATGGATCTTTGTCCTCACTTTGTAACAGTGTTTCTTGGAAACATGATCTAATACCAATTGAAGTAAATCACTTGTTAATATAGAAATCATGTATAATATGTAAAATATACAAGAAGGGGGGGTTGAATTGTGTTAAAGCGTCTAAGATATTAATCTTTAAAATCTTCTTGATTTTCTTGACAAATTTAGATGATTACAAAATAACGCACTGAATTTGATGAGTAATGCAACAGCAGAAATTAATATCTATTCTTCTAACAATAAGAAAATTAAAGAGGTAAGAGTTAGAGAATATGACATTGTGATTTATACTGGTTCACCCTTAACCTTGGGCTACGTCTAGTACTTAGAGTTTTTCTGAGATTTCATTATCTTCTTCAATGTTACAAGTATTATTTCTACACTTGTAGAGCCTCTTTAGGTCTCTTTCATAAAGTATTCTTTATCTACATTCTTAGCCTCTTCAAGCTCTAGCCTTCCTTTCACTTGAAAAGATATTGTTTTGAGCTTTTGACACTCACGTTATAGATGTTTTTGTTCTCTTCCTTTCTTTCTTTTCTTTCAAGATATTATTTTTCATAGCATGAGCACTTGAGCATAGAATTCCTCTAAGTATGTTTTGTACATTTAGAGTTCTCCCTTTTTTTAAGTTTACGACTATAACTAATATTTATAACCTAAATCTCCAGTGGTCTTCTTGAGAAATCTGCTTGTAGAATCTTCTAGAGTCTGTTATTAGTTGAGTCCTGTAACCAACTCCAACTAATCGACGTTCTAGCACATTCTTCAATTACATCGTCTTGCTTACATTCATATGCTTCGTCTGGTGTCTTAGACTTAATCACTTCGTCTAATCCATCTTAGACGCTTCATCTTATTTAGCTTTTACTTAAGTATCGTCTTGATTTGATGATTTGTGCCACTTATATTTATCTGTGCACTTAATAAATTCGTTAAAACAGTTCACACACTTTTATTATTATTATTATTTGACTTTCATCAAAATCAATAGAAGAAGTGAAGTCTTCTTGACTTAACAAGTTGCCAAGAATGCTAAAAAGGTAGCATCTAACATGGCAAAAGTTCTTCATGTCAACTTTGAAGCAGAAAAGTCTAAAGTTGATCATTTAACCAAGGAGACAGGAAATGATTTTGGTCTTTTTAGTTCCAAATTTTTTCACATTTCACTTGTTTGGTACCACTACCACTTGGTTCTTTTTAGACATTGCATTCTACAACTAGAATCTGTTTTAGAAATACATTTTCAGTGCTATTGGCTAGATTCCTAAGGCCAATACCATGAATGCTCTTAAAGAGGTTTATAAGATTGCTAGAGCACAGACTCTCATAGCTTTGTGCAGTACCGTTCTTGGTTATTGGTTCATTGTTGCATCGATTGACAGGATGGGAAGGTTTAAAATCCAGCTGATAGGATTTTTCTTCATGACAGTATCCATGTTTGCTTTGGCAGTCCCTTACCATCTCTGGACATTACCAAACAACCGTCTTGCCTTTGTCACAATGTACTTTCTTACATTCTTCTTCGCTAATTTCGATCCCAATGCCACCACTTTTGTTATTCCAATAGAGATTTTCCCAACAAGGCTAAGGTCTATATGCCATGGCATATCTGCAATAGCTGGAAAGTTAAGGGCAATTGTAGGTTCATTTGGTTTCTTATATCTTTCAACTTCTATTGCAGTGAGGAAGTCACTTATTATCATGAGAGTCGTTCACTTATTAGGGCTTCTGTTCACATTCTTGGTACCTAAAACAAAGTGAAAATCACTGGAGGATTTGTCTCACGAAGGCAAGTCAGAGGATGTAATTATGATTGTATCTAGTCAAGTAGCTCGTGTAATTTAGATGTTCTTTATTTGCAATGTATCGGGTTGTCAGTTTAGCTTAGGATAGCTTTTAAGTTGGCTTGGGGATGTACTTATTTGCTTGCTCGAGTTATTTACTTGCATAATAAGTTGGTGGAGAAAAAGTTGCTTTCTTTTTATTGCTTTGAACTAATTAGTCTTTTGATAAGTTGGTAAATTACTGAGTGTTCATGTGCATAGATTTAGTAAATAGAAGACCTTCGATCTGCTCATGGCCCCGTTTGGTTGTTAGCCGATAAGCCAAAAAATAGTTGGTTAAATAAATTTAGCTGGTTGACTTTATAAGTTGTTTTTAGTGTTTGATAATCAGCTGATTGGGCTGGCTGATTGAACCCAATCAGCTGATTTTTAAAAATCTCAAGAGGAGTAACGTTTTGAACAATCAGTTGTTTATATTTGCTTAGCTAAAGATTGTGCCCTTCGTCTTCTCTTCTTCCTTTATGAATAGGTAAAGCAAAGGAGTCTTCAAAATTGGCAAGGAAAACCATAACCAAAACTAGAAAGCCAGAGTATGTATCTCTCAAACTTGAGCTAGCTTCTCCCAACAAGAAACCAAAAACCCCACAACGAACTGCCACCAAAATGTCCCATAAATAGCAACTAACCCTATTTCCTCTACATCCAGAACACGTTGTACATGACAAAGACATGCAAGATGATCAAGTAGCTAATGAAGTTGCTTTTCTGTTCGAAACATCCATTGAAGATACATCCACAACTCTCCAAGGCCTCTTAGGCAACACGACCACAACGACAACTGGAACCTCGGACGAGGGTAGCCCACTATCTCTAACTCATTCATTATCGTATGTGTCTAGAGGAAATGAGGAGAGTGAGAACATGTCTACTTCCAGCTTGCTTTTCAGGTCTGCTACGAGGAGTAAGGAAAGAGATGCAAGTACTAAAAGGTGGGTGAGTTACCGTGAAGTAGTGAAGAAAGAGCAAGAAGAAGATAGTGGTTGTTGTGGTGAGTTTCATCGAGATCAAAAGGAACTAGTAGTTTTGAAGCTTAATTATGAACATATCTTAAATGCTTGGTTGGTTTAATAAAGGGCCACTTTATATTGAAAGAGAGTCACTACAATATCATTTATTATTCTTTACTAAGAATATTCAAATATTCATACTCTTATAATTTTTTTAAAGTCATATCTTTATAAGTCATTTTATACGTAAACAGCTAATACTAAACAACTAATTTTACCAAACATCTCTCACAGCTAACAACTAATAGGGTCAATGTTTGCCAAACAGCTAAAAGCTAACAACTAACAGTTGATAAAATCAGCTATTTGCCAAACGGGGTCGATGTTTCACATTTAGATAAAGATAGATAGTAGTACCTCAGAATCGTTGATCATCTAATGAAATTCCTTTTTGGTAGTCCCCCGATTACCTTCTTTCTCTACTTAGAACCAGCAATTATGCTTCCAATACTTTTCCTCATCAGACCGAGACGACAGCCTATGCATGTCTTTAGTTGTTGAGGTTATGTTTTGCATGAAAATTAGCAAAAATGATAAAACCTTTTCATTATAGTTCAATTTAAGATTTAAATGTTTTAAAATTTTCAAAAATAATTTTAGTATTTAATTTAAACTCTAAATTAATATTTCCATTAACTCTTCGTTATAATAGTTATATATTTTTTCTTTTTTCTTTTTTAAATATATGTTTTGAGTGATTATATATATATATATATATGAAATAATATATATATTATATTATTTCATATAACATCTATGAAATAAATTCTAATTAGCTTGTTGTTTGGATTTAAATAGGTGTAGATAGGGTCGATGTAGATATAGAATTAAACAAAATTTATTGATTATAATATTGAATTCAATTAAAATATTGCATGAAAATCGATTTTTTCTATTCTTTTTTTAGTATATATATATAAACACACACACACACATACAATGAACTAGATGACAATATTTTCAACTCAGCTCTTTACAGATGCAAATTTTACTCCACACCCTAAACGTAATCTGTAATCCCTAACTTATAATATACAACTTAGAAGAATTCTGGTCACAAAATCTACGAAAATGTTAGTTTATGCCCTTACAGCTAATTCGTTAATTGCAATTTTATGTATGTATGTATTATTTAATTAATAAAGACATTCTTTATCATTATGTATTATGCTAATTACTTTTGATGTTTTAATATTAAAGGTAAAATCTTTAAAATAATTATTGAATAATTGAAATTATGATTATATCATAATTATAAGATTCAATTTGTATTTATGTATTATTTCTAAATTATTGTTTCATCAACACAAGGTATTGATGAAATGGTAAAGCTAGGACATGTAATATTTCTTTCTTATGAAAAAATAACTGATCTCATAAATTAAAGTATAGAAATACTTAAACTAATACATGAGTGCTTATTAGAGAATAAGTTTACTAAACTAACATGAATATGAGGATCCCAAATGAAAATTACTTGCGTGTATGTGGATTTCCTTATTATGATGGTTGTATAATTGATCCTCAAACTTGAGATCATTAAGGTATCTCAAGTGAGAATTATTATGTTTTGATGCTATTTATAGCTTGTTATACTTAGGGTAATTCAGTCAGTAGTACTTGGATCCATTATGAATCATGTGGAGATAGTTGAATAAATCAAGAAATGATTCATCACTCTAAAGTAATTAAAGTGAATGGTCTACTATTCTTGATTAGTAGTGGTTTAGAATTCTCTTGTCAAATTGAATTGACATCTGAAAAGATATTTTTAAATATCAATTTTAAATCAATTACTAATTAGCAAGAAGGATCATGATTGGATTTGAAAGAGTAGACATTATATCCATATTCTATCCAATGGAAACGTTGGATGACGAAAGTATTAAATTATACATCATAACCATGCACAGATAAGTTAAGTCAAACCATTTAACATTCCTAATATTTGGGTGGTCAAGAAATCTTGATTTATGATTATAAATTATTCAATTAGAGAATTAAAGAAAAATTAAAAGGAGGCAAGAATGACCATGATTGGATTTCAAAGAGTGACACTACATATATACTCTATTCAATTGAAACATTGGATGACAAAAGGATTAAATTATACATCATAACCATGCACACACAAGTTAAGTCAAACCACTTTAACATTCTTAATATTTGGGTGCTTAAGAAATCTTGATTTATGATTATAAATTGTTTAATTAGAGAATTAAAGATAAATTAAAAGAGGTTTAAATTTAACTAAGTTTAATTATAAATTATAATTACAATTTATAATCATTGCTAATATATTAAGAACTTAATGGGTCACACATAATGAGCAGTTTAAAAGAGAAAAATTAATTTCAATTAAGTTGGGCTTAATTATAAAGTTTGAGAAACTTTGGGGATCAAAAATATAGACATTTGATTTTATTAAAATTAAAATAATTATAATTAGAGTTTGACTTTAGTTATAATTTATGTATTTAATTTTAATAGAAATTGCAAAAACCTTAATGCTTTTTTCTACAAATAGGGATAAACATAAGGGAGCCAATACTCCTGCTAATTCCTATCAAAGAGATGAGTGTCTTTGACTGCTCTATAAATACTACTAGAGGCTAGGCGTGTGAACAACTTATGGTTAAATCAAGTAGGATTTTAGTTTTTCAATTTATTCAATTATTGGGATCTAATCGAAAATTGTAAAATTTTATTTTTCTGTTGCACACATGATTTGATCACGGTTGGTTTCTTAACAGTGGTATGAGAGCCTTCTTTAATTATTTAACTTAAATTAATTGCTTGATTGTCATTGATTTAATAAAAATTAAGGTTAAACATCTTGTTTTATTAAATTAAGGTTTATAATTTAATTAATTTTGAAACCTTTTTTCTAGAAAATTTTATTTCCTTTCTCCTTTGCTCGTTGTTCTTGCTTTTGGAAGTATGAAATTTGAACTAGACTTGTTTTTCTTGTTTTTACTATGCTTCTATGCTGAATGGTTCTGATAGTTTTCTTTTAGAAAACTAAATATGCATGTCCGCCTTTTTAATTTTCTAGTTGCTTTTCACCTATGATGAATTGCCACTAGTGACGGATTTTCACCAGTGAATAATCGCTATTGGTGAAGGTTGATCTTTTGCTTACAATAGAAGATGCTTCAAGGCGATGGAGGACTCTAACATATGGTGGCTTTAAGACTGGAAGCAGGAAGCTTAAGTGAGGGAGAGGAGTAAAGGAGCAGCGAAGACAAGCACCAAGAAGCCCTAAATCTATGAAAATGATGGCACCCCTATAAAACATGCACCCCACATGGGGACATGCATCTATAACATACATTGCTGACATGTGCATTGCACATGCTAGTCGACACTAGACATTGATTTATGCCTCATAGAAACTGTTCTAACGTGTGCAGTGCATGCATTAGATAATCCCCACATTTTTTATTATTTGATTTTATATGTTTTAAGCCTTAATTTTAATTAAATTAATTTAATAGAGATTAAATTGATTTATATTCTCAATAAATTGGAAAAGTGTTTTTATAAATGCTTGAAAATTGCTTTTCAAAGCATAATCATCATTAGGAATATTTTGGAATTTAGTTTAATTTTTCAAGAAGTTAAATTATTAAATTAAATTAGTTATCAAATCAATAATTAGAATCAAGCAAATGTTTTAGAGAATTTCTTTAATAGATAGATTATGTTAGAAATTATTAATATATTGAGATTATATTATTTTAATAGACCATAATTTTTTAAAATTTTAAATCTATCAATTGAATATTAAGTACATGTTGAGATCGTGATAGTTACCTTTCATTATTTAAGAATAAAATCATAGTTTTGTTTATTATAAGACTTGTTGAGCAAACTCAAGGTTTTTTTATCCCGAATATGTTTTATCTTAAATTAATGGGTCATGCTTAACTAAATTTGTGTGATTTGGATGAGTAACGTATGATCATATAGAGCTCAATGCCCCTTTAACCCGAATATGTTTTATCTTAAATTAATGGGTCCTACTTAACTAAATTTGTATGGTTTGGATGAGCAACACATGTTCATATGGATTTAAAGGCAAGATTAAGTATAATATATAAGATATATTTTGGCAAAGAATTGTCACTTGATGGATCTAGGAGTCATATAAGATGTGATTGATAAAGTTGTTATCTACTTGACTTAAATTTATTTAGTTTGTTAAGCAAACTCAAGATCAACTATTTTTGAATAGGATCATAGTCCACTAGGAAATTATTTAATAATTTCTCGATTTAATAATGAGGGCAATTATTTTGAATAAAATAGTGGAAGTAATCAAATATTTGTTAAAGCACTTAATTTATTTGATTTTACAGTATAAACTAATACTTGCTCTTTTTAGTCTTTCGATCATCAAAAGAAAAGTAACAATCTAATGTTAAGGAGCATTATGAATGCTAACAAGCTAACTAGACCTAATTTCTCATACTGGTTTCACAACTTAAGAATTGTTCTTAAGTAAGAAAAGAAGTTCTATATTCTTGACATTATTGTGTACTGGAGCTTAGTTCAGATTCAAATGATGAGGCTTTGGAGAGATATCAACATTATATTGATGACTTTGAACAAGCTACATGCGTGATGTTGGCTAGTATGTCTAGCTTTAATGGAAGCATGAGAACATGGAGGCTCCTACTATAATTTTACATCTCAAAGAGTTTTTTGGTGCACAAATCATGGTGAAGAGGTATTAGCTCTCCAAAGCATTATTTCAGTGTAAGATGGAAGAAGGATCTTTAGTGAACCCACAAATGCTGAAGATGATCGACTATATTTAAAAGTTAGACTAAGTAGGTCTTATCATGGATCATAAGTTGAGCATTGATTTGGTGATGTAGTTTCTTATTTTGATCTTTTCACATTTGGTTACGAACTTCCATAAGAATCAAAAGGATATTTCATGTTTGAATTGCTGAATATGCTCAAGATTGTAGAGGGGGTACCTTAAGAAGGAACCCAGTTTTGTTCTTATTGTGGATTCTTCGAAGACCAAGAAAAAGGGCTCTAAGAAGAACAATAACATGAAACAGAAGTCTTTTACTAAAGTAGTAATGTAATGTCGGACTCATTGAGTCCTTTTTGTATTGGACTGTACTTGGAGATAATACTATATATTGCATGAGATCAAAAATGTATTTGAATCCTTTCGGTATTTATGTCAGTGATATGTAATACTATATGCCCTTACATAAACTTAGAGTTTATCGGTATATGAAACCTTGGAGATTTCTGACATATAAGCTTCTAAGTGTGTAAAAATCAATTCCGTTGGATGGATATGGCCATGGTGGTTGAGTTAAAGGTGTTCTAATGCCTTAGAGGTGATTAGACATGATTTATAGACTTATTGGACACTTAAAAAGCTTATTTTAAAAAGCTTATTTTAAAAAGTTAATGTACATAAGGGACTTAAAATGTAATTTCCAATTCTTGGAGGACCAAAATGAAAATAAAAGTTTTGGTTATTCTTAAATTTTGGGCTTCATTGCAAATTTAGGAAAGTTTGGAGGGTATAATGGTAATTTCACATAAACTAAGAGAAAAAGGGTAAATTCACTATATTTGGTCAAAGAAGAGTCAAATTCTAGACCCTTCTCCTTGTTATGGTCGTGCACCCCCCTTTAAACATTAAGAACACTTAGTTTAATTAAAAAGAAAGGAGAAGAAAGAAGAAGAGAGGAGGAAGAGAGGAAACATTAGGCCATTACCAATTTCCACCAAGGTTTTGATTCTCTAACCCAAACCAAGGTGCTCTAAGGTAATTTGGGGTCAAGGAACTTAAATCTATCATTAGATTTAAGAAATTCTCAAAGGATTTGAAGATATCAATAAAGGAAAGTTTAGGTAAAATTTGTCTCATCTCTCTCTACATTATGATTTTGAGTTTGGGGTTAAGATATGTTGTTCTCCATGCATAAGTATGCATGAAACATGATTTAGATGAATGAAGAGAGTCATGGAGAGGTTTATTTAAGCTTGATGGTTTAAATAGACTTTATGATATTAATTGTGTATGTATAATGTGAACTGATGATGAAAAATGAGGAAGAAGTACATTAGAAGGAGGCTTTCAAGTTTATGCCTTTAGGTGTTTGATAAAATGCCTAAGTGAACTTGGCTTAGGATTTAAGGATTTTGATGGTGTGTATTGGAAAGAAACTTTCATGTTTACTTAGAGTAAACTTGAATTGTTGCTCAGATTGATGAGTAGTGGCCTAATGTGCTTATATTAAAATGTGCTCAATTATGCTTTGAAATGTGTAGGTATTAGATCAAGGCATTAAATGCCTTGGAAAATGCAAACAAAAACTTATGTGGATAATAAACGAAGTAACCATGTGAGAAGCTTCATGGCTAAATCCTACAGCTTAAAATTTGTGATATTATGTTTTATACACTTATGTGATGGTGTATAAATATAAGATATATGTTTGAATAGTAAAAACATTGCATTTGTATGTATAAAGGCTTGAGAGCTATGAATCAAGGAGCTTGTATCCAGAATTGCTAAAGTCAAAAGAGTGTGAACCTTTTTTCGAGGTGAGTTGGGGAAAACATATCTATCAAATGGGATTAGGACATCCCAAGAAATGCATGATGACTTGTATGTGAATTTTGAACCTAGGTAATGCATACTATTTAATCTCAAATAGATGCTAGTGTTCTTATAGTTTTAATAAATGACATTGTTTTGAATAACTCTTTGCACTTGAAGTGAAATTGATGTTTTTATTTCGTATTTTGAGGAATGATACTATTTTCAACAAACCTATAATTGAAGTGCAAAGTACATTGTTTTATATTTTGAAACTACATTTTTGAATCACTTTACACTAGGATTTCAAAATATGACTTTCATTGCATGAAATAATGTTTTGAAACTTACATATGCATAACCGAGTCATGTATATTGAATGTATGTGTTCTCTTTTGGTTTAGAGCCATAGGAAGGTTCCATTTTATTAGTTGAACCGATAAATAAGGCATGATGCCTTACTTGATTTTAGTCATCAATATTTGTACATGATTTTTGATGATTGGTGCGAAAACAATTGGCCAATCATGCGCTGGGCACAATAGATTAAGTGACCCCCGTTCCTTTGACGCTGGTACATAAAAGTTGAGTCCTTGTAACGACACTATTCTATAGAACTTGCGGGTGATTGCACACCTAAAGGTCTAGTCACTGACAAGGTCATTACCTAGGGTTATGATGCTCTTGTCGACCATAGTCTGGACTCACCAGAGATGAAAGTCGAGCCAACACTGGGATTTGGTGGGTGTCCACACTAGTTTGGCCAACTAATGGTGACACATATAATTGTTTTGGGTTATTATGAGATTTGGCTTCCTGAAAAGATTTGACTTTTACATGTGTTGCTTTTCTGCTCATGTGTATTGGAACTGAAACTTATGTTCACTTAATGAGTGATTAATAGGCTGGGCCTATGTGGTTCCTAACCAGTATGGCATGAGACATAGACTAGGACTATATGTTTCTACGTCGTGCTAGGTCTATATGTTTCTATGTTGTGCATATTCACTTCATAGCTGGTTATGTGCATTGTTAGATGTGTAAAACTACCCTTAAATTATTTAGACCATTTTGGTGTGTACGGGGTTCTGTTTGTGATAGATGTTTCTTTCTGGTCACTAAATACACAATGTACTCACCCCCTTCGCTTCCCAACCACGCAGGTTAATTTGGTGAGTTTGAAGTTATGATTGGATTGTGCGGTCTTTCGATATTTTTGGGCCATTATCGCACATGGGTAGTTTCTATTTTGTACTTTTATTGTAAAGTGGCTCATGATTATGTCGATATGCTTTATAATTTTGTAAATTAACTCTTGTCTATCTTATGGTTTGTAAATGACTTTATCTATGAACATTTTTTTATTGTCACTAAGATTGATATTCAGTTAACCTTGCATAGTCAGGTTTAGGGTACCATGAGTATCCTTAGCCGGGGTATGCGGCAGTTGTCATGTGCATGATGTGGTTCCGGGTCGTGACAAGTAAAGCCAAAAGTATGTCAAGAATAATAGCAATTACAAGGGCATATGTGATAAGTCTCCCCTTTCTTATCCTCTTCTCAATCACCCTTTCCTATAACTTTATACTATCACAAAGTAGTTTAATGCCTTATAGTTGTTACATTTTTAAATGTCCCCTTTTTTCTTATATTAAGGAATCAGCGTACTAAGTCTCCACTCACTCAACATTCTAGTGGACTTTAGGTTCGCATTAAAAAGCTTGACTAACCAAGTAAGACTCTCTTTTCCTAGGCCCTTCTACATCTTTATTGGTGGCTCATATGGTCCTAATACCCTTCCACTCTTCATCTTCCTCAACGCTTCTTTAATGTATTCTGTTGTGATCTATTGGTGACAAGTAAAGTTATGATATTTCTCAGACGTGCTTACATTGGATTCATGTCAAAAAGGTCTACAACAAAAGTTATACATCTCTTTATAAGAGTGCAAAGTTATTTACAAGTTAAAAAGTTCCTATGACCTATATATGAGTTATTAGGAATATATATGAAGATATTAAGACTAGAGTAAGCACGATAGGAGGAGATATTAAGCATTTCTCCATTAATATCAAGCTATACTAAGGATTTTCGTTGAGCATCTTTCTATGTGCAATAGCGATGGATGAGCTCACTAAGAATATTCAAGGAGATGTACCATAGTATATGATTTTTGTTGATGACATTGTTTTAATGGATAAGACAAAAAAGGGTGTCAATGTCACCATAAAGTCGAATGGATTTAAATTGAGCATGACTAAAATTGAGTACTTAGAGTATAATTTTTTAGGTTATAGGGAGGCATTTGATGTAGAGATAAAGATTGATTTAGAAGTTATACCATCGAAAAATTGTTTTAAGTACCTTGGATCCATCATTTAATGCAACAACAAGATAGATGAATACAAAGTTCATCGTATTAAATTAGGGTGAATTAAATAGAAGGGTGCATCACGAGTTTTATGTGACATGAGGATACCACTCAAGCTAATAGGTAAATTCTACCATTTAACAATTAGGTCCACCAGCTTTATGAGGCAAAGTGTTGGTTCATCAAATAAGCGCATGGTCAAAAGTTAATAGTGACGGAGGTGAGGATGTTCTATTCGATATGTAACCTTACAAGAAAAGATAAGGTCATAAATGTACTGGTGAAAGATAAATTGAGGGTATATAACATTGATGATAAATTAAGGGAGTGATGACTTTGGTGGTGTAGACATATTAAGAGAAAACATCCTAATGTCCTAGTGAGAAAAAGGGAGAAGATTGTCCTTATGGACTGTAAATGAAAAGGAGAAAGATCTAAAAAGAATTGAGCGGAGGCGATAACAAATGTTATGCTCTAATAGAACTCATCAAATACTTGACCCTCAATAGAAAACTTTGGCAAATTAAGATACGAGTTAGGTCTTTAGGACCTTTTTTCAATTATTGTGTCTTGTATTATTTTTAGTGCTTCCCCCTACTCATTTTAGTTAAGTTTTTTTAAATTGCTTGTTTCTTATATTTATTTATTTGTTCTCTTTCTTATTTGTTTATCTTTTACTTAAATTTTGTTTTATCTTTTACTTTTTATATTTATTTATTATTTATCATGTATTATGGTATTTTTTACTTTTATTTTTGTATATATTTTTCCTTTTATCTTTGTTTTATTTTTTGAGTATTATTTTTATCACTTTATCTTTATATTTAGATTGTGAATTTCTTCATTCTTATTCTATTTTATTATTTTAATTTAATTATTTGTGTATTTTTTTTAACTTTTGTCCTTTTCAAATCGTATTTTTAAAAAAATTTGTTTTTTTTCTTCTCTTTCCTTATGAGTCTATCGGAAATAATATCTCTACTAGTTAGGGGTAAAGTTCTCAACCTTCTTATATCCTATATTTCAGTGAGATTTTTACTAGGATATTATTGTTGTTGTTGTTGTTTTTGGCGTCGAAGATGCTACTAAAAGATTCACAATTTTTTCCTTTGTATTTATTTTATGTTTTGATTTAAACAATTTGTTTAAGTTTCACTATTACTAATTGATAAAAATTTAATCCTTTGTAAAAGGACCAAGAGAGCTTATATAGCGTGTGTATATGTATATAAATTTTCAGATTTAAAAGTTACATCACATTTTATATAATGCACTAAAATTGTGTAATTAAAATTCTTAATAGACATGTGTAAATTAAACTTTCTAATATGACCCTGTTTGGTTGGCAGGAAAATAAAGTAAATTTGGAATCTGATTCCTTGGAAAGTAAATCCATAGGAAAGTAATGATATTAACTTGTTTGGATACTTATAAGAATTCTAATAGGAAAGTTGGGTGGATTCACATTATAGTGTTTGGTATGCAATAATATTTCATGGAATGTAATTTAATTTTGACTTGTGTTTTCAATTATATCCCTATAAACCAAATAAAAATTAAAATCATTAAATAATGTTAATTTATAATATAAATTATATTATTAAATGTTAAAATTTTCATTTATGATATTCTAATCATATAAAATACTATTATATCATTATTAAATGTTTTAATTTTTAAATGATTGCCACTCTGTTCTAAAATTATGATTCTGTGTTGTAGGCGGGATGTTGAACATGCAGGGGAAGAAGAATCTCTTATCCTAGAAGGTAATATTGGTGGTGGATTAATTATTCAACACGAGATCTCAATTAAAAAGCATGATCCAAAAATTCTTCAGATCAATTCCAACATTGTAGCTCAAAAAGTTGTCGCTGGTTCTGGAGGATTTTCAAGGTTATAAACATAAATATACCAAAACTGAGGATCATAATTATGCATGCTTAAACTCTTTCATGAAGAGACATCTACGTGGTCAGCATCACTTGCAAAATGAAAATTTTATTTGGGACATCAAAATCCTTAATTGATGGAATACAGTTATCAGCACATGCATCAAAATTGATTTTTCATGGTCTTGATTCTGCATCTCATCATATTCTAAGTGGATATACAATCTGCCTTTCGTCACTTTTGTATTTGCTACTTATTCGACTGTTAC
>JAOSBN010000178.1:27439823-27456832 GCA_027563595.1 Erythroxylum suave
CAACCAATACCAGTTTCCATATTCCTGGTTTTAATGAATCCAAGAAACAAGTCATCTGATAGTTCTGATCTCCACCTTAGAACAGAGGTTCTTCTAGTTTATTTCAGAAGGTAGTTAATAAGATCAAGGTAGGCTTGTCCTCGACCAAATCGAAACGAAGAATGCCTCTTATGAATTGAACGGATTAGTAATTTCAGACGTAAACATACTGAACAGCCAAACTAAATATAGATCCTCAGCAAACCAATCCATCCAAATAAAACCCACGAATATTAGAACATTGACAAAAAATAAAAAAACGAGAATGAGAGGCCAGGTATGACTGAATTAGGGGAAAGCATGAAAGGCCAGGTATGACAAAAAATAAAAAACGATTGGGAAAATTTTTCTAGTAACTAGCATGAAAATCAAACGTTGAGAGAGAGAAGTTAAAGAGAGATAGACTAACCAGTACCTGTTGATCTCCGTAAACGTTAATAGAGTTGGGAGAGAGAAGTTGACCAGGAGGTAGACGGGAGTTGAGAGAGAGAAGTTGAAGAGAGGTAGACGTTAATTTTGTCGATCTCTGTAGACGTTAATGGAGTTGAGAGATAGAGAAGTTGAACAAGATGAAGATGAGATTTGGGAGAAAGAAGATGAAGAGAGGTTATTAGGTCGGTTTTGAAAAAATAGTTTCGAAGACATTAAAGGGAGAGGTGTTTTTGGAATAACATATTTTTATATTAAATTCCTAGAGAAAGTAATCTAAATACCAAAGGGGCTAGTGAGAATTAGAATCCAAGTAAAGTGCTATAATTTTCTTTAGATTGAGAAAGATTTTACTTTCCTAACTACTCAAAAAATTTAACCAAACCTAATAATATAAATTTTAGGAAAAAGATTACTTTCCTAAGCCACATTCCATGCCAACCAAATAAGTCCTATGTGTTTTCTTATTATTTTGTCTACACTTTATTCCTCTATTTATTTTTGGAAAATAATTCTCCTTCTAAACCCCTTTTATACTTGACCAGAGATATAGACGAGGCAGGGAGATGTAGCTTTTTTATGTATCTAATTCACGAGCTCCATGGAAAACAAATACGCGTCGTACTCTACACGAAATATATGAACGCTAGCCATCGCACACTACAAAAAATTAAAAGATTGAAAGATAAAACGAAAAGAAACTAAAGCGACCTAATTAACTTTCTGGGGTGTTGAGTCTGGCGCCAACATGAAGTCTCATGGTAATTATTGGAAACCCTAGTTCATCTTTTGTCTAATAGATCGAAATTGAATATCTGTTGCAATTTGATCCATTAGGCAGAAAACGAGAAGGCTCAAATACAGCTGCCATGCTTGCTTCCTTGATGGGGAAGAGAGAGAAACTTCAAGAAGATCTATTTAGCGTTGAGAAACAGGTCAATATTACTCCTTTTCATTCAAAGGAATTATTGATTTTTATTTGACCCACACACACACACACACATATTTATAAATGAACTAGGGTTTCTTTTTTCTTGAATCAAATAGGTTTATGAATTGGAATCGAGCTACTTGCAAGACTCCGTCCATTTCGGGACTGCACTGAAGGATTTTGGAGGTTTTGTAGCATTGTCCAAGAGCGGCTCCAAGTAAATATTCATCACTGATGCTTCTTTCCTTTGTTGACTGTATTACTATCTATAAATGTACGCTTGTTTTTCCCGTATGTTTTGCTGTTATCTTCGACCATTTGTTTAATTGGCAACTTGTTTTTATTGAAAATTTGGATCCTTTATTTGCATTTTCCAGTTTGTCAGCTTTGTTCATGGTTTGGCTGCAAATTCACATTGATTTTATTGAAAATTCAGTGTTAAGGAGAAACTTAGTTTCTTGGCAGCAAATTTTTGTTTTTCTTGATGGGGGTAATGGTTTCATATTTCTATTTCTTCTTATTTGTGTTGTTTCCTTAAAGTAGACGATGGTTCGACTATCCTTAAAAATAATCTTAATAAATTATGTGAAGATATGTGTATCTATCTTCACAATGGTCTAAGATAAGAAGGGCTCAAAGTTTTGTGCTTTAAACAATCTTCTGTAGATAATTCATAGCAAATGGAGCATTTTGAGCTAGTATAAAGAAATTAATCCCTTTTGATTTGGACTATAAAACTTTAAGTTTAAATACTTCAATAAAATTATAAGTCTAAAGCAATACATTATAACTTGTATCCTTTCTAGTAAGTTAAAATACTTCAATAAAATTACAAGTCTAAAACAAGTTAAAATACTTCAATAAAATTACAAGTCTAAAACAATACATTATAACTTGTTTCCTTTCCTACAAAGGATTTGTGGTGTCGCTGAATATTTTTGATTTACGTAGTGGAGAAGCATCTTGTTCTAAATAATCCGAGGTATCCTTGTTTTTGTTTTTGCCGTTTCTTTCCTCCTTTATCGACTTAATATTGTCAATTGGAAAATGACTGAGAGTAGTGATATGGGTGGAGATAAGAAGACTATTACTGAAATTACATTGGGTTCATCCAAAATTATTAATAGGAAATTGATTGGAAGGAAAAATTATGCACAATAGAAAAAGACTATTAGTAGATTCGTGGCTAGTTTAGATTTGGAAGATCATTCAACTAGTAATCTTCCTCCTAAGATTGATGTTGTTGCTCGGAAGAAATGGTTAATGGAAGATTACAAATTGTTTAATCAAATCCAAAATACTCTAGACCCAATTGTTGATGAAGTTGTGAATCATTGTGAGTGTCAAAGAACTATGGGAATATCTGGAATTTTTGTATGCTCGCAAACAAGATCTGTCTCTTGTTCATGAATTATTGTTAAAGATTTATCGAGCAGAACAAAGTGGTCACTTCCTGTTTCAGTACTATTCTGAAGTAAAACAAGCCTTTGAAGAAAAGCGAGCCATGTTTCTAATTGTTGCTGACATAAAGCAAATGCAAGAACAAGAGGAGCAGATTGTGGTACGATGTTGCTTAGCAGGGTTGAGTTTTGAATATGATGTGGCATGCACACAATTGTTAACTAGTGAGACGCTTCCTTCCTTTATGGAAGTATATGCCCATTCGAGTTTGTAAAGATGGAGATGTGACTTTTGATATGGTGACCAATGACTCAGCAGCATTAATGAGCAATGTTTCAAATAATATTCACAACGGCAATGGTGGGAACAATAGTGGTTTTATTACTGGGAACAGTGGCACCCCTCGCACTTGTAATTATTGTGGAGTCGAAAGACATATCAAGCAAAATTGTTGGAAACTACATCGTAAACCTCCCAAGTACTCAAGTAAGAATAATAATAGAAAATTTGCAAATGTGGCTACTTAGGATGGCATCCTACCCCTTCCTCAGTCATCCTGATTTTAGCGGATGAGTATGCCCGTTTAACCAATGCCTATTAAAAAATTTCGGCCACTCATGACTTGCAACAGCCATCTTTTGCGACATTAGCTTTGGCTAATACAGGTAACCCTGCTGATTGTCTCTCCACTTCATCTCGTAGTTGGGTTATTGACTTTGTTGCTACTAATCATATGACTGGCAACACATTTATTGTCCTTTATTTCAAATCTACTACTGATTTACCTTGTGTTACTTTAACCAATGGATCTATTGCTTCTGTGATTGGGTGCGGGATAGCAAACCCAACAAATTCTCTTCCATTATCCTATGATTTATGTTTATCACAATTCTCTTTTAACTTATTATCTATGAGCCAACTTACCAAAAGTCTAAACTGTTGTGCTGTTTTTTATCCCAATTATTGTCTTTTTTAGGATCTTGGGACGAAGCAAATTATTGGTAAGGGCCATCTGGTGAATGACTTGTATGTTCTTGATTCAACTTCTGAGACAGTACTTCGATCAATTGCTTGCACAAGCTCATTTTCCCTTTTGCAACTTTGTTGTTGTTTTGGTCATCCATCTATCACAGTTTTACGAAAGTTATGTTTGGTCATCCGTCTATCACAATTTTACGAAAGTTATGTCCTAGTCTTAAACAAGAATCTGTCTTAGAGTGTGAAGCTTGTCAATTTGCTAAACATCATAGGGTTTCTTATTCTCCTAGACTAAATAAACTAGTTGAGTCTTCTTTTTACTTGGTGTATACTGATGTATAGGGTCCTTGTTCTAGTTCATTCAAATTTGGTTTTTGTTATTTTGTGACATCTATTAACGATTATTCTTGGGCTACTTAGCTTTGTCTTATGAAATCTTGATCAGAATTGTTACTATATTTTGTACTTTTCGTGTTGAAATTAAGACTCAATTCAACAAATCCATCTGCATTTTGAGAAGCGATAATGCTAAAGAATATTTTTTCATACTTTTCAATCTTATCTCTCTCAGCATGGTATTATTCATCAGTCATATTGTTACCCCTTAACAAAATAGTGTAGCAGAGCAAAAGAATCGTCACTTGTTAGAAGTTACCTGGGTTCCATATGTAGGTCCTAAAGTTTTATGGGCCGATGCAGTTTCTATTGCTGTTTTTCCTAATCAACTGAATGCCTTCTTCTGTTCTTGACGATCAGATTCCATATTCCGTTCTCTTTCCCTCATATACATTGTTCCCTCTTGCTCCTCAAATTTTTGGGTGTACTTGCTTTGTTCAAGATATGCGACCTCAGGTCTCGAAATTAGACCCCAAATAACTCAAGCGTGTCTTTCTGGGATATTCTCATGCTAACAAAGGATATTGTTGTTACTCTACTTTGTTGGGTCGTTACTTGGTCTCTGCTAATATAACCTTTTTCGAGAATACTCCCTTCTTTGGTTCTCTTGTGCATTCTTCTTCGCACTCTAGTGATTCAGGGACGATTTTCTTATTTATACTGTCAGTAAACAGGTAGTTGCTCCTCCCTCTCGACATATTATTCGTTAGGTTTATTTTCGACGTGTGCAGCAGTCTATTGACGCACCTATTATCGACTAGGACATGGACCCTTCCAATTTTGCTTTGTCTCCAGATCCCTCACCACTATCTAATGTTAGCCTTTATCTTTCTATTGCTTTTTGTGAAGGTAAACTAGCATGCACTTACCCTGTTTCTTCTTTTGTATCTTATCATGCTTTATCTCCCTCCTCCAAGTTTTTTGTAGCCTCCTTAAACTTTGTTGCTGTCCCAACGTCCCTTGTTGAAGCATTGGCTCATGATGGTTGACAAGTTGCATTGAAGGAAGAAATGATGGCCTTAGAGTAGAATCATACTTGGGATCTTGTGCCTCTTTCTTCAGAGAAACAGGCTATTGGATATAAGGGGGTGTTAACTGTTAAAATGAATCCTGGTGGTCCTGTTGTTCGATTAAACGCTCAGTTGGTTGCTAAAAGATATGCTCAGAGATGTGGGGTGGATTATTCTGAGAGTTTTTCTCTAGTTGCAACTCTTTCTTCTGTTCGCCTATCTATCTCCTTAGTTGCCACTTACAATTAGGCACTTCACCAACTTGATGTGAAGAATGCTTTCTTACGTGGGGATTTATCTGAAGAGGTTTACATGGAGTAACCACCTAGATTTATTGCTTAAGGGGAGTTAGGGAAAGTGTGGAAATTACGGAAGTCTTTGTATGGCTTGAAGCAACCACCTCATGCTTGATTTAGAAGATTTAGTAATGTAATGATTGAGTTTGACTCGCGAAGAAGTGCATATGATCACTCAATGTTTTTTACATCATCTAGGCCTAGGTGCATTTTATTGGTCGTATATATGGATGATATAATGATCATTGGAAGTGATGAACCTGGGGTCACAAGGTTGAAAGCATTCCTTGGGACTTGTTTTCAGACAAAGGATTTAGGACCATTGAAATACTTCTTAGGAATTGAAGCTTCTAGCAATCATAAAGGGAATTTATCTATTTCAAAGAAAATATTGTTTGGATTATTAAATGATGTTGGTTTTATTGAGGCAAAGACATGTGATGCGCCTATGATTCCAAATGTGAAGTTAAAAGTTGAAGATGGAGACTTGCTTGAGAATCTTGAAAAGTGTAGGAAAATTGTGGGAAAATTGAACTATCTTACTATCACTTGTCCTAATATTGCCTTTCTAGTAAGTGTTGTAAGTCAGTTCATATCATCTTCTAGAACCTCACATTGGGATGCTGTTATACATATCTTGAGATATCTAAAAGGGGCGCCAGGACGTGGCATCTTATATCGAAATTATGGTCACCAAACTATAGTAGGATTCACAGATGCTGACTATGCAGGAGATCCTTCAGACAGGTGCTCTATCACAGGTTATTGTGTTTTTGTTGGAGGTAATCTTGTTTCTTGGAAGAGCAAGAAACAGAGTATTGTATCTTGATCAAGTGTAGAATATGAATATAGGGCTATGGCGCAAACAACCCGTAAACTCATATGGTTTTGTCATTTGCTTGGTGAAGAGCAAGAAACAGAGTGTTGTATCCTGATCAAGTGTAGAATCTGAATATAGGACTATGGCACAAACTACCTGTGAACTCATACGGTTTTGTCATTTACTTGGTGAGATTGGGTTTGTTCAATCTAAACCAATGAATTTATTGCGTGACAATGAAGCAGCAATCTATATTGCAAATAATCCTGTTTTTCATGGGAGAACCAAGCATATGGAATTCGATTGTCATTTTAACTAAGAAAAACTAGAAGATGGATCAATCTCAACTCAACATGTCAGAACCGGTAGCCAATTAGCTGATGTGTTCACCAAAGCATTACCCGGGAGTCGGTTAATTATAATTGTAACAAGCTGGGCATGACTAACATCTATGCTCCAGCTTGAGGGGGGAGTGTTATGTAATTATAGGAATTATATAGTTAATGCAAATATCATAGTTATAGGGATTTAGTACGATTATAGGGATTGTTTTCCTAGTTTAAACCTATGTATCTCTGTATAAATACCTGTAGTATTATTCCAACTAAAATAGAGAAAACTTCTTCTCATTCTTCTTAATGTTGTTGTAGAGTATTCATGCGCATTATCTTTATTCAATTAATTACTTGATAAATTATTGTTTTTTGTTGATAATTTAATAAGAAGTAAATTGAAAATTTGGCTGATTATAGAGGAATAACCATGCAATTTTTTATTTTCAATGCCTTTGTATGGAAGGTAAAAGTCCTTGAAGTTTTAGTATGAGTTTAGTTGGGAGACTAAGTAGAAAATATGATGTAGATTAGGATCATTTCTATTTACTTCAGATTTCTTTTCTTATGTTAGTAGTTTAGCTCAAGTTAGTATCTACCTAATTAGTTTCTATGTAGATAGTTCAATTTCAATTATTAAATATAGTTAAATTAGGATGTCTTATCTCTATAAATATGTGTAAGTACGTTAGGCTTTCAAACTAGTGGATTATTTTATTGATTTATGAGAATTTCATGTTTTTGAAAGGGTGAAACTTTTTATTCCCTAGGATGAGTCATAGATTAGGACGGATTTGTAACCCTAGATTTGAGTCTAAGACCCTATCTTTTATTTTTTTTCTCATTTTTCCTTAATTCCAGCCTTAAATTCAAGTTCTAACGACCCCTTAGTTTCAATCGGTACATCATTCTTGCATCAATTTGTTATCAAAGAAATAGAGACATCAGTGACGCCTAATAGAATAGCGTATAGGAGATTACTCAATAATCAAGAGATTGATGACTTGATTGTGCGATTTTTAGAGAGGATGGATGATGTAGGATGAGTAGAAGAGTTACCAAACTAGTAGCTAGAGCTCCAAAGACTTTACTGGAATTTTAGAATTGGAATATTCATTTAGGTTGTTGGAATTTCAGGTTTGATATGACTAGAATTTTAGGTTCAGTGTGACTAGAATTTTATATTTTTGGTTGCTGGAAATTCAAGCTAGAAGTGTTGGAATTTTAGTGAAGAAACTTGCAATGGAGGTGGGGAATTAGGAATCGCTCTTAGACTCTAAAAGTCACTTTTAGATAAAGCATCACACATTCTAATTAGAAACTCTAAGTTTATAGAGAAAACTGAAGGTTTTTGATTTTATTAAAGAATTGAGTACATGTATACATAGAAAGTTTTTGAAACTCATATTCTAGTAGTAAAGGGATTCCCAACTAAAATATTTAAAATATAATTGAATCCTACCCTTTTAAGGATTCTTTATTCTTAAATAAGCTTAAGTACTAAACAATTAAGACAATATGTCTATGCTAAACAATTAAGACAATATATCTAACTTATTATTACTTTCTATGTAATAAGAAAAATTTAGTATAAAGTAAATTTTGGCCGTTGTTGCCTTTGCTTTCACTTAAACTTCAATTTTTATTCCACCAAATTAAAGCTTGTGGTTGACTGATTTGTTGTCTTTGTTTCCTTTATAAACTCTTAAGATCTTTTGCCTCAATTTTTCTTGGCTTGTTTGAAGTCGTCCTTGCCATATAATGTTGTTACATATTTATCAAACAATTCTAGATTTAGCTTCTTAAATTCAAATTCTGAAATCTTATAGCTGTAAAACATTGATCTTCCATTCCACTTGATTAGAAATCGCCGACATTCACTCGTTTTTGTGGCCATAATTTGTTTATTAACAACATCCTCTATCTTCTCTTTAAGATGAAGAATAACTAGAATTCCTGCAGCTACAGTAGAAAATTGTGTCCCATCATGTCCATGATAAATAGTTAAGTTTGCAAAATTAAAGATATGACTCTTTCCCATATTACTTGGTAATTCCAAAACATTTCTGCCGACACTTATCTTCTCGAGGATTTTATAAAGTCCAACACTTCTTGAATGAAGCTTCTCATATTTTCCCTTTGAGAAAAACTTTAGACAAATTCTCATCATCACCATCTTCCTTTTAGTGAATTTGGCCAACCGATGATGTTGATCAAAAAGTTCTTCATAAGTCATGTTGTTGGGTTTTTTTTCTTTTATTAAAGATATCTCTCATTTATTGTGCAGACTCGTTAACTTCAACATTAATACTTGCTACTTGTGGTAAAGAAACCAAATCAGTAAGGTTCCTTGGTTAAATTTTAGAAACTATATTCAAAAGGACTCTTATTGGTTGACCTATTTATAGAACTGTTGTATGCAAATTCTATCATAGGAAGAATTAGGTCCCAATTGTTCACATTTTCCCTCACCAAACATCTCAACAATGTAACTTTGAGGAAGAAGAATATGTTTTCTGTATATTCATCTCATATCGTATATACAGTATAGATAGAGGATTACAACCAGGAAGAATGGCAAATAGCCTAAATAGAACGAAGTAAATAAAGAAAGGGGGCAATATTTCCTAATATCCAAAGCATGATTACAAGAATAAAATGATATTCCCTAGCACCCCCTCAAACTGGTTGACATGGACGAAACTAGAGTTGGAAAAAAATGTGCATGAAGCAAGAATTGCCCAACGGTTTAGTGAACTCTTCTGTTACTTGATCATCGCTCGAGACAAATTTAACTATCATTGGACCATATAAAATTTGTTGACGGACAAAATGATAGTCTATTTCTATATGGTGTGGGCATGAAAAATTGGATTTAGATAAATAACACTAAGATTATTACACCACAAGATGGCGGGTCTAGGTGAAGGAAACCTAATTTCATTCAACAAAGATTTAGTCCAAAGAACTTTGTCGTTGGCATTGGCAATACCTTCATATTCACCCTCAATAGATGATCGAGAAAATGTTTTCTATTTTTAGTTGCCCAAAAATTAAGGGATGAACTAATAAAAATTCCATAATCACTTGTTGAGTGACAATCATCTGAAAAACATTGAAAAGCGCTATATCTAGAAATCATTTAATTTTCATACAAAAAACCATGATCAATTGTGTCCTTTAATGTTGAAGGAGCCTTTTTGTTTCTTACAATGAATATTAGTTGGACAATAAAGGAATTGACATAATTGATTTATTGTACAAGAAAGTTTTGATTGTCTCAAGGTGGGATGCTGAAGAGAGTTGACGATGCTTTTGTATTCATCACCACTTGGTAGAGGTAGACTAGCATGTTTAGATAGAATAGGGTGAGCGACCATAGGTGTGGAACATGGTTTTCAATATGTCATTGACGTTTGATGAAGAGAATTTGCAATATATTTCTGCTGAGTGAGTAGTAACATAATAGATAGTTGTTAACCTTGACACCCAAGAAATGATGCAAGATGCCCACATCATAGACTGGAAATTCCCTTTGCAATTTTTTGAATAGAGGCTGCAATTGCATTGATCGAGCAATTTCAAATTGGCTAGTCATAAGGTTTTTGAATCCTTGATATATGCCTATCTTATATTGATGCTTCAGCTTATACCTGTTTGCCTTTTCTCCTCATAATTTCTATGTTGGCAGGGATTGACGACCATGCAATATGGTCAGACATTGTTTAGCTTTTTAAATTCATCCAATAGTGGGTTTAATGAATCAAGGCCTTAGGTAGTGACCGTTTAGTCCATGGTCCATTTGATGGTCAATGTAAGGCTGAAAATTTAAACATATTGATTTTGCTCATTCTTGTCGAGATTTTTGGCATCAATGTTGATTGCTTTCTGTGAGCATCAAAAAAGACATTGCATCTAGCTGGTCATCAATCCAATTTCACCAAGTGAATGTCAAAAGTGCAACTTGCATCGGACCATAGCTAAAGACATATATATTTAGAAAAGTTCTTAGAATCCTTATTATTCTAGTAAAGAGGTTTCCCACTAAAATATACAAAATAGTATTGAATCTCACTCTAAGAAAGATCTTTTATTCTAGAATAAACTTAAGGTCTAAATAAATCGGATAATATATCTAACTTATTATTATTCCCTATATAATAATGAAAACTTGGTACAAAGTAAATTTTAGTCTTTGTTGCTCTTGTTGTCACTTCAACGCTCAGCTTGTATTTGAGTGATTTGCACTCCTTTATTTCTTTTATAAATTCGAGGCTCTTTTGTATCATTAGGAAGCATTGAGTTGCAACTTTAGTGATTCACTACTTCTATAAGACCTAATACAACCAACTAGAAACAAGTGCTTGATTGTGAAGTTGATAAAGATCAAAGCAACTGCCATCCCATTCTAATTCCTAAACATTTACAAGCTATTTCTAGAAAGGCTTTGGTGTGGTTATAGTTTTGTTTGCTTCAAATTCTAGGTTTTCGTTCGTACTTTTTGATACAAACCTAGGAGTAATTCTTAAACCTACTCTTTTTTGTTTTACTTACTAAAATATAACAATCTGATCAGGTTGAAGCCTTCAAAATTAATTTCTCTAACTTCTTATAGTAGTCATAAAATCAGGTCAAATATTATGAAAGCCAAAATCTAGTTTCTTAATTTCAATTAAGGAAACAAAGAGTAGGGTTATGATTAATTAAATAATTTAATAAAATTAATAAGGAATCAAAATAAAGCAACTGAATATAAAAGTGATAAAGTCAAGAGTACTTAATTCCAATTTATGAGAAATCTTATCTAATTGTAACATTTATTATTGGTCTAAAAGAATAATTTTCACAATTTAAGCGATTAACTTGAAACTTATCAGGATAATCATAATAATTCACAAATTTTCGTAATTTAATTGGTTCAATCCAGCATTCAAACCAAAATTATCATCAGTTGATTGAGTATGATATTATTCTATATCAATTAAATGATAGCAATAAATACTGTAAAAAATACTTGGACCTAAATTAAGTAATTGAAATAGCTACAACTTTTCAATTTAGTTTTCTTGTTTTTTATAAGTTAAATATGCAAATTCATAAATAACTTACTTGTTACTTGTATCAATTCTTCATGACAATTACGAGTTACTGAATCTATAGATAGTTATAGAATAACTAACATTAAATTAATTTGTCAGATTATATTAATTATTTATGAAATATAAGAAAACAAAAGAAGAAATACTTGAATTAAAACACCAATATAAGTTTAGAATAAAGCCTTATAAGGTTAGAAATAGAGTTTTGAATCTCCTTAAATTAGAATATTTAGGTTTAGTGATACATGACTTTAGTTTCAATACCAAAAATAGAAGAAAAGATGAAAAATTGAGAGCCAACTAAGAAATGGAAAGAGAGTGTTAAAGAAGGTGACAGATGTGTTTTCCTCGCTCTCTCTACTATCTTTCAAAGGTTCCTATCTAAAACAAATCCAAATCCCTACATAAAAGGGATGGAAAGAAGTTTTCTAATTGAATTTCAACTCTTTAAGTGAATTTGGCATTAGGCTTTATCTCGCCTTATTTAGGACAGTAATTTGTCTGCTTTTTTCAAAATTCATGATTTTGACCAGTAATGCTCCAATTTGATGCAATATCGACTTTTCATCTCAATAAACAAAACATACATTAAATTTTCTATTTAAGCACCAAAATATATACAAAATGAAAAAGATAGTTCCAATTATTATAACAAAATAACATTTCATCACAACCCAAAACTGAAATTACAATATAACAAAATAGTGACTTATCGCAGTCCAAACCTGAAATTCCTGGAACCTAAATTGGAATTTCTGACCCAAAACTCAAAAATTCTTAGCAGCCCATAAGCTTCTATGAGTTTTAGCAGCTAGTTGATAGCTACTATATACGTCCTACATCTATTTGGGTACTAGACGGGAAATGAAATGGCATATGGAGGAAATTATGATTTAATTCTGAAGTTATGAAGAAGTTGGACATAGATGATCCTCATTCACAAGATGTTACAAGAATTAACCCTTAGGTAACAACTTTCTCATGAAAGCATGACCAAGAAAAAATAATTGGTGAGGCTGGACAAACTTGAAATTCATTCCTGACAATTAACAACTCCTCAAAGAAGGAATTTTGCTGACCAGCTACTTATATTTGATGGTGAAGATGAGAAAGATGGAAAAGCATAAGCTGAAGCAACTGAAAAAACAAGGAGAAACACCTAAACAACCAGCTGAAACAATTAAACAAGAAGATGAAATACTTGAACAACAAGCTGAAAGCCTCAAATTGCAAATTGAAACACGAGAGCAATTGGCTGAAACAACAAAACAAGGAACTGAAAATATTAGCTAGCAACCACTAAGGGTTCCAGTCTTCCAGATGTTGTTGGCTTAAAGTTTGGTGATATCCATGTTGAGGAGACAACTAACCTGATTGATGCAGATCTTATTATTGTGGGTGATAAAGGTGAAATAGATATGAAGGAAGATGCAAAACACAGCATATGAATAAAGGAGAAGCTATGAGTGCTTGTATGAAGTCAAAATTCAGCAGTAATGGCAAGCTAATGCTTTTGATCATAAGAAACAACACTTATGTTCTTGATGCCTATGTGGGAGAGAACCCATATGGTTTCATCATGGAATCATCTCTATCTTGAGACAAATATATCATACATTAAGTTTTGAAAATAGTGGATGACTTTTGTTGAATTATTTTCAGATTTGAAAGTTTGAAACTTTTTATTTCCTATGAGTGATTCTTAGATTGAGAATGATTCCTAACCTTAGATGTGATTACTAGATCCCTATCTTTTACTTTTGTTCCTTTTTTCCTCCTTAGTTCCATCTTTAAATTCAAGTTCCAGCAACCCCTTAATTTCAATAGATACCCCCGGTCCTACATCACCATTATTATGAGAACCTTCAGAGAGCTCAAAAGTACAAATTGGTGCAACACTAACAGGATAAGGATTTGAGAAAATAAAAATGGGAAAATACAATCAAAACCAACCGGGGCAAAAACAGAATAAAAGGGTACACAAAATGATGCTGCTTGCAAACTGCTAACATATGTCCATGTCGTATGAAAGATTGAATAAATTGGGTAGGCAAAATGACACTAATTGAAGAAGTGCAGAATAGAAAAAAATTTGGTCTTTTATCAGGCTGATAGGCAACTTGTCGTACAGATCTTTTCCACATGTTAATATATTCTATGAAGGTCTTTTGTTCTATGATACAAATATCTATAGTCCCTTGAGCTGAATTTATATGCAATAAATTTAAAATTTGGATTTGCAGCTTGAAGAGGTCCAGAAAACTTCAGCCAGAGGATAGAATCTTCTCATTGTCTTCAATAACCTCACCAGCTGTATGTTCTAAATTTTTAATTCATTCATGAAAGATTCTTTCAAGGAAAAAAAAAAAAACCTTCCCTTCCTATTTCTCAATGTTTTCTCTCTTCTTTTTTCTGTGCCCTTACGCCTTTTCTTCTCCTTATGCTCTTATTACTGTGCAATTTTTTGAATTGAGTTGCAGTTATTAGGTTTTTGTAAATGCTGAACAAGTTAAAGGTTTCTAATATATATACATCTATACTTTCATGGAAAATTCTGCAGTTTCTATGTGCCAAGGGAAAGATACTTTACAACTTCAGTGATTATATCTAGGTTTAAAGAAACTTGTCACACATTTCAAAACAATTAAGACCATCTAACTTGATAACAATAAGAGCAGTTCTAACTATGCCCAGGATAGAGGACAGTAGAAGAAATATTAACTTGTAGCTAAACTCATAAATTCTAAGAATTGCTGGAATATCAAGTTTCAGGTTTGGATTTCAGCTTGGAATGCTGAAATTTCGGAATTGGTATGGTTGGGTTTTTAGAGTTTGATTGTTGGAAATGTAAGATAGGATTTTACTGTTTAATATGGCTGAAATTTAGGTTTGATATGGTTATAATTTGGGTTTTGGTTGTTGAAATTGTAGATTAGAATTGCTAGAATTTAGTGAGGAAATTAAACAATGGGGGGTGGGAAATTAGGAATCAATCCTAAGGTCTAAAGATCGCTCTTGAAAGAAAGCATAACACCTTTCTAGTTGAAAACTCAAGTTTGTAGAAAAATTTAGGATAGCTTATTCTTGAAGGGTTGAATACACATATTTATAGTTTCTAGAATCCTTATTCTAATAGAAAAGGGCTCTAAAATATTTGAAATTGAATCCTATCCTAATAAGGATTCTTTATTCTTAAATAAGCTTAAGTCCTAAACAAACTAGGACAATATTTCTTATTATTATATCTAATAACGAAAACTTAGCATAAAGTAAGTTGCCCTTATTTACACTTCAATTCTTATTCCATATTCCACCAAAGATAAAGCTTTTGGTCGACTAATTTTTACCCTTGTATTTTGTTTATAAACTTTAAGCTTTTTTGCATCAATTCTCTTCCACTTCTATGAAGTTGTCCTCAACGTAGAATTTGACAAATATTGCTCATATAAGCCTAGATTCAACTTTTAAAATTCAGCTTCCAAAATCCAAGTGCTATAAGAAATTGATCTTCCTTTCTATTTGATAAGAAACTATCAATATCCATCTGCTCTTTGTGGCTATAGTTTGCTCACTAAAAACATCTTCTATCTTCTCGTTGTGATGAGGAATGGTTTTAATTCTCATAGTTGCAGTAGGAGATTGATTATCATCATGTCTATGATAAATAAGATAGGACTAATTCTCATGTCATTTGGTAAATTCTAAAATATTCATTAGCACTTATGTTTTTGAGAAGCATTACGTGAATGAAGTTTTTTATATTTTCCTTTTGGAAAATGTTCTGGACAAATTCTTACCATCATCATATTCCCTTCATTGAATTCCATGTTCTTTATAAGTTAAGTTGCTGATTGTTATGTTTCTTCGGACCTTATCGATGATATCCCTCATATGTGCAAAGCCTTCAACTTCAACACTAACTTGTGTTGTTTGTGGTAAAAGAGTCAGATCAATAGATTTCCTTGGTTTAACTCTTAAAGCTCTCAAAAAGACTCTTACCCATTAACCCATTTATAGAATTGGTATATGCAAATTCTACCATTATTCATTGTCTCTAACTAAACATCTTAACAAGTCCCCCAAGCTTCTATTCACCACCTTCTTGTCCATCAGTTTGGGAATGAAAAGAGCTTGGAAATTATAGCTTATTGATCAATAAGGGCTCTCCAAAAATAACTCATAAATACATAATGATAATAGACAATGGTTAAAGGTAATCTATGTCGAGGTATATCCTCTTTGAAGAAGAGTTGAGCTATTTTGTTACCATTATAAGTCTTGACCATTGTATTTGTGGATGGTTTCATAACAAAACCACATGGCTCCTTTACTACATAGACTTCGAGAAAATACGAATTGTTGGTTCTTGTCGCCAAATTGGAAAGTAGTGCTTAGCAAGTGCACTTCTTGCATGACCAGAAATAGTAGGGTTTCAGTAATATTTGCAATAGTGGAGATAACAACATTTTAGTGAGTTTTAAGGCATGGATGCATTTTCCCTTCTCTCCTTTTCATTCTCTATGTAGTTTGCTTAGTGTTATGCCATATTTAAGCACTACTGATTTTTTTTTCTTTGCTCCCCATGGTTAAGACCTATTCATCCTTCAAATAACATAAAATAAATTTTTGTTTCACAATGTTATCTTATTATCATTGCATACTTCAAGAAGTATTGGAGAAAAATTGTCATAATGTGTACTTCAAGAACCTTTCTGGAGACAAATTTTCATCCAATACATATATGAATTTTATGTTTAATTTGTGCTTGCATGGGAATCTATGGGTTACCATGGCACAAGTATGTTCGATCGCTTATGGTCCGTGAATCATATTACGCAACGGAATGAACCATAAAATTCTGGTCTTGTGCCTTGGTAAATCAAAATTCCACAAGAAGTATGCGAAATTACCTCTTGTAGCACGCGTGCGTATCTTTCCAGATATCTTGACGCTGCAGCTCGCGAACGTCCTCTACCGGTATCTACACGAGGATGAACAATTTGGGCAGTGGCTAATGTGTGCTGGCATGTTCTAAAATACTTTAGAACGTCTCACTTTTTTTCTTTCGGGAAAAGTGACGAGTGGCTAGGGTTTTCGTATGTTTTCTAATAAGACATAATCCCTCTATTTATAGAGAAGCTCTAATCTTAAACCCATTAGGATTATGGAAGCCCAATAAGTTTCGACCTATATTATATCTTATATAATAAAAGCCCGACAACTTAATTCAATCTAACTCAATAAATATATCCACATATATTTATTCAGTGCTTAATAA
>JAOSBN010000178.1:27467429-27525814 GCA_027563595.1 Erythroxylum suave
CACACTTATCAAAATCGTTTATTTATTTCTAACATTATCATTATTTGATTGTCATCAAAATTAATCATCGTGAAGTCTTTTTGACTTAACAAGCTTTAAGATAGTTGGCACAATATCAGAAGGAACGTATGAAAATATCATAATTAAAGGTATCGTTTTTAACTTAGAAACCTTTGTACACTTGCTCATTCATTTCAAACCCTTAGGTTTCATTCCTTCAGTTAAAACTATTTTACACCTTCGAAGGCAACTGATTTACAAATTACCCGGACCTGATGATCTTCATATTCCTGATGGAAAACAACCTTTCAAAATACCCTCAATTAAAATTATAGAATTAGACGATTAACTTGGAAAACCATCTATCTTTGAACATATTCATCCACTTAGTGAAATACTACAAGATGCCATTGTTAATTCGGAGCTCTTGAAGAATTTCATCAAATGGACTGAAGCTAGTCACAAGTAGACTAAGTGATCAAGTCTAAGACACCAAACAAAGCATACGAATCTAAGCAAGATGATGTAATTGAAGAATGTGCTAGAACGTCAGTTAGTTGGAGTTATTTATAGGACTCAACTAATAACAGACTTGGAAGACTCTACAAGCAGATTTCTCAAGAAGACCATTGGAGATTTAGGTTATAAATATTAGTTATATCCATAAACTTAAAAACAAAAAAGGAAACTCTGAATGTACAAAAATACTTAGAGAAATTCTGTGCTCAAGTACTCATGTTGTGAAAAATATTCTAAGAGAAAAGAAAGAAAGAAAGAGAGCAAATACATCTGTAACGTGAAGCTCAAACAATATCTTTTCAAGTGAAAGAAAGGCTAGAGCCTAAAAAGGCTAAGGAAGTAGATAAAGAATACTTTGTGACAGAGACCTAAAGAGGCTCTGCAAGTGTAGAAATAATACTTGTAACGTTGAAGGAGATAGTGAAATCTCATATGAACTCTAAGGATTGGACGTAGCTCAAGGTTAAGGGTTAACTAGTGTAAATTGCGGTGTCATATTCTTTAACTCTTAACCTTTTTAATTTTCTTGTTGTTAGAAGAATTGATACTAATTTATGTTATTACATTACTCATCAAATTAAGTGCATTGTTTAATATTGTAGTCATTTGAATTTGTCAAGAAAATTAAGAATATTTTAAAAATTCATATCTTAGATGATTTAACATAATTCAACACCCCTTCTTGTGTATTTTGCATATTATACGTGATTTCTATATTAACAAGTGATTTACTTCAATAACATGAAATTAACAACCCATAGGTTACCTCCCATGTAGCGCTTCTTTTAATATCAATATCTCGACACTTTTCTTGTGCCTAATGTGGTTCAAATGAATCATGCAATGGAAGCGAAGTCATAGATTTTACAATTTGTACATGAGCTACCATGTGCCAAGTTCAACCTTCCTTCTGCTTCACCTTCTTTCACTTTCTCCTCCATGATTGTTCTTTCTAAATGCATTCCTAGGATTCTCAATATCTTCCCATTGTCCTTAAGGTTTGGTTTCTTTGATCTTAGCTAGAAGTAAAGGAGAATGATTGTCACTCTTTGACACAATAAAGGTTATTTGATGCTCACCGACCCTCAGAGTTAGTTCACCCCCGTCAACGTCAATTAGTGAGTAAGTAGTAGCCAAGAATGGTCGTCTAAGGACTATAGGGGATTCTACATCTTCTCCAATATCTGATATAAGGAAGTCTGTGAGGAAGGTAAATATATCGATCTATACTTGTGCATCCTTAATAATACCCTTCGGCTGATGAACAGTTCTGTCGGCTATCTTCACTAACATCGTAGTAGGTCTTAACTCTTCTAACCCTAATTTTTGACTAAAGGTATAAGGCATCATTTTAATTCTTACTCCAAAATTTGTGAATGCCATATCTATTTAACTCCATTGATACTGCAAAGAATGTAAAAATCTCCTAGTTCCTCTTTCTTCTATTCTATATTAGGGTTTTCTTCGGCTAAGAGCTCTTTAACCTTTTTCTTGATTGATTCCCTTAGTGTGAGCCTCATTTGTATTTATTCCGTTATGTTCCCAAAATTATTTAATTTATCCTTCTTAGAATTCCTCATCTCCTTACTTGAATTTGACTTTTACTAAGCTAGAATAGGGTATGGAAATTCAGGTTGAGGTTCCTCGACTGGCTTAATTACAAGCTCACTTATAAGGAATTCCATATTTGCTTGTTCTTCTCCATTGTCTCCATCTTTTTACGCATGTTTAAATTTCTTTTCCTAGGTCTGAGCAATGGCCATGATCCATTCCTTTAGGTTAGATTCAGTATTACTTGGAGGGGTTCCTGCATTCTGAGTTGAAATTGCCTCTATTAGTTGACCTACTTAGACCTCCAGATTGTGTATTAAAGAGGCATAGTTCTTAGTAACTTGCTTGAACTTGCTTTCAAGTCTCTTATGTGCATCCTCCATACTTACAATTTTATCTAAAATCCTATCTAACTTGGATTCCATTGAGCTTAGTTTACATTGTTGGAAACTTGTTTGTCCTTGAGGTCTAAATTATCTTCAAGCATTATTCATGCAAGAGAAGTTAAGGTGATTCTTCCACTCAGGGTTGTATGTGTTAAAGTAGGGATTGTTTCCCCCTCTTTGTCCATATTGGGCTCCTATATAAATAACTTGCTTCGGATCATTATCCTTCATTAAAAAGCAGTACACCGTATCATTGTGCATCTGCCCACAGCGTTCACACTTTAGTTGCACAACTTTTACCAAAATTGAGGACAAAGCCTTCATATTGTTGAGTTATCGAGTTAAGTTGTCAATTTTCACCTGCATCTCTATCATTTGACCAGCAACTAAAACTCTTCTTTGTTCTCAAAAGGTAGGGGGTTATCTACTCCGTTGCTTAGTCCATAGGTAGCTATTATTCACCGTCTCCTATATCACATCTTCTGCTTCATCTGTCGTCTTTCTCATCAATGATCCTCCTAAAGTTGCATTTTCAAGCTTACTCCTATTTCAAGTCAAGAGATAGATAAATAGACACATCTGATTGCGTTAATAGGGGGCATTCGTGGTGACTAAAGGGGTCAAAGACCAATAAGTGATTATTTATCAGCCAATTGTTACGACTAGATCTGATATCTAGGTCCCTGTTAAAAGAAAAAATCATTTCACACTCTTCCTTCCGATATTCCATCTCATATTTGGGGTTACTCCATTATAGAATGTTTGTAACAAGAACTCCTTAAGTAAGTTATGGTATGGGAATTTTTGTTGCAAGTCCTTTTATCGTTCCCACACTTTAAAGATCGATTTCTCGTCACTTTTCTGGAAGTTGATAATCTCTATGATAATCTTCGTGGTCTTGGTAATGGGAGAATACTTATCTAAAAAGGCATGAACTAGTTGATACCAAGTGGTGACACTGGCTGGGTTGAGGGAGTGGTACTAGGCCTTTGCTCTATCTTTTAGGGTAAAAAGGAAAAGCTTAATTTTTAGCGCACCCTTTGACTTTTGATGGTATCAAAGGTACAAATTTCAAAGAAATTTACCATATGTGTATTGGGATCTTCATTTGTTAGTCCACAGAATTGCATATTATGTTAAAGCACATTTAGAAGGGCTGATTTAATTTCAATAAAAAATGCTTGTATAAGTGGCCTAGCTACTCTTTGGTTAGCCGCATTGAATCCTGGTCTTATGAATCTATAAGGGTTTACTGTTGATGTCATTAGTTTGCTTTGTGATCCAAACCTTGCTGAAATTCCTCGTCCATTGTTGCTTTTACGATTTCTTCTTCTTCTTCATGCCTAGCTTTCCTAGTTGATTGTTCTAATTGAGTGATATCTAGCTCCAAGGTTTTAGCTACATAACTTGAACTTCTTATAACTTTTGTGTTCATGCAAGAGCACAGATTCAAAAATAGAAGAAATAAAGAAAACTAAAAACTAACTAAAATGCCTTATACTAAAGGACGAAACTAATCGTCTCCCCGATAACGGCGTTAAAAACTTGGTCATGGTTTGGATGTGTGTAAGTTTTAATCATTAACCACAATACATTAGTGTAGTGGAAAAGGTGTTGATCCCACGAGGAGGGAGCTAATCTAATCCTAAAATCTAAAGCCAGAAACAACTAATAGAAATTCAAGATGCAACGAAACTAATACGAGAATTTAATTCAATAAATCAAATTAAGAATCAAACACGAAAATACCAATTATTAAGCAATTTGCAACACACCTAAGAATCAACCTAAAGAAATTACCAAATGAGATAAAGGGAATTTTACTTATCCTTAATGCTAACCTAATTGACTATCAATTGTTGGTTCTAGACTATCCTAGGGTTGATTATTCTCTCTCGGGTTATAACCATTAACCATAAATCATAAACCCTAATCAGATTATAGGGCTTGCAATCTCTCAATTCACAACCTAATCAAAACCTTAATTAGTTCTAAAGTTCTCTAATAAACTGTTAGAAACCTATGCAAAATCTTTCTTCGTGCAAATTCTCAATTTGATTTAATTATGGTTTCTATTAAATCACCTAAAGCTTGTTAATCCAATTTAATCGTTCTTCATTCGATTCTCCCTCTCAGTTTATTATCGAATTAATCGAATTATGCAATTGCAGAATTAAACCACAACAATATCTAGTAAACACATAAACAACCAGATTCTCATTAATTCAAGTATAAAATTTTGAAGGTAAGTATAGAACATCCTCGAAATTATAGATCCTATCATCAACTGCTCAATCCAATTCTATAAAAAATAAAATCAAAATAATAGGAAATACAAGTTAAAGTGGATGACGGGAGGCAGTGACCTCTAGAAACCTCCTAATCTGGGAAGTACTTCGAGTTAACTTCTTCTCCTCTTCTCTCTTCCTTCTTCTCTTCCTTTATCTCTCGATGATCTCTCTCTATGGTTTCTTTAATATTTTACCTGCATTTAATTTTATTTTCTACTCTTATGAATGATGTATAATTTATACAGTTATCAATTATCTATTGATAATATTTTGGTTTTTTCTACATTTAATTTGTTAAAATAGAAAGTTGACTAATGATATAAAGTAATAATTATCTTAATTGTCAATAAAAAATTATTATCTACAAAAATAAGTATTTAATTCATACACAATGACTATAACTATGCTATTCATTAGGTGAATATGGATGCTTTGAATGTTGTGATGATGGGTTGCCCTTCCCCTTCAACTCATCCATCTCATTATAGAGATGCGCTATGTACTCCATCAACTATTGCAACTGAGTTGCTGGTACCCGTACTATGCTCTAAAGCTCATAGAATTCATTGATGCTGCCACCTTGTAACACCCACTACCATAGAGTATACACGCGAACATCCAGAGGATATTCCGGTACATACTCTATGACAATGGCATGTTAGAGCAATCTCATACACTTATATGGCATCAAATAAAGAACACAATGCTTAAAAACCTAACTTCTCATTTCATTAATCAATAAAATATACATTGTAATAGTACTTATATGTACATTACCAATATGTGTGAAAGTTTACAACCTTTTATACACAATTTCTACATGACATAAGTAAACTACATAAAAACAACAACAACTCCTTAGATGCCAATTGACAAACCTTTGAACTATATCTTAATCCAAAATGTTCTTCTAGAGAATCTTAGAAAACTAGGTCTCTTGCCTCATACCAAAAAAGCCACGATGTAATTTTTGATGAGTTCTGCCTTTACCTCTGCCTCTTTGTACAAATCCGATAGCTCTACTCTATTGTACAGTTGTGTCTATCACTATTCCTCCTCTCATTCCAGACTGTGGTCCCAAAGTCTAGGGACAATCTTTGATCTGATGCTTTACACAGCCACAATGGAAACAAGCTCCCGATAACCTCCAACACTCACCACCATGCTTCTTACCATAGTGTTCACAATCAGGCATCTATTGTAACTGCCCTCTTGACATTGGTCCTCTACCTCTACTAGTCTGAACAAATTCACCTCTCCATCTAAACTTTGATTGTCTCGATCTAGTTTAGGTTCAAGACACTCTATTCTAGCGTTTACTGAAGCTTATGCTAGAATCAGCCTTAGACTTAACCCGCCTTTTCCCTCTATACTCCTATCTGTACTCTTCTTGACCATCTTACAACAGTTGTTCAATTCTAATCAAGGCTACTATGAAATATACTCCTGTCTGTACTCTCCTTGACCATCTTACAACAATTGTTCAATTTTGATTGAGGCTACTCGGAGTTTCGTAAAACTACCCAAATTAGAAATGGCTAGCCTCGTTCTGATTTCCATGTTCAACTCATCTTCAAACCTCCTACAATTATCCTCTTCAGCAGGAATCAGGGCAATAACATACCCCATTAGTTCATTATATCTTATCTCATAATCTACCATTGTGGGTCTGCCTTGCTTCAGATCCATAAATTCTTTCAACTTTCTGTCCAGATAATTTTCGACGTATAATTCTCTCTAAACACCTTCAGAAAATCTTCTCATGTCAAACTATAAGGTCTGGTGATACTATCTAGAACAGTCTTCCACCACTAGTATGCTAGACCTTGTAGTAGTGAAACCACAAAATCAAATCTCTCATCTAACTCACAGTCCATTTGATCAAACACTCTTTCAGTTCTCTCTAACTATGCTTCTGCCTTATCAGCAGAGTCTGTACTTTCGTAGAAGTCCACAACCCCTTGCTTTGCCAATTTATCGTATCTCCTTTCTCTTCTCTCTAGAATTCTTAGAGGAATTTGTCAAACTCAAGTACAGGGGACTCCTTATTGGCTCTTGCAGATTCTATGTCAGCTGACTCTCCAACTTGATCTCCTATGGCAAATGACCAATAACAAAAATAGTTGTGATTACTATCCAATTCTCTCACTTAACATCATGTCTCAATGTCCTTATATATCCCTATGAATGCCAAACCATGCTTTGATACCAAAATTGTAACACCCCACTACCATAAAGTATACACCTGGAAATCTAGAGGACATTCTAGTACATACCTTATGACAATGGCATGTTGGAGCAATCTCATACACTTATATGGCATCAAACAAAGAACACAATGCTTAAAAACTTAACTCCTCATTTCATTAATCAACAAAATATACATTGTAATAGTACTTCCTTTTTAAAAAAATATGTACATTACTAAAATGTGTAAAAGGTTCCAACCCTTTATACACAAGTTCTATATGATACAAGTAAACTACATAAAAATAACTACAACTCCTCAGATGCCAGCTGATAGACCTTTGGGTCATATCTTAATAAAAAATGTTCTTCTAGAGAATCTTAGAAAACTAGGTCTCCTATTTTGTACTTGAAAAGCCATGTTGTAATTTTTGATGAGTTTTGCAATCAGCGAGTGAACCATCATTGATGATCCCCTCAAAACAAATACACAGATAGTTCACATGTTTTACAACATTCCTCATCTTAATAGGACATAACACATGTTACACATTTCACAAACTCATTCAGATCATATATATCGCAATCAATCACATTATCAACAATGGCATATAACTTTACCATCTCATTTTTACAAAAGGTTTCGTAATCATATAATTCATAATCATAAATATACAAATGCAAATGCATATGAGACTCCATATTCATTTTTTTTTACTGAGAGCGTTTTAGATATAGATGCAGATGCTGACCCTTTGGGTTCAGTCAAATACAGAAATCAAGAAACAAAGCTCTATGTGCAGAATTCTGAGCTTAATGCTCTTTTAAACTAGCTACTCTGATCACAACGCCTTTATCTAAACATGTATTTCTTGTAATACATCAAATGAAAAAATATGTCATGAATAACATTTATTTATGATGCACAAACAGGATCTTAGATTCATTGGACCTCAGTCCAGCATTTAACTTTCATTGAGTATTCAGAAATCATTCAGAATCATACGCTCTTATGCAATCAGAACACTTCCAATACATTCCAAAATATCAAACAGCTGAGACTATTAATGTCTGGAATTCACATACAGCTCATAAACAGTTCAATAGTGGAAAGTTAAGAAAATATAAATCAATCCTAGGTAGATCATCTAGGTGGACTCACAGTACGCTCCCATAAATGCTATTGCTTGGATGGTCCGACAATGTCTGAATGGCTTCTAACTTGAGTGTCTAAAATCATACAATTCACACATAATTCACATTACAAAGTTGATCAATCAAACACATATTCATTTGTGCACATATATACATATGTCATGTTCAATGCATGCTCAATTGACTTTTCCCGGGTATGTAACCTTATTCATATTTCTTAACCATTCAACATCATACTTTGTATACTACTATTTTACAATCAGCTTTGTAACTTTAAATTAGTTAGATTTACTCCAAATTCACCAATCATACTTTACATTTATCCTTGAACATTTCCATGATCAAAAAGTTTCTTATATTACATACACAATTGGTACTTTACATTTGAAATTTTAGCAAGCTAAATCTATACATTCACTAAAATATTTCCAGCAACATATACTCATACATTCACCCAATCCTCATTCATAAATACCCTATGTTCTTCAATACTCATTCATCCATACCTTACACACATTATTCATGTCGTAAAGATCATATTTTCATTAAAAGAACTTATTTATTCCTTTAACAAATCAGAATTTCGAGATTTGAACTCAACACATCAAAACAGTCCATTCTTTAGATTATGACATCAATTAACTACATAAACTTATCAAGATCTTATCCAATTGATCAACAAAAAATCTAGGCTCATTCATAACCTTAATCAAGTCCAAATATACCAATTTAGAGCCAAATTTCTTAGCTGGTTCAACATGTACACAAGGTTGAAATTAAAATTCCAGAATTTGTCATCAACATTACTAATGTGTATAACTTTTCTACCTTCAATACCTCACGAATTTAACAAGCTTAAAGACATCACTAACACCTGAAGTTTTCTAGATTTCATGTCCCTTAAGGTTACTTCATTTCATGTTAACTAAACTTCCAAATTGGTTACATTAAGGCTTACAAGATTTTGCTCACTTATGTCATTAACATTCATTCTTTTACAACACACTTACAGCTCAAATTTTCCAGATTTGAAAACATCTTAATAACACCTATCTTTAGCTTGAATTCATCATCAACTATAATTCAATTCCCAGATTAAATCATCCATACAATATTCCAAAAACTACCATTTTCGTATATGTAAAAACAGACCAGAAAAGTATCCATTCATTAGTTTTTTTTTTTCCAGATTTTATCATCTTTACACCAAATTCAAAACATCTTCTTTATAGTCCATCAATTATACATTAATTAGAGCTTAATTATATTCCAATTACTCATCAATATCATCTCCAATTCCAGTTCAAAATTATTCAATTGAAAGCTCACACATTATGGTCTTTCAGGCATCAAAACCAAACCAGAAACTTTTATATATTATCATGCATATAGGTCTAATTCTTTCTCAATTCAAGAACACTCCTTTAACAAATTTCTTTGGAATAAATCCACCTTATTTATACATTAAATTCCAGTCTAATTAATCCACTTAATGCCCTATAATCCACGGTTTTCATATACCAAAAACATATCAGAAAAACTTCCAAGTTCATGCAACATTTTCCAGCACATATCTTCACCAATATCACATACATTTCATTCCAATTGAAGCATCATTCTTATATGATTTGACATGCCATAAAACTTAGATTGTTACTTGCCTATTAGGCTTTCAATTCAGCTCAAAATTCCAGATTAAGCAAGTCTCCATGCAAGCAAGATCAATCACAAATTTAAGATGAAAACAGGTTGATTTTGGATAGCAAGATGAAGGTAACTTTCAGCTGGTTTTTTTTTGGTTATTTTGTGTAAGCTAAAAAGCTGGTTTTGGTGCAGCAATTTGGCTTCAGGAAAATTTTCAGATAGAAGAAGGAGCAATTTTGGTGAAGGAACCAAAGGAAAGAAGCAGAAACTTGCTACATCACATGCTACGTGTCACCATTAAAGCACAACATTTGTCCTAAGGCATGTCTTACATTTTCCAAATCAAGATGCTGCCACTAATCCACTCAAGATGCTGCCATTAGTCACTAATTAAGTAGTCCATATGTCACACAACAATTTTTCCATTTGTCAATTAATTACTAGTCCATTTATCACACATTTTACTATGTCAAATGTCACTCAATTTTAGACTCAATCACCCTAATTTTCCATGTATCAATTTATCCTACCACTTGACATTTTTCCTAGTCCAAGTGTACATTTTAATTCATCAATTTCCCATTTCACAACGTTTAATTCAAATTTACTAATTGAAATCTAAACATACCAAAATTCAAGACATACCAAATCACAATTCACATCATGTTCACTTAACATTTTTCATACCTTGGGACACGTCAAATGAGTGCATATGCTTATTTGTAATGTGTACAAATATCAATTCGTGTATGAATGGTAATGTTATGCATGTATATGCAATGCTTAATCTAGGGTTCATCCTTAAGCATATACCAAAAAATAGGATGTTACACACCTACTAGATGTTGTTGCACTAGATGTTGAGGATTACGAATAACATGTGTTTGCAAATGAACCTAAACTGAAGATCCTTCAATGAGGGTCCCTACCACCTACTGCATGAAGATATGTTTAACTCTCATCAAAATCTTCAGGCTGCTGAGACTGTCGTTGAATGCTTTCTTGTATTTGGTCCTATCAGAAGGCAATGTTTATGTTAATAAATGATAATTATTAAGCATTAATATTAAAGCATAAATTTCACATACATTTAGTTCTCTACATTTAGTGTTGATGAAGGTCATACCGTCATGCTTCTTAGTTTTAGTGTGCAAAAAGAGTTGAAAGGGTGTGCTTCTTGACCATAGACTTTTCTTGCATAAGAATAAAATGTTATAAGTGAACTACAATTTACAAAAATTGCAGTAGAATTTTCTCTATTTTTATGATATTTACCACCTGTTGAACAAAGAAAGTAACTCAACAACTCAATCATATATGACACAAGACATTTATAACATTATCATTCTCCATAATACATATATTTTCATTCCAAAATTCACACATAAATTGAAATACATCAAAGTAAAAAAAAGAATATAAGTGCAAAGTTTAGATACTTACAAGTCTCTCTGTATGCTCGTGGTGGGTAATAAATCCTCCAGTTTGTATTGGAAGACACTCTCCACTAGTCCTCCGTGTCTGTTGGAAGAATTATGCTCTGAAATGGACATTGCCTCAGGTGATGTCCAATACCGTTGCCAATGACTCCATATTTCTTCAAAAAGATAAGGAGGTCGTACACTAGTCTTGTGTATCACACTAACAAAGTCTTTATAGTGTGCACGACTTCGTCTCTCCCATACTTTATAAATAACTGCTTTAAATTTAGAATCCCAAAAAAAATTCTTTTTTAAAAAAGGAAACATACGATAAGTACTTATAACCTACAATATTTATCTAAACAATGTATAAAAATTAATTACGAAAAAAATTTTGTACCTCAAACTACTGATAATAAAAATCCTTTGTCACCTGAGAGATGTTCTTCCATATATAACCCTCAAGATCAAATTTCTCCTTGAGCAAGGTCCAAACAGAATTAAAATAATATAAAACAATTTTGTATAATTTTTAAATTTAAACCTATAACTTAATTATAAACATATGGTGTTTCATATAGTTTCACTTACAAATTGATGACAATTATGATGTAAGTTCTTCCATAAACTCCCTTAGCTCTAGGATAGAGGCCGCCTTCTTTGTCCACAACATTTAACCCTAATATCTCTGTCAGTATAGGGGTGGTGGATGGTGTAAAGATGTTGGATGGTGTAGCAGCAGGTACAGAAGGTGATGCCTCATCTGCATATGTAGTAGTTAGAGGTACAACATCTGATTCTGCTGTAACTACAGAGTGTGATGCTTCACTTAGAAAGTAATTGGCTCTAAATCATGGTCTGAACCTTAGTCGCATCATATCCTGTGTATTTTTGGTGGCATATTTTAACTTGAAATTTATATTTTATTAAATATTCCTGAAATATATCAATTTTAATTCAATATATAGCAATATGTTGTCGATTCAATAATTGATGCATTGAATATAATATTATATTATAAAATCAAATTAATCAATTGAATTAATCACCTAAAATAGATTTTAATACTATGGTACGTGACATTAATTACACCTGTGAATCAAGAAAGCAAGTTCTCGCTGCATCACGAGTTTCCAACTTATATACCATCCTAAGGGTTTATTATGCCTTAAATCATCCACAAGATCTCAAACTCATTCCACATATAGTAAATACTTATGTAGTCATCCATCTACTCATCAATGATTTAAACAAAACCCAAATATAAATACTTAATCTATTAAAGAAGAACATAAAAACTTATCAATGATTATAAGAATATTATAAATAACAACACAAAAATTAAGACCACATTTTCATTAACATAAAATCCAAATGCATCATAATCGTATTATTAAAGCAACACATATGGTAGACATTATTAAAGCAACACCTGGATGGACGGACAACTATCAACTACAAACAGGAAGGATGAGCGACATTCTTTAACACAAAATAGTGCCTGAGAACAAGAATATTTTGTATTTAATATAATACACTTATTCAACAGTTTTATTATATTTTTAATATATTACAGCAAGCAAATAAGAAAAGAAGTCAATTGAGTACAAAGAAATAAGTACCACCTTTACTCTAATATATTAATACCACAACTGATTACAAAGAACAACATCATAACTTATAAAGAATATGAATCTATAAAAATTATATTACAAATCTATATAAGAAATATCATCATTGTTGGGTTAGCCATGGTTACATGCGTCACATGCATACACATGTACCGAAAGTGTCAGAATCAAGACCCCGACACCATCACAAGCCCAAAACACCAAGATCATGCATGCATGCAAAGATATGTAAAGAACATTAAATAACAAAAACTTTTTACTTTGAGTATTTCCTCCTTTCTTGTTTCTTCTCTTTGTTTGGGTTGTTGCAAACATCAAACCCTTCCTTGATCTCCAAGAACACGCAAAGATGGAAGAAGAAACAATGTTTAAGGGTTTTTAGAACACCAAACTTGATAAATTTAAGTAGATGTTCAAAATGATGAAAATAGGTTAAGGATCTTGTTGTATGCACTTTGATTCATACAAAAATCGTATGAATTACAAGAACAAGAATCAAGACACCTCTTAGAACCCTTTCTCTATCAATTGAGTGTGTAAGAAATGAAGGAAGCTCAGTACATAAGTGAATAACTCGCTTATATACCATTTCATGCCCTCTGCCACAATCGTGGCCACTGAGCCACAATCATGCCCTTTTAAAATTGGGCTCACCTTCAGCCATGATCATGGTCCTATGATGCAGGATCGTGGCCTACTTAATTAGGTCGTACACACTTGTTTTTCATCAGATCATTTATGCGTGTGACCCTTAGGTTCCTAGTTGTTTTAGGAAATTGAATTAACTCTTAATGATGCCATTTTGCCAGAATATAAGTGGATTAGCAAATGAACTCTTCAATAGTTAATTATCTAACTTATGAACCTTTCCATAGACAATTACCATGCAATTCGTACTATACCCCACTTTATTCAAAGTATGGGCTATGTGTCAACTCCCATTAGACTGACTACGTCACATCTAGTCCAATTACCTTCGAATACCAATAATAGTACCCAATTAACACCCTTTATAGGCTACCCAATTACCTTCGAATACCAATAATAGTACCCAATCACCACCCTAAGAGTGACCTCGTCTTGAGGTAACAAGGAATGATGTCAAAGCATAAGATTGGGATTCAAGATATCCTTGAGTACCTCAAGTCTAAGGATATTTGCACCATTGCTATGATGAGATTAATCATTGACATTTGATAGATCATCCATATGATAATCTCATAGCGGGTCATCCGATGTACTTACTACCCTTAGTAAGCATCCACGTGTTAACTCTAAACATCTCATGTTTACAGTTTATGAGATCTATTGCTTGATCAAATCAAGAAGTATAATATGTGCTAATCTATCTGGATTAATAATGTCCTGTCCTATGAATCCTATGACTAGGGATTATTTAGATACTACCATAATTACACATGATAGGAATCTTATTATTATTATCTCATCATGATCTCCTTCGTGCTAAGTTTTGTATCATAGACTTCATTAATTTGATTTAAGATCAACATCAATTAATTTATATAAAAAGAATATCAAATTAATGAAAAATGTCTTTCACTTTATTAATCAAAATAAAGTTTGTACAAAATTGATAAAAGTTGATTGCCTTTAGAGCACTTACTCTAACAACCTCCCACTCACACTAAAGCCAATCACCTTTGTATCTAATACTATAGGCGAGTACACAAGAGTCAAATTTCATTTGAGGAAGTGGCTTAGTCAAAGGATCAGCAATGTTCTGATCTGTGGGGACTCTCTCAATCTTCACATCACCTCTATCAATGATCTCCCTGATTAGGTGATATCTCTTAAGTACGTGTTTAGACCTCTGGTGAGACCTTGGTTCCTTGGCTTGAGGCTTAAGCAATAGCCCCATCATTGTCATAGTACAACAATATTGGGTCTACTATGCTAGGAACCACTCCAAGTTCCACGACAAACTTCTTGATCTAAATAGCTTCCTTCACCGCTTCTGAAGTTGCGATGTACTTTGACTCAGTTGTTGAATCTGTAGTTATCTCTTATTTGGAACTCTTTTAATTAACTGCTCCACCATTCAGTGTGAAAATATAACCTGATTGGGATTTGGAGTCATCCTGGTCAGATTGAAAACTAGCATCTGTATGCTTGCTCACTATGAGATCTTCATTTCCATATATAATGAATACATCGTTAGTCCTTCTTAAGTGCTTTAGGATGTTCTTGATAGCCACTCAATGACCTCACCAGGATCTGATTGATATCTGCTCATAACAGCTAGAGCATATGATATATCGGGTTTTGTACGTAACATAGCATACATGATCGATCGTACCGCCGAAGCATACGAGATCATACTCATGTGACTCCTCTTATCTTATGTTTTGGGACACATAGATTTCGAAAGTTTTATCCTATGAGTCATAGGAAGAAACCTCTCTTAGACTGCTCCATGCTAAACCTATTTAGCACTTTGTCTATGTATGGTGATTATGAAAGACCTAGCAACTTCTTTGATCTATCTCTATAGATCTTTATTCCTGATATATAAGTTGCTTCACCAAGGTTTTTCATGAAAAAATTCCGAGACATCCAAACTTTGACTAATTGCAAACTAGAGACATAATTTCCTATTAGTAATATGTCATCCACATACAACACAAGGAATATGATAACACTCCCATTAACCTTCTTGTATACAAAAGGTTCATCAGGATTTTGTGAGAAACCAAACACTTTGATTGTCTCATCAAATCAGATGTTCCAACTCTTAGATCCATAAATGGATTTTTGAAGCTTACATACCTTTCTACCATCTCTAGATATGAAGCCTTCAGGTTGTATCATATATACATCCTCAACTAGGTTTCCATTTAGGAAAGTTGTCTTTACATCCATTTGCCATATTTTATAATCATAATGAGCGGCAATGACTATGAGTATTCTAATGGATTTAAGCGTAGGTTGTAGGCTCATCGTCCTTTATGAGCAATATGTCATTTTGTTCACTTACGAGAAATCCATATCTCTCTGGAATATTGTGTATCCTACTAGACCTACAAATATTTTATGTCAGAAGGTTCAACTATTGTCTCATTTCTATGGACAATAGTTTTAGGTTCAGGTTTAGGTTCAGGCACTTCCGCCTATTTGAGCATCATGAACTTCATCAAGTTCAAATTTGCTCCCACTATCTTCTCTTAGAAGAAACTCTTTCTCTAAAAAGGCAGCATGCTTTGAGATAAATACCTTCTGCTCTAAAGCATTATAGAACTAATATCCAATTGTTTCCTTAGGACATTCTATAAACAGACGTTTATCAGATTTCGCTCCTAGCTTATCTGATTGAATCCACTTTAGATAAGCTGGACAACCCCAAACTTTCATATGTGAAAGATAGGGCCTTTTGTTAGTCTACATCTCATATAGAGTAACTTCAACTAACTTTAAAGGGACTCTATTTGTCACAAAAACAACATTCTCGAGTGCATAACCCTAAAAGGATTTTGGTAGATTCGCTAAGCCTACCATTGACCTTACCTTGTCTAACAAGGTTCGAATTCTCCTTTCAACTATGCCATTATGTTGTGGTGTGTAAGGTGGAGTCCATTAGGATACTATCACATTATCTCTAAGATAAGTTAGAAATTTCTCATTTAAGTATTCACCACCTCAATCTGATTGAAGTGCCTTAATACTTCTACCGAGTTGGTTCTCTACTTCATGTCTAAATTGTTTGAACATTTCAAACGCTTCAGACTTGTATCTCATTAGATACAAATACCTATATCATGAATAACCATCAATAAAAGTAATGAAGTAAATAAAACCACCTCTGGCATGAATGGACATCGGACCACATACATCAGAATGTATTAGGTCTAGTAACCCATTCATTCGTTCCCCCTTTTCTTTACAAGGTAATTTAATCATCTTGCCTAACAAGCAAGATTCATATGTGTAATATAATTCATAATCAAATGACCCTAGTCTACCATTCTTATAGAGCTCAATCATGTGTTTCTCACTTATATGGCTAAGTTGACAAAGCTATGAATAAGATGACTTTAGATTATCTTGTTTTTGTCTTTTATTGTCATTGATATTTAAGATTAGATTGGACATATCTAATATGTAAATTCTATTGCATAATGTAGCAGTACCATACAACATTTCATTTAACTTAATTAAACAACCATTATTTGAAAAAGTTAAATGAAACACCGTTTTATTAAAATATGAAACAAATATAATTTTTTTATTCACAACGGGTGCATAATAGCAATTTTCCAAATTTAACTCTAGCCCACTAAGAAGATACAAAACATATGTCCTTACAGCTAATGCAGTAACTTTTGCTCCATTTCCCACGCTTAGGTCCATCTCTCCCTTCTTCAGCGGTCTACTATCCCCGAGAACCTGTATATTAACACATTTGTGTGAGCCACATTCAGTATTTAATACCTAAATGTTGTCATTAGATATAGTACTTACCTCAATGACAAACAACATATGTGAAGTAGATGGTGGGGCATCTAATGCCTTCATCTGCTTCAGCGTCTCCAGATAAGCTTTGCAGTTCCTCTTCCAATGTCCTTCCTTGTTGTAATGGAAGCATATTCCTTTTGGTGCTGTCTCCTTCACCTTCTTCTTGGCTACACCTCCTACTAGCCTTTTGGACTTCTTCTTCTTCTTTTAGATCTTCTTACGAGAACAAGAAGCAGAGTCCACTGGCATCATAGCCTTACTGTCTTTTTTGATAGTTTGTTCAGCTGTTTTGAGTAAATTAATCAGCCTAGGTATCATCGTGGAGATTTGATTCATCTGATAATTAAGCACAAACTGTGAATAACTATTGATCAAAATAGTCAGAATTAAGTTTATACTTAATTCATGATCCATAATGAAGCCCAAACTGCCCAATCTCTCAATATATTCATTCATCTTTAGTGCATATTGCACTGGAGATGATCCCTCAGCCATTTTAGAATGGAAAAGCAACCTCGAGGGCTCAAACCTTTCAGATTGAGCTTGCTTATTAAATAGTTCCCTCAGATGGTAGACTATGGTGTCAACATCAATAGCCTCATGCTACTTTTATAGTTCTAGTGACATAGAGGCTAACATTACACAGCTAGCTAACTCACTATCATCCATTAGCTTTTTGTAAGCTTTTTGATCTTCATCAAATGCATCGACAGCAGGGGGTCGGGAAGTGGTTCATCTAAGACATATCCTAGTTTCTTAGATTTGAGAACAATTCTCAAATTCCATAGCCAATACAAGAAGTTTAGTTTTGTGAGTTTGTTGGAATCTAGTAAGGAGCGTAGGTTCACACTAGATGACATTGTGGAGATTCAATAACCTAGAAGAATGAGAGAAAGTGTTAGAATGTACATTTAATGCATATTGATAAGGGCTTTAATCACATGCATGTCGGTCCCACTATTCTTTTTCAAATCCATAGCCCTCACTACAAATTCAAGAAAACTTATAGTTTTTCTAATGAGTTGATATCCGATATCACCAAGAATGACCTTGGGTTTGCCCAACAAGCCACCTTAGGTCAATCGGTAGGTATCATTCATACTAATTGCATTCGATAATGCAGCTATCGACTTGTGCCATCAACTATTGATTTAGCACACTCATTGGGCCATCAACTCTTGATTTGTATACATCCCATACATACAACCCAACTTTGCCTCTATCCATGTTGACCTTGGGTTTGCCCAACAAATCAATGCTTTCATTTAGGACCACCAATTAATCCCAAAATCTAATTTTCGTGTTTTGAACATATTTGTGTAGAGTTGGCTTGGGTTTGCCCATCAAACCAACTCTAAAAGAACTCTAGTTTCTTTCCATATCAATGGAAGGCATAAGTTCTAATATTCGGTTAAGGGATTTGTTCTTTGGTCTCATCAATACTTTAAGCCTACGTCCATTATTACCCTTAAAATGCGTCTAATGCATGTATCACACAAAGGAGGTTTAATTTAGGTTGTGACTTGACTACACATCTAAATTCGTGAATCGATTCAACTCTTGAACCTAATCGGGTACTAGTGATAGTCTTGGCTAATCCAAATTATGAATGTGATTCGATTAGGAACCCTAAAAAGTAATTATTTTGATGTCTAGATTAAACACTTTAATCCTCGTATTTATGCCTTTATCTAGTCACACTAGAAATTAAATTAATCCCTAGGTTTCCAAAATTTTCAGACACCAATTAGTCCTCTATAATATCCCTAGGCCATTTCAAATTTTCCTAAACAATTTCGACACATGCCAAAATTATCTTGACGGCCAAAATCGTCAAGACAAATAAGTTAACCTACTAGAGACTAAAGAGATCGATTTGATATTTGGAAATTTTCCAGAACCTTAATTTCAAGCACATGCATTAAGCATGTAATTACCATCAAAATAATATATATCTTATCACATAAGAGCCTTATTTAGGTCTCATAACTGAAATACACATATTATAAGTCATTAAGTTAACTCCATCAACTTTCAAAAAAGTTTACCAATGTTGACTTTGACTTTATTTATTAATTGAATCAAATTCAATTAATTCTGGAAAAATTACAGAGCCTTATACATATTCTAAATGTGTCTAATAATAAATTCCAGAACCTAATTCTTAGGAATTATATATTAATAAATAGGAAAAAGCCAACTCATCACATGTATGTGACACTTGTCACATTACTTCTAACACTAGTCAACCATTACATCATGCATGCATAAGATAATCACTTTAACAACAAGTGCTCATGCATCTCATACCAGTGGCAACTTCTCATCTTGCATGTGCATGCATAAAATATATAAAATTAATCTGGAATTTTTCATGCATGCATGTTCATCACATTTCTAGATTTTCCAAAACTTCATGCATGCATCAAGCTGAAACTTAATTTGAAATAAAATAGAAAATCACATTCAGTTGTATTTTCTTTTTATAAACATAATCGAACACCTTATAAACATTTATATGAAAGAAAAACAGAAAAAAATTCTAGAATTAACATGAAAATTTCAAAATTAGAACATGCAATCAGTTTTCCAAAAAATCCCAGAAATCAATACATGAACAGTCTGGATATAAATTCGAAATAAAATAGAAAATGACATTCAATTGCAATTTAATTTTACAAAAACATAATATAACATCTTATAAAAATTTCTGATAAAGAAAATCAGAAAAAAATTTCTAAAATTTACACGAATTTTTCCAAAACAACATGCAAGTCAGTCACAACCCAACAAACACTTTGCACATGTTCAACACATCATCTCACACATGCATAAACAAGCTCTGATACCACTGTTGGGTTAGCCATAGTTGTATGTATCACATGCATGCGTATGTACCGAAAGTGTCAAAATCAAGATTTCAACACCATGACAACCCTAAAACACCAAGATCATGCATGCATAAAAAGATATGTAAAGAACATGAAATAATAAAAACTTTTTGCCTTGAGTATCTCCTCCTTTCTTGTTTGTTCTCCTTGTTTGGGTTGTTGCAAGCACCAAACCCTTCCTTGATCTCTAAGAACAAGCAAAAATGGAAGAAGAAACAATGTTTAAGGGTTTTAGAACACCAAACTTGATGAATTCAAATAGATGATCAAGATGATGAAAATAGGTCAAGGATCATGTTGCATGCACTTTGATTCATACAACAATTGTATGAATTGCAAGAACAAGACTCAAGACACCCCTCACTCTCTCTAAAACTCTTATGAAACCCTTTCTCTATCAATTGAGTGTGTAAGAAATGAAGAAAGCTCGTGTACACAAGTGAAGAACTCACTTATATACCATTTCATGCCCTCTGCCATAATCATGGCCACTGAGCCACGATCGTAGCCTTTTAAAATTGGGCTTACCCATGGGACAACGATCATGGCTTGTTTAAATTAGCCCATACACACTTGTTTTTCATCCGATTTTTTATGTGCGTGACCCTTAGGTTCTCGGTTATTTTAGGCAATTAAATTAACTCTTAATTTAATCAAATCGTAAAGGATTTCATGATGCCATTTTGCTAGAATATAAGTGGATTAACAAATGAACTCTTCAATAATTAATTATCCAACTTATGAACCTTTCCATAGAAAATTACCGTGCAATTCGTCCTTTCACCATACTATACCCAACTTTGTTCGGAGTATGGGCTATGTGTCAACTCCCACTAGACTGACTACATTATATCTAGTCCAAGTGATGTTAGTTCTTGTCCTAGGATCTCATTACTCTGAAGACTCTCTTTATGACACATAACTACTCTGGCTAAAGAGTCCCGAGTAATGACCCCAACAAGAGGCCATGGGTATCATCTCCTTCTATCAGGAGTGGTTAATCCTTTATTGGCTACCTAATTACCTTCGAATACCAATAGCTGTATCTAAGCGCTACCCTAAGTGTGACCTCATCTTGAGGTAACAAGGAATGATGTCAAAGCATAGGATTAGTATTCAAGATATCCTTGAGTACCTCAAGTCTCAGGATATTTGCACCATTGCTATGATGAGATTAATCATTGACATTCGATAGATCATCCATATGATAATCTCATAGCGGGTCATCCGATGTACTTACACTACCCTTAGTAAGCATCCACATGTGAACTCTAAACATCTTATGTTTACAATTTATGAGATCCATTTCTTGATCAAATCAAGAAGTATAACATTTTCTAATCTATCTGGAATAATAATGTCCTGTCTTATTAATCCTATGACTAGGGATTATTTAGATGCTAACATAATTGCACATGATAGGAATCTCAATATCATGATCTCCTTCATATTATATTTTGAATCATGGACTTCATTAATTCGATTTAAGATCAATATCAATTCATTTATATAAAAAGAAAATAAAATTAATGAAAAAGGCCTTTAACTTTATTATTCAAAATAAAGTTTGTACAAAAGTGCTAAAGGTGATTGCCTTTAGAGCACTTACTCTAACAATCATAATATATAAATGAGTATTGTCTTTTCTTTAATTTTTCATTACACTATACAAATAAGTATCAACTTTACTTTAATATGTTTATACTATAATTAAGTATAAATAGTATCAACATAATATCTAGAGAATACCATGACCACACAATTAGGTGTAAGATATGGTGGTATTTTGGAAGTCTTATTATCAATAAGATAATCAAAAACTTGCTCCTCTAATTGATCCAGAGGATTTCTAATGATATCAATGCATTTTTTAGTTTCCTCAATACCATATTGATCTTAATTTGTTCATCAATCTTGTCCTATATAAGTATGATTAGTTTTTGGTGTTTAGGAGCATCTATAGTCTCAATTAGGTATCATATACTCCAAGTTAACATATATTCATCATTGAATTTTCTCACCATGACCACTTTTATCACCTTAAAGTCCATATTAAGTGTAAAAGATAAAAATGTCAAATTCATGACATTATCATGTACAATCAAACTTCTATGATAACTCAGTTAGCAGATGTCCTAGAAAATAGCTTATATTAATTGTTTTTCCACAATCTTTAAGCATACTATAAAGGAAAATCTAAGGTTTTATGATTCTTTCACCATAATATGCTTTAGATATAATAGATCACAAGGTATAACCATGTCATTGTTTTTAAATCTCCATATAATGGAATATATGATGACATAGTGTAAGTAATGAACAACAACATATATGGTTTCCCTATTTATGGACCGGAAGGGAGAATATCTAAATTTTTCCTACAATATGTTTCCATTATATTTTAGTATCTACCTCAAGGAGATTATTTGATCATATTTTGTCCTTGGATGGAACAGGTTTGGTTTGGTATAAGGATTAAAATGCATACTTCACTAAAAACTCATTAAACTAGATATATGCAATGGATAATTGATTTTTCTTATTTCAGTAGTGGCTTGATATATGCAATGTATTTCCCATCAAAGCTAGCTAGATGACTTAAACTAGATGTTGTCCAATAGTTAAGGGGAATTTCGTGAATGCACATCCATAAGGGAATTTTTGATTGCTTAATTTCTTGGCAATCAATTCCTGATCTCCAATTTTGAAGGATTAATGGATTTTTGTTCACATGTCAAGGACTAATTTCCAAAACTTTTGAGGCATTAGATTTACTATGGAATTTGAAGAGAAAAAAATATTTGATCATTTACTAGTAAGCCCTTGAAACCTAAGGACTTACAATTTTTCCAAGCTTAAGCTTTCATTGTAAGGAAAGATATTCTTTTGTCCAAGAAGTAACCGTTCAAGGTTACTTTCTATAGCTCAACTCCATCCTTGAGGGCTTCCAAAAGAGGTGTAAAAATATGGGTGCTGGGATTAGCAGGAGGTAAGTATGAGAATTTTAGGTTAGGGTTAGAGTCACCTAAAACCTAAGTCGAAGACTTTTTGGAAAAGCTAGCAGGGGAAGATTTGTTGACATTAAGGAGCAATTTGGGATTGGGAGGACTGCGATTCATGTCTTGAGAGCAAGTAGGATTAAAGGGATTGGAAGAAAGGGGATGTTGATAAATGCATAATTGATCATAATTTTTCCTTATATTTGATGTATTTTTGTTTAATATTTCATACTTTTATTGTATATTTAGTACATAATTTGTTTCAAGTTTATTCATAGAGCATAATTACCTTCATGGATTTAAAGAAGAAGAATTTGGGCAGAAACATGGAGTAAAATAGAAAATCAGTAATTTAGAAAGAGTACATAGCCTATGCACTTTTACGATGCTCGACGGATTCTAATTATGCATAGTCTGATGCACGACAATGCACGAGACCTTGTATAACCCAAAATTCTAAGTTTTCATATAAATTTGACATTTAGGTGCCAAATTGAAGGAGAAGACTTTGGAAGGCAATTTCCAAATGTGGAGAATGTCCAAAAGGGACGATTTTGGCTAATGGAAATGAAAAACATGGAGAATTCATCGAAAGATCCATTAGAATACAAGATCAAGCCCCTATGTCGAAAGAACATTTGATAGAAGACAATTAGGGAGATTTAAAATTATGAATCCATTGTTTTCAATTCATTTTTCTTTCGTTGTAGGTTTGATTTTGTGTTTGATAATGTGTAACTAAATGTCCAGTTATGTAACATCCAATTACCATAAATTACATACTAGAACATCAAGTGAATATTCTGGTATATAATCTATACTAATCATGTATTAACTATCTCACCTTCACTTTGGCAACATATCTAAATTAGTCATGGCATCAACTACTGCACATAAATGTCACCAGATTTTAAAACCAAATACCAAATTGTAATCCTTATTTCATTTCTTAAAACCGAACGTATTTACATTGTAGCTTTTAAACATCCATACATGTACATCATCATATCCTAATATATGCTACATGAAAGAGAAAATTACACAAAAAATCTATCTAAAGTCTTCAGTCTCAGCTGACCGACCTTTGAGCCATTTCTTTTTAACAAAAGTACAAGAATTATGCTTCTTGTAATCTCTCAATCGCTAAAGTCCTCTCTCAGTCCTGAAATGTCAACCTGCAATTTTGGGTGAGTTTTGTGAACTCAATGATGTAACCATCATCCCTGGTTCACTCAATTTATGTAACGCCTTATCACACATAACACATATTTCACATCTTTGCAATTTGCAAGAAAAATGACATTTCACATTCTCATTGAAATACAAAGTACCGATGCATTTTAATCAGTCATTCACATGGTTTAAAATGCATATGCTCTGCACGTGAGACTCGCTTTCACTTGTTATTGTTGTTGTTGTGACTGAGTGCCTTTTTAGTAGCTCATATACCTTAATGGATATTGAGTTGTGTCAGAATCATGTCCTATATCCCATAATAGATACCGGGTACTTTCACAACTAAGCCTGAGGCTCTTATCAGAGTACGAGCTTTAAGTTCTTTACACTGGCAACTCCGGTCACAATTGCCTTTATCTCTCATGCATTCATGTAATGGAATGCTTCACATTCATATCATACAATCAATCACTTGATTTTAGTTTCAATTTCACATTCACAATTAACATTGGAACTTGGTACGGCATTCCACAATAATGAGTATCACTTATTCATTCAAACTCACATAGAAGGAGCACTTCAATATCACAATCATCATATCAGAATCCTCGGACCTTCATATCTAGAATTTAACAATCAAATCACATTCATAGATAAGTCAAATTAGAAATTAAGCAAAAAAAAATTAACTGAGACCGCCTTGGTTACTCATAGGTTGCTTCCGATGCTAATGTCTGGAAGTTCCAGCAACGTCTGGATGTTGATGCTCAATATGTTCCTCTAAAAACATATCATGCATACACATATCACAACTTTGCACAAATATGAATTTATTTATGCAAATTCATACAATGCATTTTCATGACAATTCCGGATTCCTAATCATTATCCTTGTCACAACATTCATTCATATAACAATACTCAATTTAACCATCCAGACTTGTTTAAAAACATACTTTCGGTCTACTTTGCATGATTATTATCATCAGTAAAGTGAAGTAATTTAGTAACACTTCCTTCTGTAAAATTGTTCTCCTATCTCTTAAGTTTCTAAAGACACCAAGATCATTCAATTCGATTTAGTACTCTAAAAGTTATATTCCAAATACTGTAAACTGAGCACATTTGAAAATCAGCTAATACATGATCATGCTGTAAAGTTGTAAAAATCATATCTCTCAATTACAATATCTAAAAATTACAAAATTTATACCAACTGAAATATAAGAGATTAAGCTACAACTTTTGTGAAGACATTTTTATCTGAGTCAGTCTACATCAATACAGTTTATTCGAAACTACATGACTTGATTTCTGTCTTGGGTAGTGTTATAGCCTAAACCAAGACTCAATTTCAAGCTAGATTTTAAAATTCTTAGAGACAGAATTAAAATTCTATTTCTTCATAAAATTTTTATCCCTATGTCTCTATTTTTCTATAAATCAATAATAATTCCATTTTGATAAGTACAGAACAATTTATGTCTAAAATACCAAAGCATGTTCAGTGAAAATACTCCAGTTATGAAATTCTAGAATTCCTCATCAATTTTGTCCAAAATTCATCAATCAATCTCTACAAATGATTTCATATAGTTATAAATTTTTTCATAGATGTAAAAAAAAGTGTTTCGAGTCTAATGGTTAAGTCTCATGTCATTTGGAGGTCGGGAGAAGAAGTTATGGACAAAAGACCAAAGGATGTTCAAAATAGTCCCTTATTATTCAAAGGTTCAAAGTCGTGATCATGCAATTTTGTCCTTCAATAGCAGAGTCACATTCATGATGAGGCATGATTGCGACTTACCTTGGCTTATAATAGAGTCATGATCGTGCCTTCAAATGTTTTAGCAAAGTCGCGATTGTGCTGATGCACGACTATGACCTGCTATGTTTTCCTCCTTCTTTTCTTCCTTTCATGCCATTTTTGACTTAAAACCAAAAGCTTTTAGACAAAAATTTATTCTAACAAAATATTCCTCTACGTATTAAGTTTTTAACGTCATCAAATTCATTCATTTTGGTCTAGTATCGTGCAAGTTATGATCAAAATACTCCATACTATTCCTTATACTACTCTCAGCTTCAAGCTAAATTTCAGGGCTCTTGTGGATAGAATTTAAATTTGATTCTTCAAGAAAGTTATAGAAATATGACTCTAGTTTAATATGAACTAAGAATCAACTCAGTTGAAAATCTATATCCCAAGATATAATCAAAATACAAAAGCATGATCAATGAAAATTCTCCAGTTCATAGCATTCCAGCACATTTCCTCACTTTAATCCAATCACTCCTTTTTCAAATCAGTTTAGATGATTCTAAATTGTCATAGGGAGGAAAAGCAATGTCTTAGGAGTGTATTGGTTCAATTTTCAAGTCATTTGAAGTTTAGAAGAAAAAGTTATCACCAAAAGAATCAAAGCTATTCATATACAAATTTAAACATAAAAACCAAGCGCGTAACCTTCTTCTTCTTCTCTCTCTTGTGAATTTTATTTTATGAACAGTAACAACCACAAGCTAGAATAGAATTTAGAACTACCTACACACCTTCATCCTCAAGCATGAAAACATTATCTATACCACTCCCTTTTTAGCTTAATAACACAAAACAACTCAAAAATCCAAAGTTCATATAAACATCAAAACCGCAGACTACTATTCACGCAAATTCCATTTTTGCATTTTTCTCCATCATCCATTCATCTGATTCATATTCCACTTTCTTCTACACTTTCATTTAAGCTCATCTTACTCAAAAACAACTAAAAATGCAAGATTAATTATAAGTGCCAAAACTAGAAATTATGTAGGGTTGTTCATCATCTTCTGCATTTGTTCACATCATTTGCTGCACTTATATTAAACTCAATTCTCACAATCCTATAAAGACTTTCTGCATGAACTCGATTTCACACATTCATATAACTCATCTTATCATCACTATCACCGAATTACTTTATACATAACAGATGCATGTATTCATTTCTAAACTGTAAAACATCATCAACCTCATTCATAGAACCCAAAAACTTAAAACTTCACTTACTTTTTTTTTAGAAAAATCACCAGTAGTGAGAGTGAAGGTCAAGGTTCGGTGAAGAACGAAGCAAAACCGAGGAACAAATAAGGAGCTACAGAATTTTGCCTTGCATAACTCATGACTATGTGCTTTAATATCCCAATGACACATGGCCTTATTGCATGTAGGCCATTTGTCATCCATATAGAAGTGCGCTATATGTCAAAATACTATTGGTCTATTTTTCCTAGTCTAAAAGACTCCAAAATTTTCGGAAATTTCCTAAAATTCACTAGAAATTTTGAAATAATACTAATAGTCTCCAAATAAAATTTTAACACAAATATTCAAAATTCACATTTTAATCAATCAATCATACTTGAAAAATGTCAATGAATGCATGTACAATTATTATAATGTGTCCAAAAATAATAATTCACATGTGTGTGAATATACTATAATGCATAAGCATGAAATGCACCTCTAATTTCTCACTGTACTCTCAATTCACTATTTTAGGTCTAACCCCACACATGGGATGTCACAAGTTAGTACTTAGGTTAGATAAAACTTATATTAATAATTTGATATGATTTGATTTTTTATTAATGTGATTGTTTGTTTGATATATTGTAATTTGATTATGTGTTTATTTATATTTTAATAACCTAAGAATATAAAATCATAATTTGATTTCATACGTAGAGGTTGAGAAATCCTAGTGTGAATAGATCTACTATATTTAGAAGGAGTTGATTGCAACACTAGAGATAGGATGACATAAATCTTTCGGATTAGGTTCAAACCTAATAGAGGTACTCATAATTCGGTAACGCAACCCTATAAAATTTAACCTAAGTGATTCGGTTAGAGACCTTAGGATTAGTTGCTATTAAAATCAAGCTCAGCTATTAGCATACCATAGGAGTCTCCACTATCTAATACATCAACAAAACAATTGCATGATAAAAGATCAATCTACCAAAGGTTTAAGATGATTTGAACTTAGATACCTTTTTTTGGTAAATCGGTAAATTAAATAAAAAAATAAAGAGTTATGTACAAATCAAGAGATTACCAGATCTGCAAATCTCTTTCTAAAACCAAAAGGAGTAGCCTTATCTAAGAACATGAGGAACACTATTTGTGCCTTATGAATCGAAACAGCCACAACAATTCCACTATCTTTGTATTCATTATTGTTTCCTATTTCTTTAATTGTTTTAGTTTTATTTTCTTTTTATTAAAAATCCAAAATCAATCTGTAGGCTAGATAATAGGGGAAGGGTAATTAGTAGTATTCATAGTTTTCGTGGGATTGACTTGTATATAGCAGTACTAACTACAGCTACGCTGTGCACTTGTGGTTTATTACATAATTAACCTACTTGCAAAATATGCCAACTAAGTTTTTGGCACCATTACCAAGGACTTTGATATCAGGAAAGTCCGGATGCTATTACTTTAGTCATTTTCTTTTTATTTAGCCTTATCTTCATTAAATTTTATTTTATTTTACTTTTGCTTTTTCTTTTGTATTTATTTTATTTTGTTTTATTGTGTCTTTTTTTTGGCTTGTTCATTTAATTGTCTTTTGAATTTCTCTACACTGATATTATGTGGTAGTTTATTTTAGGAATTGATATTTAACTTCATAGCCACAACTCACACACAATGGATGGTGCAAGTAGTATTATTATGGGAGCCAGGATGTGTCTTTGTAACATGAAGCATCACTATATTGGAAGCAGCAGTTTCGTAACATTTTTTTAAAGGCTTAATTGACATATATATGGAAGCAACCAACTGAATATGTACAAAAAGAATAGTGTTATGGAAGTATTACAGATCGATTAATGGAATGCTTTACTGGGAGAGTAGCTAGTCATTGTGAATTTGATAAAAGACTTGCATCACTTGCATATGATGAGCATAATTTGAACTTCTAACCACCTCAGAGTGAAGAAGAGATAACGGTTGATTTCATGAATGAAGATACATTTCAAAAAGGTGAGGAGGTAAATGTTGCTCTGAGAGATATGATAATTGAGTCTATTAAGAATCAAACATAAGGCATCAGGAAACAGAGGATCGTATACAAAACATGGTGAATCAAATCGATTATTTGATGGATAAATTATCTGATGAGATGTAAGGGAGTTTGTCCTGTTCTACTAAAACTGATAATATCAACTAAGAAGCAATCACCCTTAGTAGTGAAGAAGAGCTTCCCGAAGAAGAACAAGACAAAGAAACCTTCATCTCAAAAGAGGAAGTAGAGAAACAACAAAAGATAACTAAAGAAGATGAACTAGAAGCCTCTGTCTAGGTAGAAGAAGAAGAAGAGAGAATAGAGGTGACTAAGGAAAACTGGTAGAGAAATCAAGGAAACTACTGATGAGGTGTTGATAGTGACCTCAAGTATGGAAGGTTCCCACTTCCTCAAAGACAAACTGTTTGAGCTAGCCGATGATACAAAGAGTTTTGTTATTCCCTATGTTTTTAATAGTTTGTCAATAAAAAGGGCATTAAAGAAGTCTATTGCTTTTATTAATCTAATAAATTATGTCCTTATTATTATCTTACAACAAATGGCCTATTTACATGCTCTGAAACTGCTTTGTGGTGAAAAGGGTGGAAGCTGATCATTGATTGTTGACCCTGGATAATGGAAATGTATAGGTTATGTTGAGCTACCAATGTTAAAGAAGGGCTGCATCGTAGGCAACTCATGAGTTAGTTTTAATTTATTTCAATTTCTATATTGTTTTTTGCTTTTATAGTAGTATGGAATTTTATTTTTTGTTATGCTATTTCTTTTGTTTCCTTTTATCCTTTTCTTTTATATTTTACCAAGATGTTAGTTTCATATTTGGTGGATCAAAATCAGAGAACAATGTCATAATAAAATAAGTACCAAGAAACCATCTCACTCATCATGCATGTTTATTTTGTGTAAAAAGACAATGTATAACTTTAAGTGTAGGGATGAGTTTAATGAATTTTTAACGATTTTCTTTGAGCTTATTATAATCTTGATTATAATGGACTGATATCTTGTATTGGTTGAAATATGTCCATGAGTACCAATTGTTATGGTTAAACATTGACTTAAATTCGTGTGAAAAAGGAAGCCATATTTTTTGTAATCATTGAAATTTTCAAGTCGAATGAAATTTACATATTATTTAAACACACATATATACCCTTTTTCTGAGCTTTTGAGCCTAAAGAGAAATATTTTTAAAAAATAAAGCTCTTGTTATTCTTTCATATGTGTGTTATCTTTGCATAGTAGCATAATTATAGAACTTACTTTTATTATGCATGTTGAGATCATAATTGTTAAATTAGAAGCATTAATATAATGAAATTAGATTTACCAACTTGCTTAGCCTATTTATTTGAAATTACCATACCCAAAATTTACCTCTAAGAATAACCAAGTTAAGCTTTAGCATTTTTCATTGTTTAAACTCAAAATATAAACCTTTATCTTATTTGTTCTTTGAAGATCTTTTTATTGTTTTGAACCCTGAAGGTTAGTCACATCTTTTACTTATTTGAGACTTCAAATTTGTGAAAGGTCCAATATTTGTTAAATTGTAGTACTAATTGGATTGTTAAAAAAAAAAGAAGAAAAAATAAAACAAAAAAGAAAGAAAGAAAAGAAGGAAAAAAAATCAAAGAATAAAGAATAAGTTTATGGTACCAATAAAGTTGCATTGAAAAGACCTATATATTTGGTAAATAAGTCTTGTACTATATCTTTCAGTAAATTTCCTTCAATTTAACCATTTTATTATCCCAATTATATCGTACCTAAATCATGTTACAACCTTATAAAGACCTTTTGATTTTTATTTTTAGTTTGTATATAAGTAGTGGAGATGTGATTTTATTGCAAGCATGTGGTCATAATTCTACTATGCATTGATTGAATGTTTTAATGCTTTTTAGCCTATACACTTGAGCACATTGAGTGACATCTTAGTAAGGGTGTAAAGATGCTTTTGATTTCAATGTGATTGTTGATGTGATTATTATTAATATTACTTAGGAAATTAATTTTTGGATATGACTCTAATTGTATGTTAATTTGATTCAATAGGATATGATGATGTAGTATGAATGGATAGGTTGGGATTAATGATGGATTTACGTTGTGAAATTTATAATTTTGATTATAGTTTGCTTGAGGACAAGCAAAAACTTAAATGTGGGGATATTTGATAGATGCATAATTGATCATAATTTTACCTCATATTTGGTGTGTTTTTTCTTGATATTTTATACTTTTATTGTATATTTGGTACTTAATTTGTTTGAAATGTGTTTATATAATATCATTGCCTTCATGAACTTAAAGGAGAAGAATTTGGCCAAAAGCACGACTTAAAACAGAAAATTAGCAATCTAGAAGGAGTGCACAACCATACACTTTTGCATGCCCATGCACTTTCGTGATACTTGGCAAATTTTTATTATGCACTGTATGATACATAGCCTTACACAAGACTGTGCATAACCCAAAAATCTAGGTTTTCATATAAATTCGATGTTTCAAAGGCAAATCAGGGGAGGAGACTTTGGGAGGCAATTTCTAGATATAGAGAATGTCCAAAAGGGACGATTTTGACATAGGGAAGTAGAAAACATGAAGAAATCATCAAAATACAAGATTAAGCCTTACATCACAAGAACATTTGATAGAAGAAATGAGGGAGATTTAGAATTATGATTCCATTATTTTTTATTCATTTTGCTTTCATTGTATGTTTGATTTTATGTTCAATAATGTTTAACTAAACGTGTAATTACTATTTAGGTTAGATGAACCTTATGTTAATACTTTGACATGATTTGATTTTTTTATTAATGTGATTAGTTGTTTGATATATTGTGATCTGATTAAGTATTTTATTTATGTTCTAATAACTTGAGAATATTATATCATAATTTGATTTCATACGTAGAGATTAAGAAATCCTAGTATGAATAGATCTATCCTAGTTCGAGGGAGTTGATTGTAACCTTAAAGATAGGATGACATAAATCTTTTGAATTAGGGTCAATCCTAATAGAGAGACTCATAAATCAGCAACGCAAACTTATAAGATTTAACTTGAGTAATTCGGTTATAGACCAGATTAGTTGCTAGTAGACTCAAAGTCAGCTATTAGCATACCATAGGAGTCTCCATGGTCCAATACATCAACAAAACAATAGCATGATAAAAGATCAATCTATCGAGGGTCTAAGGGGATTCAAACCTAGATCCTAATTTCTAGTAACAATAGTTCTCTCTAAGTGAGTTCCAATGTCTTTGTATTAATTATCGTTTCCTATTTCTTTAATTTTTTTATTTTTATTCTCTTTTATTAAAAATCTAAAATCAATTCGTAGGCTACATAATAAGGAAATGGTAATTACTAGTATTATTAGTCTTTGTTGGATCGACTCGTACTTGCTAGTACTAGTTACAGCTACGTCTAGCATTTGAGGTTTATTACATAATTTACTAACTCACATATTACATAATTGACTAACTCACAAAATAGGTCAATTAGATGCAAAGCTTGAGAGCTGGCAGGAACACTAGGAAGGACGCATGGAGAATTGGAGCACTCACCTAGAAGCAGAATCAGAGGCTTCGATGGTAAGGAAGGAAAATTAGCAGTGGAAAATTGCTCAAGGCTGACTGGCAAGCTAATAAAACACATGAAGATTGAAAAAAGAGGAAGCTACTAGTAAAAAGGTCGGCAAGAATCGTAACTAAAAAGTGGAGGGAAGGATGAAGTTACAGAAATGCCCTCGAACAATTTTGGAAACGTTTTAGAAGGAAGTCCAAAAACAATGACAAAACTAGAGGTGTGGAGGCAGCGAGGAAATATTTAAAGGAGACAACCGATGAAGGGGAAGAGAGAAGGAGAAGCTTCTTACAATACATTCTCTCCTTACTTATTTTTAACGTGGGATAAGTTCATTTTTATTGATTTGATCTCTAACTTGCATGAATTTGTTGATTCTTCATTAATTTTTATAAATAAAATAAAAAAATTAAATATCAAATACAATAAAAATCTTTTAAACACTAGCAAAATATTTTTTAAATTATAATAAAAATATAACCTAATTAACACCTATCATTTTGTATAATAATTATATCATTATTGCTTCCAAAAGGTCTTATAGTCAACATATAATAGGAATTTTTTAAAAACATTAATGTCGAGGAAGGTACATAGTTTGTAGAAATTATAGGACAAAGTTCATATGAATCATAAATTTGCATTTGGAACATTATATGAGTATGAGAAACAATATATGTTCTAAAAATAAGCAAACAACAAAAAAATTTTGTTAGCAAAAATAGTTATTAATACTTAATCTTGTTTAATTATTGAAATAGATTTACTACCTAATTTTGAGTCCATTTTGGTCACATTATGTACTATAAGCTTTAAGATAAATTTACTTTGTAACTACGACCTTGTTTGGCAAATGATTGATCAGCTATTTTTTGGTAAATTGAAAGGTATTTGACTATTTGATCATGTAAAACCACTGACAATCTTGTTTGGTAATTGATTGATAGAGTTGACGGATTGAACCCAATCCACTTCTTTTGAAAATGCTCCAATAAGGAGCGTTTTGCTCAAAAGGCCAAAAAATATAGGATGAAAAGATGATCATGTCCAAAAGTTATTACAAATTACTCAAGCTGTTATCTTTTATTATTACCTTCCCTTCACCAAACTATGGTAACTTAAAGTTCAATTTGATTAATAAGTTAATATATTAGAAAAATGAACTTCAACTTGATTAATATAGAGAAACAAAATAGTATTAATAATAATAATAATAATAATTTTTTTTGTGAAACTAAGTATCTAATATCTAATTTCTTATGAGAATATTCAAAGAAATATTAAGATACAATACCCATGTCCTTATACATATTTTTTTAAATTATGTTCTCATAAGTTATTTTATACGTAAACAATTAATATTAAACAATTTTACCAAACATCTTTAAATAAAAAGTTAATATTATCAACTACTATTGATATAATTTACCATTAACTAATTATTAATAGAATCAACTAATAACTAACTCACTGACAATCAAGAATACGTTTGTTTGCTCGTAACTACTAAATTAAATAATTGCCATGTAGTTAAATTGAATCGTTAGGCCTACTATGGCCCACTAGCCACGTAAGAGTTGAGTAGCTCAACCACCAGCGGTTTCCCTTCTTTAATTAATTGATTTGTCAAATCCTTCTTTCTTAAGGAAGCAGTCTCTTCCCGGAAAATCCCCCATTTGGCTTTTCTTAAAACAAGCACATACCCTTAACCTATTCATTGAACAAAAATGGGGCAGCAACAATCCAAAGACGAGTTGCTGTACCAGCAAGTGAATTATGGCAACGCAGAAGGGATTAAATCCCTGCACCGAGATGGCGCCAGCCTCGAGGTGCACTTATTCTGTCTATTTTAATTTTATCTTTTTGTTCCCCTTACTTATTAAGCATCTATATGGATGCAGTGGCTTGATAGAGAAGGGAAAACACCTTTGATATTGGCGTGCTTGAATCCCGAACATTATGGTGTAGCTAAAACTTTGATCGAACTTGGTGCCAATGTTAATGCTTATCGTCCTGGTATGCATCCATTTATATTTAATTTTGTCATGTTATGATATCATTTCTTGCATTCGAGTCAGGATTAGATGATATTAACCAGAATCACGTTATACTTGGTTCTTTTCCTTTTCTTTCATTTTTTTCCCATTTCTATCGGTACTTATTTTAATTTAGTTTGCTTTCTACGTGCTTAATGCGCATCTCTTGTATTATCTGAGTAATTACTACGCCAAAACAATGCAATTAAATCATTATCTCCTTCACTATATTTGATATTAGTTTTTCATTTTTTCTGTTTCGTTGAGCTGTAGGTCGTAATGGTGGTACTCCATTGCATCACGCCGCAAAAAGGGGCCTTGAGAACATTGTTAAATTACTTCTTTCACATGGAGGTGAATTTGATGCTTATTTCGTGCGGATGATCGTGATCATGAGAATGTTTCTTTTGTTTTCTTTTGTTATAGTATCTATTAGCATGCAGTTGTTTAATCAGCATATGTTCTTCATAATTTTCAGCCAATCCATTAGCAATGAATGATGATTGCCAAAACCCTCTTGAAGTTGCCAGGGCTAAGGGGCATGGAAAAGTTGTACGTGCAATCGAGGTACCACTGAAGAATTTTTGCTTTAGTGTTATTTTATATGTTCTGTGTTGTATTGTGGGAGAAAAAGTTCTTCCCTGTTTATTTTATGTAGAACTGTATAACTGAACTTAATTTTTTGTTGTATTCTGTAGAATCACATTTGCTTATTCTCTGGATGGTTGAGGGAGTTTTATGGCCTTGGATTTCTAGAAGTACTAGCCCCTCAATTGTTTTCAAGAAAAGTGTGAGTATTAAGTCCATATCAATCACAATTTTTCCCAATTTGAAAGGAAAATAGATGAGCACAAGAAAAGATGCTTGGTTATGAATCAAGAGAAATTGTCAAAAACAAATTGGAACACCTTATATGTTGGCAGACCAATTGAACAGTTTTTTGACTGTTGAAATAATATCAGCATAACCCCCATAGTAGTTCTTTACTTAAGAAGAGGATTGAACTTTTACTGAAAACACCTCTCATTTTTTTCTATTTAATTTTTTTCTACAAAATGTCAGAAAAAAATTGGTACTGACTGGTCACAAGACATATGAAGCAATTCATGTAAAGAGCTATCTATCAAGGGCTCTTAACAACTGTATCATTTGCAGATGGGTGGTTGTTTCACCAACTGGTTCTCGTAAGCCTTCACCGCCATTCAAGTTGGAACTTGCCATATATTCTAGTGTTCAGGTAGTGGAAGTATAATTTTCCAAAATATGAATTTCAGTCTTTCTATAGATTAACAGTTAAAAGTAAGAATGGCATGGATAATTGCAGTCAAGAGATAGAGGTGGGTTTTCCCTTTAATTCCTTGTTTGGAGATAGGTTCCTTACCTTTGATTTTCAGACATGAACATCCTGCTGTAAGGATATTGTTTTTTTTTTTTGCCCTTTTTCTCCATTTAATGATGATGCTTGCATATGCGATTTCAAACAAGTCTGTTGTAGTCACTTCAATTGTGATCATCATATGATCACAAATTCTTTTCATTTGATTGTTTAGGCCCCAAAGACTACAAAATGTGCAGTGTTTTTTCATTGCAAACTCAAGTACATAGCATTGTGTTTTTATTGAGATTTGAGTATCACATCTATCCTGTATTCTTGATTGGGTACAGTTTGTGGGGTCTACATTATTATGTCTGTCTTAGAAGGCAGAATGAAAAGATCCCAGTCAATAAGGTCTCAAGTAATGAGATTGATGTTGTGTTTATTGTAACTTCTGCACAAGGCAAGCTTATTGTTGTACCTGTGTGATTCGTCAGGACTTTGATGGCAATTTAGAGATTGTTTGAATTCCCAATAGTTATTTAGTTTTGATTTGCATCAATTATCAACTAGGAAATTATAGTACACCTTGTCCTAGTTGCTTTGTTACAAAGTCTGCATAGGAGGGTTAGTTGCCATCTGCTTTTGTTTTGACTTATAGATATAACAGATGACTGTTAGTACACATGAAGAATTTTATTCTGAATATTTGACTTGCTAGAGTGTTTTTTTTTCTATTCATTTAAGCCAAAGGCTCTCTTTTTAATATTGTTACTTGTGTTACTGAATGAACAGGATGCCCAACCACTTACTGTTGTTTCTTTGTGGAAAGCCAATCTAGAGTACCCAAAGTTTCACCAGTTTGATCCTTCAGTGACTATTGTTGACAACTCCACAAGTAATTTCTTACTTCTCAAAAAATTGATTACTTCTGACTTTTCTTGAAGTTGATACTGCAGTCTTGCCTGGTTTTCATATTTATGTTAAAACTTTATCCATGCATAGTCCCAAGAGGCAGGAGGCGGAGACAAGCAAGGTGTAGGCGTCAAACAATTAGGCGTAAGTATGCATTGGCTTTGTGTGTAGCCTGGTGTGAACGCTTTATGTAAAGCTTGACGCAAAAAGATAGCGGTACTATTGTATTTGCCATCTATATGGAAAAAGTGTCTGATAGTATACCTTCCCCATTCTCCAGCCTCCAATATAAAATAGCAACAAGACTACATTTTTGTTCTAGCTTTATCATGTTTTGGTTTATTCCAAAAAATCAGAAATTTACTTATTTATCTCATGAGTATTTGATTTTGAACTTTGGTAGTGATTTCTTTCAGAAACGCACATCAAACTTGCTCCTGCAAATGAAGGCGATAAGCAGCAGCTCAAGTGGTTCTGTGATGCTTGCAAAGGAATACCACAGGTATGCACTTTGTTTGATTTGGGAGGAAAGATTAGAGGAAAGAGCGAGGAGGGAAGACTTCTCTCCCCCTTTCTCTCTTCCCTTCCTTTTATCTTCATTATAGTGAAGCCTAGCCTAAGCTGTAAGATTCTGCTCTAGTGGATGGGGCTGTGGCTAGTTTTGCATAGATGAATAGGATGAGTCAATACATCTGCTGAAAAGTACTTATGAATATGCTTCACTTTTCCTCTGATCCTCTTTAATTTTCCGTTGAAATTGTATTAGCTTTTAGAAACAATCTTTATCTCATATTGGGTAGAAAATTTTGAGATGTTCAGCATCGATATTCACCTTTAATCTCTAAACTGGCCATGATGTGCATGGACAAATACAGGCGATGCACCCTCCAGCATTTCTACTTAATTCCAAGGGTCCAACTATTCAAGCAACAGCACCGCCATCAGCAGAAGATACAGAAATGGAAATGGCAATTAATGCTTCTATCCAGTCTGCTATGGTTGAGAAAACCAATTTTAACAGCCATTCTGGTCCTGAAGCTGGTACATCTACCAGTTGGAATAATTCCTCAAATGGTAGCAGTCTAGATGGCCCAAAGTTGGTAACTGCTAATAAACTAACCGGTAGTGAATGGGTAATGCTGGAAGCTGGTGCTAGCAGCAATTCATTTCAGCAAGCTGAGGCACAGAATAGTTCCATCCATTCCGCGCAGACAGGAAATCAAGCCCCATATTCAGTCCCGTCAGTGCCACATGTCATAGATGAGATTGTTGAAGATGGTCCTATTCACTATCCGTCAATTGATTTGGGTCCTATTGACATGTCTAACCCACCTGTGGAGAAAAAGTGGGATTGCCTAGATGAAAAGGAAGAAATTGCAAGTTCTTCCTCATGTGTAATATGCTTGGATGCTCCGGTGCAGGGTGCATGTGTCCCATGTGGGCACATGGCCGGATGCATGTCTTGTTTGAAGGATATTAAAGCCAAGAAATGGGGTTGCCCAGTCTGCCGAGCAAAGATTGAGCAGGTCATCAGGCTTTATTCAGTATGACTTGTGTGGAAAAATTGATCCAGCTGTAAATGGTAAGCTACAATAATACCTTAAGGAAAGTTCCTCTTTTTAAGCCAATAAAGAAATCCCTCTTTAATAAAAATTTTGGAATTGTTAGTTGGTAGTAGGGTATGTTACCTGGAAGTTAGATTTTGCTGTGCTCTTAGGAACTTCATAGGAAACCAAGGAACCATGAAGGGTTTTTATGGCAACTTATAGTGAAGTTTTTGCAAAACAAATATGCTTATTGTCATCAATCTCGTGCAGGTATGTTCAAATATGGTGCAGACGATTGGCCTACCGAGCTGATTGTGGTTAATGGTTTCTCAAGGTGTTGAAACATTTATTCTATGTAATAGTATTGCTAGAACTGTAAGATACAGAGTGAATTCAAAAAGTGTCTCGGGGCCTGAAATTTAAGGATATGGTTTGTGCATGCTTTCTTTTATATTCTTTTGGTCACAATGCCTTGAACCTTGTGAGATCTCTATGCAGTTTCCATATGTAATTATCTCTCATTTCGGTGAGATGCATTGTTTAAGTATATTAAGTTTGGAAAACCTCTGATGGCATGACTATCATGGTGAAAATTTGGATGTTTTATTGTTTTTCATTTTTCTTTGATTTTGTGTAGAGATAGATGCCATGTCATGGAAAGAGATGATGAATTTAACATAACAGCGTCCTATTGTCAGTTGATTTAGCACTTGAAGCAACTCTAAATTATCAATTAATCCAGATTTGACATCAGATGGAGTTAACTCGATTAAGAGTAAACTCCAATGCTGTTCAATAAAAAATAGAAAAAGATAATACCTTTTTAGTGATTTCAAAATAAAATTTATCCTTAAAAAATATGTCATAGTTTCTTATTTCTTTATTTTTTGTTATTAATCCTATAGTATGTAACATGTTAGCAGGAAATATGACTGAATTGAAAAAAGTATAGTACTAGATTGTTGTTTGTCTTTCATAGGGTAAGGGGTTCCATATAACTTAGTTTTTTTATTCTACAAAGAGTGAATGAGAACGAAAATTGACTCCATGCTTTTTTATTATTTTTCTTATTGAGCATTTTATGTTTTCCGGTGAATTTTGTTTTCTCTTTCTTTAGACTATTCAATTACTATTATCTGGATAAGTATTAATTGATTGCCTTTTAGTTATAGAATAGCAAATGTGAGACAAATTTTCACGTTGTTCCAATATAACGGGTTTGCATTGATGTTAACCCACAAAAATGGACCAAGTTGCATCAGATCTTATGATGGAATTGATAAATCTATCTTTATAGACTTCACATCTATCTAATCCAATGTTTTAAAAACTAGACTGAGCATTGAACTGGCCAAAAGAAAAGTTTAAGGTTTAACCAATCGGAAGTAAATTTATGGGATTGGATTTATGCGTGTTTTTAGGATTGATTGTTACTCTTAACTTATCCTTTTTCTCCTATAAGGTGATTATTGACTTTCCTCTTAGGGATACCGAGTATTTTTCCTCCTTTGATTTTGTTTTGGAACATATTTTCATCTTTCTGGATAGAGCTCAACATACTGAGCATGGATGAGGAGGAACTTGAGATTCTAATAGATCCCTCTAGTCTTGACCAAATAGTCTCGCCGGAAAAAATTTTAACTTCAAAACACTTTAATAAAAGGGTTGCTAGGAGATGCTTTGAACTAATTTGGAGATTTGTGGATTCTTTCTCAAATGCAAAACTATTTTGAGAATTTGTTTTTGTTCAAATTCTCGTTGGAGGTAACTTTCAAAAGAATTTAGTCTGAGACTAATTTCTCAAGCCACATAGAATCTGTTGACTGACCTTGAAAGATGGTTATCTATCAAAATGTCACAACACAAGATAGATGTTGATTGTGCTTTTGTGTCACTTGGAAGGCTGCCCACATTCCTTGTCAATGATGCATCGGAAAGTTGGCCAACTTGAACCTTCAAGTTAGTCATTCTTTATGAATTGATCAAATTTGGCTTCAATCCTTCTCTCACTTTCCAGCTTGTCCATTGACTTATCTAACTTGGACGCCAAGTCTGTCATGTTGGAAGCCTAATGGACCTTATGCTCTCACGCGGTCTGTTACATTGTTAATCCATGAATAATTTGGGTAGTACTGCCAAACAAGATTATTGGTGTTAATAGTAACTCCCATCCATGCTATAATGCCAAACAAGTATTCAATTCTCTTAAGCTCTTCTTGATGTCTCATCTTGATCTTCTTTTGTTCGAGTGGTTGCTCTTCTTTTTGTTATTTTTCATGTTCTTTTATAGTGCTTGAGACATCAAGAAGCCATGACTGCGATAGAGAATCAAATTGTGAGCCTGATGCTTGATAGTTTAGATAACCATATCTTTGTTTAGAAAGGGGGAAGCAGAAAACATTTTTAAGTCCTCTAGTAACCTTGACTCCCTCTTAAGCAACTCATAAGAGTATGTAGCCTGGCGTACTAAGTTGCGTATCAACGCACTGGTAAGAGTCTCTTCATGATTCAAAAGTGCTAAAGCCTACCCAGTACCCAAATGCTGCATTTTAATTAAATACTAAGATATAAAGACTACGATAGCTCGTTGAAAAGCCCACCTAATAAGCAAATACCCAATTACCCAACCTAGCAGTGGACAAAGACCTACCCAACTGTTACCCAACATATGATTAATTTATTAATTGTTTTCATGAGATTTGTATTCCTTAAGAATTCAATTATTGAATTATTGTTGTGACAGTGAGTTTTGACATATTAATTAATTTAGATCTGGCCAGCTTATTCCTTATTCTTATTCTTATCTTGTTCCACATTACCATAATTTGATAATTGCACAATTATAACTTTGTAAGCATGAACATGTAAAGTGTGATTCATCATTGTATTTAGTGGTTATGCAAGTGATCATTCTTCCGGATGCTTTCAATTATTATTTTGATTCCCTAAAATAGCTCTATTACTTGTATTAGTTGATGAAAATAATGCATCTATTTTTTTAACTCTTCAAAACATAAGATATATAACAAGTAAAATTTTTTGACAATAATGAGACCCAATCTCCTTCACAAATATAATTTTGATTTTTATTATTATGCTAAATTTTAATTTAGATTCAAATTTAGTTAGAATTATCATATTTGATTTATTATTAGTTCATTATATAATAATAAACATTAATATATTCTTTTTATTTTAATAAAATATTTTATTTTTACTTATTCTATAATATTTACTTGTTGTTTATTTTATATTAATTCTACTACGGTTTAATACCGATTGAATCTTTAAACCTTAAACTTTTCTTTTGACCGATTCAATATTTGATATCACATCATGACTAAGAGACTTACTTAGCTAGACTAAAGTCATATGAAATTCTAATTATGGATAACTTTTGGATATGTTTGGTTGGACATAAGATTTTTAATGGAATTTAAATAGATGTAATATTAGAAACTTATTTTTTAAGAAAGATGGAAAGATTCGTAATATAATATAATGAAATGTTGTTTATCATTTTATATTTCATTCGTTCAAGTCATGTCTAATTCCATCGTACTTAGCCTAGAGATGCTCTAGCTGGGAATTGATGTTAAATCGATCGCTTGCCTTGCAGAAACACCAAATATTTAGGAATCAAGCAACACCCGGGTAATGTTTTACATAAACTGCGCAATTTAATTTCTAACGAACGGATTAATCGACTAAGTAATCGAATTGAATGAAGGAATACACACCAAAAAATGGTTAAATAAAAAAGACAAGAATTGGAAAGGACTTTAATAATTAATATGAATTTCATTAGCAAAATGTAACAGTATAGATAAGAATTGTGTTATTATTAGAGTATTATTGTTTTGCTTTGGCTCATGTTTCTTTTATGATCTCTTAGGAAAACGTACACGTTTCATCCTCTTTCCTCCCATAGCTTTGATTACCATTGAGGTACTTGTTTCTTGCATCAAAATTTTTTGTTTGTTCCATTTTTTAGTTGTTACAGAATAATACCTCACCATTCTTTGTTCATTGTTTTCTTCTTTTGAGGTAAAAAAGAAAAAAGAAAAAGAAATGAAATGAAGCCAACAACAACCAAACAGCAGGAAGTGGAAAATACTAAGCCGAACTCAAACCTGGGAGAGGGAGAGATTGCTGTCGTCCTTTTCCATTAAATAACAATCAGAAGATTTAATTAGGCCTATAACAATCAGAAGATTTGATGGCATCAGAAAGAATTATATTACATTTATCTATAGGTGTACATCTATAAACAACCCAATAATTAAATATTACATAAAAGAAAAATTCGTCAACAAACAAATGAACAACCTTGACAAAAGAATTAGCACTTGTTTTACAAAGATTCCACAAAAGAATGACTCAATTTCGGACGTGAAAACCTTCAATTGAACCAAATGCCATCGACTAGAAGAGGGGATCAGCACAACAGGAAGTAAATCTTTAATTAAATATCTACGAGTTGGTATAAATTCATTGGAATCTACTTGTTTGCTCAGAATCTTAGGTTTTTGGTCCCTTGGGAGGCAAGAGATTTAAAAAGCTTCCTTGCATGGCTCGACTGCCAGCCGCAACAGACTCGTCTTCTTCTGCAAGACATAAAACCACCAAACAGAAAATGAGAGAATTGACCAGTGAGCTACGCATAGTGGTTCTCTGATTGTTCTGCTACGACAGGTTCTTTCCTAAATCTATCCTAAATCCATCATTAGAAAGACATTGGCTAGTCCTAGTTGCTGCCTGAGACTTGTTGGGCCATTTCAATCTATATCCAATGCAATTTCAATTCGCATCTTGTAGAATCTTAGGGATCCATTATGTGTATTTGTAGTGCCATTAAATGTTATGGAAACGATTATTCCTATTTGCAGATATTAGTGCAGCTAACAAAGATCAAATGAACATTACCAAAAAGGGACTTGATCGATGGTCGTTTAGGCTTTGAGCTCTTCTTCTTTAACTCAGCTGCATGAGAATTCATGGAAACTGGTTACACAATGCACAACCAAGGTCAACTAATCGTTTCCCAGAAGATTGAAGAATATTAATTAGCACCAGCCACCACGGCCTAGATTGGTAGCCAAAGACACAAGCATGTCCTCACCTAGATGGTTAAGACATCATAGGTGCATAGCGTGAGGGTTTCGTGAAAATTTATGCCTTCCAATGTACCAATAAAAAAATTTTAAGGGGATACATTTTAAAAAGGAATAGACAAAGAGAGTTAGTTTACAAGGAAAAACAAAGCAAGGCAGAGCGCACTTAGATTTAAGAGGATCAGTGGGGCCCTTTCTATGATACAAAGGAGAGTTGGGAAAGAGAAGAATTCCAGGGTGCAAAAAGTTTGTTTACAAGGAAAAACAAAGTAAGGCAGAATGCACTTAGATTTACGAGGACCAATGGGGCTCTTTCTATGATATAGAGGAGAGTTGGGAAAGAGATGAATTCCAGGGTGCAATCGAATGGATCATGGACTCTTAATAGGAAACAAGTCTGACAAGAAACGAACGTCTTTTGAAATCTCACTGTGCTAACTATACACACTAGTTATTTAAGACAAAAAAATATTTCCACCATTAAAACCATGTATCATATACTTAGATTGTGACATTGAGACCAATATAGCTAACTAGAGATGGTTTTTAAGCCACAAGACAATGCAAAGAGTGATTAAATGCAGATAAGTAATGTGAATCGTGAAATAGATCTTCCAACTGAAGGTCAGTCCACCACCAACATCTCACTATCTGGCAATCCACTTCCTGACCTCCGGTGGGAAAACGAAAATATTAGACTACGTCTCTCTTTATAGGAGACAAGAAGAAAATGAAAAAGGAAAGGAGCACAATACCAATCCCAGGTAGTTGACTATCATTAACAATTTCAAAGTTCTTGTATGTGTAGCCTACAAAATTAATATCCTTGGACGAGAGCATCTGCATAAGACAAAGCAACAACCAGCAATAAATAACTAGACAATGGATACATAAAAAGTAGCAATTCATTAAACCTTTAACTTGCAGGTCAACCAATAACTGTATAACTAACAGAAAGTGTTATCTAGGTCAGTGGACAAAGGACTCAAGTTACAGAAATATAAAACAACTAAGAACACTAAATCCCGCTTTTTGAAAGAAATGATCACTCATACAGGTGAGAAAGCTAGGAAAATCTGACACGTTTGACAAATTGAAAGTCCTTCACCTACCAAGCTCCTAGTTCCAAAGACAATAACATCATAGGTACTTACAGCTTACCTATATATTATACATATCTTGACAACAAAGGGCTTTATTACATACAGTGTCATTCGAATCATAAACAGAAAAGCATTATTAAGGATTCCTAACAATAAGTTGTAAGCCATTATTTGTCAAGTCGCAATAATATTTAAGAAAAACTAAATATTGAATTTGTATATAAAGAGTTTTAAAACCTCTTCTCCAACACTTAAAAAAAACTATCAAGGCACCAACTCCCACTCTTGTGAACAAGATACATGCTAATAGATCTATATGAATGCTACCTTTCTCCGTGGACCAGATTTTGTTGAAGACGGAATTTGATTATAAACCTACACAAGAAGTCATGCAAATTAAGAAAAAACCGAATAATTAAATTCTTAAAAACATTCCATCTTTATTTAGTATACCTCCTCAAATTTCTCAAAGTTTTGAGTATCCAGTTCACCATTGACTTCAGGAATAAATGCAGCTTTCATTTGATACAAGTTTCCCCACTCAATCCCTTTAAACCATTGGTGAGCCTGAAAGAAAGCTTAATACAATTAATATATCAATTTTGGCAGAACTGCGAAAGTAAAACAAAGACTCTAAATTTGAACACACCACACAACACCTTTATTTCTTCTGCGCCACTTGTTCCAAGCCTCTGGTCAACATTACATAAGAGTTTGCCGATAAGATCTTTAGCTTCACGTGATAGCTTCGCTTCTTCTGGGAACTTTAAGTAAGTTCTCCAATTAACTATCTGTGCAACAAAGAATGGAATAAATTAGTAAGTGAATAGAATTGAAATGAAAAGGCAACTATCTTGAAAATGATGAAATAGAAGAGTTTAGAAATGTGAAGTCATTTCAAACCGAGAAATCGTTGCAAGTTGTGTTGGTAAAGAAATAAAAACGACCAGGCCAAACCTGCTTTAAAGAATTATTTTGTGCAGGAAAAAAACCTTTTCCTTGACACAAATAAGAACTAGGAAGCAGAACCAAAACCCCAGAATTACCTTTCTGCAAGTTGACATAGGCTCATCAGAGTAGAATGGTGGGTATCCCACAAGCATTTCATACATGATAGCACCAAGAGACCACCTAGAGTTATTAATAAAATCTCAACAGAATGTATTTCCAGAAAATGCAAACTAATAACTGAAAAGCAGGGTGAGAATACTACCAATCACATTCCATTCCATATCCTTTCTTAAGCAAAACTTCTGGAGCTATATAGTCTGGTGTTCCAACAGTAGAATAAGCCTGCAACAGTGAGATGTTGCAGGATTAAATAAAAATTTCAGAGACCCATCAAAAGTAGTACAAAAAAACTTCAGAGGAAAACCGTAAGTGGACGTCTTCGATAATTCAAGGCAAAAGGTAATGGCAATTTTAAGCTGTAAAATAAAGGAATGTCTTGGTTGAGAAAATAAAATGCAATCCCACAGGTGGGTAGAGAACTGCTAGTTTTGAATTGATTAAAATTTATCAACTAAAATGCCGAAAGCCTTATCCTCAAAGTTAAGGACTCACAAGCATCCTCCTGTTCCTCTGCCAATGTTGCAATTGCTCCTGCTGAGTGCGTTTTGGTGCTGCCAGTCTCCCATCAGTTTGAAGAGCCCCACTAAGATTATTTCCCACAGAAAAATCTATTTCTTGAAGGTTACTGCAATCTAATGGTTTACACAATCCAAAATCTGACAATTTCATGTGACCATTTCTATCAAGTAGTAAGTTGTCAGGCTTGATATCTCTGAAACACAAATGAGTAGAAGATTAATCCATTTAGGTTGATATTGCCTGATTTACAAGGAAATAAGAAAATAAAAATTCTTTCACCTATGTATGTAATTATGTTTGTGGATGGACTCAATGGCCAGTACTGGTTCTGCAACATAAAACCGGGCCTCATCTTCAGTAAGTGTATCCTTTCGCATCAGCAATGTCATCATATCTCCACCAGGTAGATATTCCATAATGAGATATAGAAACTCCTCATCTTGGAAGGAACAATATAATTTGACAATGCAATTGCTATCAACCTCAGCAAGCAGATTCCTTTCTGCTTTCACATGCTCAACCTGGAAACTTTGAATCCATCCTCAACAAGTACAGCGAATGAATCCTACTTGATATTGTCTGTGAGGCTTAACAAAATGCATACCTGGCCTCTGCGAAGCATCTCTGATTTCTTCAGCTTTTTCATAGCGTATACATGCCCAGTTGACTTCTCCCTGCAGATTCTAACCTATAAAAACAAATTGAGAAAAAGTTGTGGCACGCATGCAGGTGATAAGTTTAGAAACCCATAGCTGAAAATAATTGAAACAAAAGTAGTAATAACACTGTGGCTAAAATTCCAAGATCAGCTAAAATACTCATGACACTGATAGCTGAAAAAAAAAAAAAGGAAACGGTATAAGCATATGAAACTCATAGCTTTGTCTCAAGAACCACTGTCACTTTCAAAGCAGGAAAAGAATAATGTATTTATGCACACCCCATACATATCAAGCATATTTATATGTGCATGAATGCAGCAAGATATCAAAAGTCAACTTCGGTAAAGAATCTTCATCTCTTTGATTTTAATTAGTGAATCAAAAAGTATTCTCATATAAGTTTCTATCAATTTTGTGAAATTTGAGCAGCATAATGTTTACTAATATCCATACAGAGCACTACACCAAAGTGGGCTCCCAACTTGCCACAGAGAGGTATGTAGTAAGTTAGTATATCAAGGTTGGTTAGTACAAAAGGAAAATACTACAAATTACAGGCAATAGTAGATATGTGCCCAGTTTCACATGGTGTTTGCATATTACAAAGGGAGAAATGCAAAAAAGGTTATCTAGAAAATTTCCATTTTGAATGCAAATTAAAGCATAATCACCTCTCCAAATGCACCCTTGCCAATCATTGTTAATGGCTCAAAATCATCAGATCCCATTTTATGCCTTTGCAGGCGCATGTATTCAGTTTCTTTCTTCTCTAAGTGCTTAAATAAATTACTTTGCTCTTCCTCAGAGACCTCAGCATCAGCCAACTTCTTCTCTAGCACATTTCGTCTACAAAGAATGATGTTAACGATCATCAGTATCAAGCAAACAGTCCAGTGAATACGTCAAGAGTTTGGCAATAAACATACTGATGCAGCTATTCGAATAAAAAATTAGCATTAGAATGAAAACAGCAGTCATATGATGTAATTGATCATCGATGTGTATACAAAAAGCATGAACACAAGCATTTTACATTAAATATAGTATTTTATGATGGCACTTTGAAGACTTCCTGACGGTAAATTCTAATTATAACCAAATTATCCCATTTTGCAGTTGAATGGAACGTGATTCTTTTTTGAACTGTATTGCTTCCCCTGATTCACCTACGCAAAAGAAAAGTTTGAAGAGTAATTATCGCTGGATATTTCAGCAACAGAGAGATCAGTAAGACAACACCGAAACTGTCTGGCTTCTAGAATAATTGTCCAACTGAATTCAACTGCTCAAATTCTTACAGAATCCATCCATAGCAGAGTGCAGATCATTTCAAATTCATATATGTGCTTTGTTAAAGTTGTCTGACCTCTTCAAAATCATTTATAACATTTGTTTAACTTCTAAGAAATAGATGACATAACAAGGAAACATACTATAAATCTCTCAAGTGAATGAAAACAACCAAGCCCTCCGATAATGGCCGAAAATAGGGGGCATCAATGTTGCTCTTCACATATTTGTCTGGCAAGAAAGAAAGCCATATATGATTATCTTTAAATGATGTTATTCTCCAGATTCGGAATGATGAATGATGCACAGCATATTTTCAAATTTAATTCCTCTTAGCACAACAAAAGTATCTCTTGAAGAGAAATATGTGCACCTTTGGCAGTACATTTGAACCGAAGATACAATATCGTAATAGAGCCAAACATAGCATATTTCAAGCCAAACATCTTCAAAAAGTTCGTACTTCAAGAATTTTTTTACTAAACTTCACCTTTTAGAAACCAAATATAGGAGACAACTCTTTTTGATGACCGTTTAAGTGTGTAAGCACACCATCTGGATGATAAGCATCTTTGTAATGTATTCAAGTTAAAAAGTTTTTCTTAGCTAATCCATCGTGGGATCAATTGAAAAAAACCAGCCATGTACCTATATGGCCACACAGAAAACATCCATCCGATGACTGCCACTAAGCAATTACTACCTAGATGGCCAGAAAAAATAGCTGAGTTCAACCAAAAAGTAAAAGCTGTGGAAGATGCCAAAACTTTCATTTGTTCATCCTTAAATTAGATTCAATACCACCAATAAAGTCTTCAGCCATTCATGAGTGCAGGAAGGAATCATGCAGTTGCTTTCAAAAATAATAGACAACATAGAATATTGAGCGACAGAATGAAAAGATTTAAGGAAGCCATCTGAATGAAAGTCAGCTAAATTGTTTTACATGATGAACAGAGGAGCAACTAACAGAAAAATTATATTAAACATACCTCTCCTTTCGCTCCTGTAGGTCCTTCATCTGCTTCTTGTAATGGTTTTCAATATACTGCTTTGCAGTGGCGACCCTCTGTTTGGTTACATTTGATGTTGCTTCTTCACTCTTTTGTGCTTTTGACCCTTCATTCCCATTGGCTGTGGCTGCCTTCTTTTTGGCAGATTTCAACTTCTCTTTTGACTTGAACTTCTTGAACCAACACCCTGCAGGCTCCATGACTTTCACCAAGTAACTTGTTCAACTTGTTTACCCTTTGAAGAATGAAGTCCCTCTGCACACTCAATCAATTATTCTCATTTTAACAATTATCGAAATGTATAGTCGAAAACTTTATAATCCCATATGAAAGAATGCAGATTCACAAGCTTCAATGATTATTGAAGAATTCAAGCTGCCTCCTTTGATTGTAAATGTGACAGAGTATTCAATTAACTTAATATTCATCACCATCATAACTCAAAAAACTATTTCTTAGCGACCTTAAGAAACTGGCACTTTGCAAGCAGATATAAGTCTAGACAATCTTCCACCAATTCTCCGGTTTGCAGTTAAGGTAAGAGAAGTATTGCAACCTTTTGTTCTTAAAAAGCAGACAAGAAACTGCAGAACAAGCAATAATAGATTTGGGCTTTGACTCCATTCGCTCAATTTGTCGAACACATAAGTTTATACTGAAGTTCAACATTTTCTCCTAATTGTAGGTGTGACGTCTGTATTAAAGAATGCATTTTCTCCAACATTCTTATGATCTACGTTTCAGACTTTAAATTCCTCCTGATGAAGTCAGTTCCTTAAGTAAATACGACCAGAGTAACAACTTCACCTGAAATCTTTTAAAAGAACTCTATGACCAGGCATGTGTAATAATTAGCAAAAGAAAAAGAATCTGAAACTGAATTACTAGTCTACAGTCCCAAAGAAAAGCACACCTCGATCTCAATGCCTAAGCAGTCTACTTTAGACTTGTTGCTATTTCAATAACTAAAGCATTCATTCCCAAGTCTGGGTACATTCTCTAACCAGATGACCAAAAGATCAAACAAGAAGTTGCGATCAAGCAAGTAATCAAAATCCAAGTCCAGGATATCACAAGATGGAGGTTCGAGAAGAAGGAAAATTGATGTCAGTTTATTATTTTTTTCTTTTTTCTATTTGTATCTTTCCAATCAAACAGATAATGGGGAGAAAACCCAAAAATTACAAGCTAAAACTGTCATGCTGTAAACCTGCACTTTTAATAGACTATAATGAAACGTCAAAGCGTAGTAACTTACAGACTCAGAATATAACGCTTCCCAGATGTTCTCAGCAACCAAGCAGAAAGTCGAACTCGCAAAGACTTTCAAACATCAAGCAATCACTCAATATTCAGGTAAAAAGAGAGAGAGAATTCTAAGAACCAGTGACTTTTAAAGCAAACAAATCCAGTATCGAATTCCCTTGTACTTTCTCACCAGCCAAACAGAAATTAAAAATCCTAAAACTCCAAAACTGAAAAATGTACACAGCCACAAAAAGAAGTTGAAACACAAAGAACAAGTGTCATAAAATCAGGGATAAAAGACAAAAAGAAAACAACCGAATCACATTAAAAAGAAAAGAACCGGAAATCGGAGTATAGAACAAGCAGCGCGGGCTGGTTTGAGAGAGAGAACAGAACCGAACCGCAGCATAAGGAGGATTGGGGGAGAAGACGAATTGTAGAGAATATGGGAAAGTTAGTAGCAGTGAGTGAATGAGTCTTCTTGTTCGACTCTGGTTGACAATTGCATTTGCGCTGATACATGCACTTTCTAGGCTCCTATGTGTTGGCACTTGGCAGTCTCTCTCTTTCCTTTAATTAATTAATTATCGTTTCAATTTCTCCCCATATTTCCTTTATACGCACTTTCTGCACTCTAATTTTGGGTTTTTTCCTTTTCGACCTTTTTTGGCCGTTCTCGTTCTCTACCCAAGGTATTTGGAAATTCATTTCAAATAATGAAATATCTAGTAGTACTAAACTGCGTTGAACTCGGAGTAAACATGAAATTATGTTTTAAAACGTTTACATATAAACAATTTATCCTTTTTTAAATTCCGTAATGCTAAAATAAATGATGCAATGAGAGAAACACCCGCCGCAGTCTCCCTGCATCCGTCCCTTCTTTTCGGTCACCATCTAAAATTAACGGTATCCCACTAACTTCCACCTTGTTTTCTTGCCACTTGTAGTAATCTTTACATAATCCACAGGTCATCATCGTCAACCTCAACTCTCTTTTCCCCGGTAAAATCCACACCTCCTTATTCTCAAGACTCAAAACATAATAATCTCGGACGTTGTAGCATTTTCCCTTCTTTATGTTAGTTTATATCTTGCAGTCAATCACTTTGGTTGTGATTTCGTGACAAATTATTTAAAGACATTATTTACCTTGTACATATTTAGATATATATGATAAAGCCTATAAAATAATTGTACATTACAAATAAAATTATAATGAGATTATAATTATGAGATTCATTTTGTATTTATGGATTATTCTTAAATATTCCTAGTCATTGTTCTATTAAGATTGGACATTAATAGAACGTTAAAAGACTAGCATACGTTGTGTTTTTTCTTTTGAAGGAAGTCGTCAATCTCATAAGCTAAGGTATAAAAATACTTAAGCAAATGTGTTACTTGTTAGAGAACAAATTCACTTAATAGACCCAATATGAAAAATCAATTTGGAACATTACTTATATGTCTATAAAATTCTCATTGTGATGATTGTATAAGTAATCCTTTGACTTGAGGTCATCAAAGTTATCTTACATGAGGATTGCTACGTTTTGATACTACTTATGATCTATTTAATCATGGGTTGTTTAATTGGTAGTTATTGGATGTAGCATGAACTATATGGAGATAGTTATGTGATCAAGATAGGATTTATCACCCTAAAGTAATTCGGCAGAATGTTTCGTTATTCTCGATTAGTATTAATTCAAAAAATCCTTGGCTAAGGTGAATAATGTTTTGTAAATAGTTTAAAAATATCATTAATTGAATTAATAGCTAATGGCGGATAACTAACATGATTAGACTCAAAATAGAGTAGACATTAATTTCATACTCTATGTCTAATCGTAACATTGTATGAAGAAAGGATTCAATTACACGAAAAAATCATTCACAAAAAGTTTAGTCGAAATCACTTTGACATTCCTAATATTTGGGTGGTCATGATGCATTGCTAGAGGCCAATTTTGATATATGATTATAAATTGTTTAATTGGAGAATTAAAGATAAATTAAAAGGAGTTTTAATTTATCTAATTCTAATTATGAGTTAGAATTAGAATTAGAATTTATAATCGTTGCCAACATATTTGAAAATCTAATGGGTCTCACATATAGAATTGGTTAAAGAGAGCAAAGTTAATTTAATCAAATTGGAATTGATTGTAAAGTTTGAGAAACTTTATGATTAAATATGAGATATTTAATAAATAAGGATCAATATCAAATATTAAATCTTATATAAGCATAATTGGTATTTAATTAGAATTATTTGTAATTCTAATTAAAGTTTAATTGAAATTAGAATTTAATTTCAATTAAGTTACTAAAGCGTCCAACGTTTATTATAAATAGGCTTAAGCTCTATGGAGCTAGCACTTCTTGCTTAACACTCTCTGTAAGAGTTATAGAGTTCTCTCAACTCATTATGTGAATACCGTTAGAGGTCAGACATTTGTGCTGCTACGATAGTTGAAGCAGATCGGTTTTAGGAACAATTTGAGGGGAACGACAAGATAAAGATCAAGTTTCAGAATAAGGTACGAATTAAGTTTCTGCTTTATTATGATTTATGTTAATAATTTTATAAAATTAAAGCGATTTTGGTTTTCGGGAAATCAAAGGTTATGAAAAAGTTTCATAATTATTCCGCTGCGGTCGAGATTAGATTCCAACCTGATTTCCCATCACTTTGAACTTCATCCTCAGCCTACTTTACCATCTTATCCCTTAACATATCATAGTCGCCTAAGTCTCGTAAGGATGATTCCTTTCTTATTGATGTAGCAGAATCAAAACAACAACTTGACATTGTGGGAGAAGTCCATGCATCCTTACCACAAATGAGGTAGTTAACAAGCTTTTATCTTAGAGTAGGTTGATAATGATTCCTCTGAGTTTGATAAACTAAGGCATATATGTCTTGTTTAGTCCATGTTGTGACTTCTTTATTGTTTCTTCACCATTCTAGGTCTTAGTATTATGAGCTTAGAAATGGAAATTTTCTTTGATTGGATTCATTATCGAGAAAAGGCCCTCCTTTCCCTGTGTTTAACTATAGGCAACAACCACCTAGAGAAAGTTAGGAATTTAGAGCATATTGATTAATAATAATGATGCTTTTTATCTTCTGAGCAATTATCAAAATAGTGTTGAGAAAATCTTAGAAGCAAGGCTTACTACTTTAGAAGTGGAGATTAGGGATTGAAATGGTTACGAAAAAAATGAGGCACTTCTATAATATGCCTTGGAGTATTAGTCAATTGAGGGTCTACACTATTTAGCTAGCTCGCCTAGTAGGTCAATTTGTCTGTATGGGCAAATAGCTAATTTAAAATGAATTAGTTATGCTAGAATATGTGTTGATGTTGGATTGGATAAGGAACTACCAAAAAAGTTAAGAACAATAAAGTTGAATGATGGTGGTGAATTGGTTAAAGATTAAATCCTTTGAACTATCAATAGAGACAATAAAAAACCAAAACCTAGAAACGAACAGGAAACAAGTTCAAAATAGGTGGTTATGAAAAGCTAAAGAGATAAAAGGAATTATGGGAAAGTACCTGTGGAGAAGTGAAGGCAATTCAGGAGAAAATGGAACTCTTGAAATTGTAGAAGCTAACAAATAGAAAATCAAAGAAAATGATAGGAGAATTGTAAAAAAGGGTGCCATATCACCAAATACAAAACCTAAATCTCTAGGGGTGCCTCAAGATGCACAATCAAATGAAACCTAATTAAAAATAGTTATGAGTAGCAAGTTAAACCTAGTTTACCAAAGACAATTGGAACTTAGTCGTTAGGCCTTCCTGAAGTCACTCCTAGGGGGAAAGTAAGTATGAAGTCCAAAAGGAAGGACAAAAATGTTAGCCAATCTGTTAGTTTCAATTTTAATGTATGATGTTACTATTTAATTAATAAAGGTATTCTTTATCTTTATGTATTATGTTAATTACATTTGATGTTTTAATAATAAAGGTAAAATCTATGGAATAATTACTTTGTAATTGAAATTATGATGAGATTATAGCACATGTTATATTTCTTTCCTATAAAAAAAGTAATTAATCTCATTAATCAAAATATGGAGATACTTAAACTAATGTGCAGTTGCTTATTAGAGAATAAGTTTACTCAACTAACCTAATTATAAGGATCATAAATGAAATATTACTTATGTGTCTATGGATTTTCCCATTATGATGGTTATATAATTAGACTTGAGATTACCAAAGTATCTCACATGAGAATTATTGTGCTTTGATGCTACTTATAAACTATCACGTGATAATTTAATAGATAATACTTGGGTGCAATATGAACTATATAGAAATAGTTGAGTAAGTCAATAAAGGATTTGCCACTCTAAAGTAATTGGAGAGAATATTCTATTGTTCTTGATTAGTAATGATTTAATTATCTGGCCAGAGTGAAGTGACATTTGAAAAGATATTTTTAAATATCAATTATAAATCAATTACTAATTATCAAGAACGAACATAAATGCATACAAAAGAGTAGAGACTATATACATATTCTGTTAAGTCCAGAGGACTTCACGATGACTAATTTTGATGACAATCAAATAATAATAATGTTAGAAAAAAATAAAAGTTTTGACAAGTGTGTTAAGTGTGCAGATGAAGTATAGAACATAGACGAAGTCAAAATACAGACGCAAAGACAAAACAAACGTAAAGACAATATAGACACAAAGACAACGTAGATGTAAAGACAAAACACAGATGTAAAGACAACATAGACGTAGGTACAGAATGCAGATGCAAAGACAATATAGACGCAAAGACAAAACAAAGACGCAAAGACAACACAGATGCAAAGACAATATAAACGCAAAGACAAAACAGACGCAAAGACAGTACAGAGGCAAAGAAAACATAGACAATACCATGAAGATATAGTAGTACGTCAGACAGTTACTTAGTTGGAGTTAGTTACAGAACTCAACTAAATGACAGTTATCAAGAATCAAGAAGCGGTTATCAAAGATTAAGAAGCAGTTAGAGACTTAGGCTATAAATACTAGTTGTAGTCGAAGATTTTACAATCTGACGAATCTTACGAATCTTACAACTTTTGAGAAATCAATGATCTTTGAGCTTTCAGTGCTTACTTAAAAAAGAGAAATTCTGTAGTACGACACTAAGAGAGCTAACCCTACTGTAACAAAAGCTCACAATATCTTTCTAGTGAGAGAAAGAAAAGGCAGAGAGCCTGGAGAGGCTACGTTAGCTGAAAGAATACTTTGTAAGAGACCTAAAGAGGCTCTGGAAGGGAAGAAAGAATACTTGTAATTGTTTAAAGTATAGTGAAACACTCAGAAAAACTCTGAGGACTGGACGTAGTCCACGGTTTGGGGTGAACCAGTATAAAAATCGCAACATCTATCTTCTATCCTTTACTTTATTTTATTTTGTTGATTAAACAATTATATAGAAGTTATTTGCGATTTAACTATGTAATAATTTTCGGATAATCCTTGTGATATCTTTTTAATAAGAAAGAGAAGTTCTTAGCAACATTTTATATTCAAAAAAAGGGATACACCATTCAACCTCCCTTATTATGTATCAAGTTTCTTGTACGTAAAGTCTATACTAACATGTGATTTACTTCAATTGGTATCAAAGCTCGGTTTCCAAGAACCACCTTTACAAAGTGAGGACAAAAATCCATGGCAGAATCACATGTTCTTATAGCTAAAGGTGCCTTCGTCACAAGTCCTCATGCGTTCAATGGTGAAGATTATCATTATTGGAAGGACAGGATGTGGCTCTTCACAGAATCCACATACATTGATCTTTGGGATATTATCAAGAATGGACCATACGAACTAGTGGATGATGAAGGAAATGTCATTCCTTGCAACAAATGGTCAGCTGATCACAAAGCCAGATTTTAACTAAATTCAAAGGCCAAGTTCTTTATGAGATGTGCGTTGAGTAGAAGTGAATATGATAAAGTTCATAGATGCGAGACTGCGAAGGAGATGTGGGACACTCTATCCATCGCACATGAAGGCACAAATCAGGTGAAAGAGTCCAAGATTAGTATTCTTGTACATCAGTATGAGCTGTTTAAAATGAAGGAAGATGAGTTTGTTGATCAGATGTTTGGACGATTTCAAACTATCATTAATAGACTTAAAGCTCTTGGGAGAATCTATGATAATCAAGACCATGTGAGGAAGATTCTCAGAAGTCTACCGAAAAGATGGAGACCCAAAATCACTGCTATACAAGAAGCCAAGGACTTGAGCAAATTAAAGCTAGACGAATTGCTTGGTTCTTTGATGATACATGAAGTAGAGCTGGATGCTGAAGATAAACCTAAAAGAGACAAATTCATAGCATGAAAGGCTGGTCAAAAAAATCACAAGACTCAGAGAAATATAAATTCTTGGTCAAAAGCATTAAAGATCGAAGAAGTTAAGAAAGATGATACTAGTGAATCTAATCGTGATTCAAGTGAAGATGATGAAAAATTATCTTTCATTTCAAGGAAGATCAGAAGGGTGTGGAAAAAGGAAGCAAAAATTTTTCTTTTAAGAAAAATAGCAAAGAAGATGTCAAGAACGAGAAGACCTCTATCATTTGCTACTAGTGCAACAAACCAGGACACTACAAGTCTGAATGTCCATTGCTGAAAAGAGAACTGAAGAAAAATAAAGGAAATAAAAAGAGTATGATGGCAACTTGGGAAGATTTAGATTCATTTGAATATAATTCTGATTCAGAAGCATCAGAATAAGTAAATATATGCTTGATAGCCGAAAAAGAAGGTGAAGAGGAGGTAACTTCTAATTTTAATGAACTTCAAGCTGCATATTTAGAATTGTTGGAAGATTCACATATCATACTGAAATAGTATAGATCCCTAAAAAGAAAGTTTGTCGAAAACTTGAGGAACACGGAAGTGTTAGAAAAAGAAAACGTCTGCCTTACGAAACAAGTAGATGATATGAAAAAGTTTCTATTGATAGATCTGAGGAAATTAGTCAGTTGAAATATAGGATTAATTCTCTCTCAGTAGATTTATCAACCTTTATTGAAAGTACGAAGAGAATGAATGACATGATCAGTAATTATCGACAACCTAATGACAAGAGTGCTCTAGGGTTTATTAAGAGTAATACTGGTTACAGAAAGAAGTTTGTTCCTCATATAAAGAAATTTTATTAGTCTTTTTTCATCATTCTATGAATGCTTATAAGGCTAACCCTAAAAGACCCAAGAAAATCTAGGTACCTAAAAAGAATATAATATCTATTGCAGATCTCCTTCCTTGGAAAAAGCGGCCAGCACCAATGGTATTTGGATAGTGGATGCTCGTAACATATGATGGGAAGAAGGTCTATGTTCCTAGATCTTCAAGACAAGAAGGGAGGATTAGTAACTTTTGGAGACAACTAGTAGGGCGAAATCGTTGGAATCAGTAAAATTGGTAAAGATTCCTTTGCATGCATTAATAATGTTCTGCTAGTTGAAGGTTTAAAACATAATTTGATTAGTGTAAGTCAATTATGTGA
>JAOSBN010000178.1:27525914-27542181 GCA_027563595.1 Erythroxylum suave
TTACGTCAATACATCAGACGATTACTTAGTTGAAGTTAGTTACAGAACTCAACTAAATAGCGGTTTTCAAGAATCAATAAATAGTTGTCAAGATTTAAGAAGCGGTTATCAAAGATCAAGAAGCAGTTAGAAACTGAGATTATAAACACAAGTCTCAGTTGAAGCTTTCGGGCTAATGAAGGAATATACGATATCAGTGATCTTTGAGTGCTTACTTATAAAAGAGATTTTTGTAGTGCGATACTGAGAGAGCCATTATTACTGTAACAAAAGCTCACACTATCTTTCTAGTAAGAGAGAGAAAATACTGAGAGCTTGAAGAGGCTACGTTAGTAGAAAGAATACTTTGTGAAAGAGACTTGAAGAGGCTCTGAAAGGAAAGAAAGAATATTTGTAGTTGTTTGAAGTATAGTGGAACACTCAGACGAACTCTGAGGACTGGACGTAGCCCACGGTTTGGGGTGAACCAGTATAAAATCGCAGCGTCTATACTCTAACCTTTTACTTCAGTTTATTTCTATTGTTAAATATTTTTATAGAAGTAATTTGAGATTTGATTTCGTAACAATTTTCGTATAAACTTTGTAATACTCTTTTAACAAGTTCAAGAAGTTCTTATAATTCGTATTCACGAAAAGGATACACCATTCAACCCCCGCTTCTTGTGTATCTAGTTTATCATATACGAGTTCTTTATTAACGTGTGATTCACTTCAGACTTCACTTCAGACTAATTTTGATGACAATCAAATAATAATGATGTTAGAAACAAATGAATGTTTTGACAAGTGTGTTAAGTGTGCAGATGAAGTACAGAACATAGAAGAAGTCAAAATACAGGCGCAAAGACAAAATAGATGCAAAGACAACACAGACGCAAAGATAAAACACAGATGCAAAGACAACACAGACTTAAGTACAGAATGCAGACGCAAAGATAATACAGACGTAAAGACAAAACATAGATGCAAAGACAACACAGACACAAAGACAATACAGATGCGAAGACAAAACAGACACAAAGACAATATAAACGCAAAGAAAACATAGATGATACCATGAAGATACAGTAGTTCGTCGGACATTTACTTAGTTGGAGTTAGTTACAGAACTCAACTAAATGACTATTATTAAGGATCAAGAAGCAGTTATCAAGGATCAAGAAGCAGTTAGAGACTTAGGCTATAAATAATAGTCGTAGTCGAAGATTTTACAATCTGATGAATCTTACGAATCTTACAACTTTTGAGAAATCAGTAATCTTTGAGCTTTCGGTGCTTACTTAGAAAAAAGAAATTCTGTAGTGCGACACTAAGAGAGCTAACCCTACTATAACAAAAGCTCACAATATCTTTCTAGTGAGAGAAAGAAAAGGCTAAGAGCCTGGAGAGGCTACGTTAGCTGAAAGAATACTTTGTAAGAGACTTGAAGAGGCTCTGGAAGGGAAGAAAGAATACTTGTAATTGTTTGAAGTATAGTGAAACACTCAGACGAACTCTGAGGACTGGACGTGGCCCACGGTTTGGGGTGAATCAGTATAAAAATTGCAGCGTCTATCTTCTATCCTTTACTTCATTTTATTTTGTTGATTAAACAATTATATAGAAGTTATTTGCGATTTAACTACGTAATAATTTTCGTATAATCCTTGTGATATCTTTTTAACAAGAAAGAGAAGTTCTTAGCAAGATTTTATATTAAAAAAAGGGATACACCATTCAACCCCCCTTCTTGTGTATCAAGTTTCTTGTACGTAAAGTCTATACTAACGTGTGATTTACTTCATAGTCTATGCAATTGGAACATTAGATAAGAAAAGGATTAGATTAGACATCATACCTATGCATGGATAGGTTAAGTCAGACCATGACATGTTGCTAGACGTCAATCTTAATTTATGATTATAAATTGTTTAATTAGAGAATTAAACATAAATTAAAAAGAGTTTTAATTTATCTAATTCTAATTATGAGTCAGAATTATAATTTATAATCACTACTAATATATTAGGAACCTAATGGGTCACGCATAAGAGCAGTTTAAAAGAGAAAAATCAACTTTAATTAAGTTTGACTTAATTATAAAGTTTAAGAAACTTTAGGGATCAAATATGATGTATTTGATTTCATTAAATCAATTATAATTAGAGTTAAACGTTAATTATAATTGATGTATTTAATATTAATATAAATTAAAAACCTGCTTTTTTTTTCTTTAAATAGGAATAAGCATAAGGAGCTAGCACTCCTACTAATTCTTCTTAAAGACTTAAGTGACTGCTTTATAGATAATGTTAGAGGTTGGACATGTAAATAGCTTGTGGTTGATACATCGAAAAGGTTTCGAAATGATTTCAACAAGAATATCGAATCAGGTGCAATTTCATATTTTATGATTCGAGTTTAAGTTTTTTGGTTATTTAGTTATCAAGATCCGATGAGAAACTATAAAATTTTATTTTTCCATTGCGCCAATGATTTGATCACAGTTGGTTTTCCAACACCAAATACCTTCACCCTATGATGAGTTGGTTAATATGGAATTATAGGGGATTAAATAATTTTATTAAGTAATAATCTTTACATGATTTCCTATTTCTTAAAAGCCTAGTATTTTTTGGTCTTATGAAAATAAAATAAATGACTATATTTTTAAAAAAGGATTATGGTTTATTGCTAAAATATAGGTTACCTTATACTATTATGTAGCTCACTACGATGGAAAATCTTAGTCATTTTTACCCCTAGTTTCATTTAGTTCCATCATAGCTACTTCTCTAATTGGTTCTTCCATTACAAGGTGTCTCTAGTGGAGAACAATACCAAAATTAATATCACAACAGTTTATGTAGCCAATAAGGAAGTTTAGAGGAAACGATATGGAAAGACATAACTAATTTATAAGTCAATATATGATCATTGATTTTTTAAATTATACATTTGTAGCTTAGGAAGGTGAAAGGTAGAAATGTATATTATTTTCTACCATACTCACATACCTGAGATATGATGGCAAATTCTTTACTTAGAATAATAAGCAAAGTGGCATATTTTTCTCTAGAAAAAGCTTGATAGAGCTTTAATGAGTCCCTCATAAATGTCAAAAGTTCATAATAGTTAATCCCACTTTGGAAACCCATTGATCTTTAAGCTGACTCCTGTTGAAGTTTATCCTATAAGGTCAAGCAAACGAAGAGACGCTCTTTTTAAGTTTAATAACTATCTAGTTAATGCTTCTAGATTTGTGGAAGTAGTTCTTAGAGGTTTGGAAACCCTTACAAGTGGTATGAAGCATTGAAATGAGTAAAAAGCTTAAAGTGATTAAAAAGGAGAAAATAACAGTTAATTATAAGAATGAGGGAAATACTACAGTGGAAAAAGGGAAGCCCTTGCATCTCTTAACAATGCTTAGGAACTATTGAGAGTAAATGATCCTCTTCTTAAGTAGATGGGGAGAAATGCTTTTAATAGATATATAAAGTCATTTAAGTTATATTATTCCTTGGTAAAGTAGAAATTAGGGATTAATTGGTTGGGGAATGGGTATAGGAATACTAAAAAGCTTATAGGATTGTTTTATCGAATTGTGAATTTTGCTAACCTAAAGCACTATAAAATATGTTTCCTTTAAAAAGAAATATATCAAGAATATACTCTATCATACTATACTATACCAACTAGTAAAATTTCTTAAAACCTCCACCAATACAGAGATAAAAAAAGCTATGTTTAACTTAGGGCCTGACAATGCCCTAGTTTTTGGTGGTTTTAATACACTCTTCTTAGAATAAATTTAGAATGTCACGATTATCTTACTCATCTTGGAAGACTACTCTCGGTTCTTCCTCTTCCTACTCACCTCATACTTGATATTCTCCAGCTTCTTAGCCTGGAGTGCAGCATCTACCAACTGCTGGTAGTCACAGAAGTTATGGATCAAGACTTTCTCCTTGATCCCTAGATGAAGGCCTCCCTCAAACTTACGGCACTTGTCTTCCTCATTTGACACAATATTGGTTCCATATCGAGAAAGCTTAGTGAACTTCAGTTCATAATCACTCATGCTCATCTCCCTCTGTGTGAGATTCAGAAACTTCCTGGCCTTCTCTTGTACATAAACCCTGGAAAGGTACTTCTTCCTGAGAACTTCCACAAAATCTGCCGCTGATAACACCGGAGGCATAACCTGACTGTGGGGCATTGATTCCCATCAATGAAGTGCGTCCCCTTGCAGCAAGCTAACTGCATAATCCAGCTTCTCTTCATCAGAGCACTTTATCTGAAGCAGGACTCTCTTGGTCCTCTTCAACCATGCTTCAGCTTCCTCCAGATCTATAGTACCATTAAAGTCTACAGCCCCATACTTGCGGAGCTTATCATACTGCCCACTCCTCTCCATTGGGGCTGAAATTGGCACTTGTAACCCTTGGCCCGTGGCATAAGTGAAAGCCTGGGCAAAGGCTTGAAAGAACCTTAGATCTAGAGGGTTTGCTTGAGGCATAGGAGGTGGAGGCGATGGCACCTCATGCTGCACACTAGGTGCCTCCAAATCAGGAGCAGAATGTGTCCCAGCATCTTGTGGGACATAGGATTTATTCGTGCTCCCTTAGCGAGAGTGAGATTGAATCATAGTTCCTCGAGTTCTTTTTCAAGGCGGCATTTCACTCCTTCAATTTGAAATCTTTGAAAATCTTTAGTTCATGTAAAACAAATTTCAAAGTATGCAAAATAGTTCGAATTGTATAAAACAATAACAAATCATGTGAAAAAAAAATCAAAACAATGCAAGTAGTTCATTTAAAACAATGCATGTATACTTCATGTCTCAACCTACCCATTTCGTGCTTCGAATACTCCTAAACTTAGTCCTACACCTAGACCTCAACCTATATGCTCTGATACTATAAGTGTCGCGACCCCGCACTTACGAGTCACGTGCCCGACGTCTTAAGTGACATCTGGATGCGCATCCCACAAAGGTGGTGTGCCCACACCAGCCAATATGAGGAGACAAACAAACACATAAAAGGGGGAAATCAAACACAATATATGAAAAGCAAAAAAAATAACAGGAACGAAATAGGTTAGAGTACAAACTCATAGTGATTGAGGTGGGAACAATGTCGAAGATGGCAATTGTACGCCTTAAGCTTCAAAGTATCGATGAATTCTTCATATATCCCAGTTCTATTGTCATTGTGTGTGGGCCATCTCTTTCATCATCATAGAGTTTTTCACAAGTGTGTCTATAATTGTTTTGGTATTGACAAAGATTGTATCGAGCAACTTCTTTGTTGGGCCCAGATCTTAGTGCTTAATTCATGGAAAAAATACACAAGGATTTGGGTAAATCGAATATTGAAAAGAAGTCAAGTTTGGGAGATCAAATGAGAAAAGAAAAAAATGATAAAAAAGTCATGGTTGTGATTTAATATGTCATGGCTATGCAGAGGATGAGAAGTCACGGTGTCGTGACTTCTTAAGTCTGTGCATGATCGCGTGCTTTAAGAGAAAAAACTAGCCCTGTCATGATCATCCTTATGCACGATCGTGCATCATCATTAAAAATGGGGTCAGTCATCATGCACCCGTAGAATATATGGTTCGATCACGATTGTGTATGTGCACGATCGTGCACCCCAACTCTTCCATTCCAACTTGTAACCATCATAACTCTCAATTTTGATGTCCAAAAATTACAAACTTATACCATTAAAAACCTAAAAGAATAAGATATAACTTTGATGATGATAACTTTGTCTAATTCTGCCTACATCAATATAGTTTATTAATGGAAGTCAAGATACAATTTCTATCCCTCTTTTTCCTTTACGGCCTATTATAATTTTTCACAAAAACCAAAAAACCCAAATCTAACAAACACAAGCCATACACACAAAACTCCCATCATAACAATTTACTTAAGAAAATCTATCCAAAATCCATCAAACAACTCACAATTTTATTTCCAACTAAAATTAACAACCTAACAGAGAAGAAAATTTGAACATGTACATAAGCAAAATTCTTCAACTCTTACTTTCATTTCTCAAACAAAACAGAGTTTCATTTCTCGAACAAAGTAGAGTTATTAAATAACTTTAATTACATTTCAAGAGTCAAAACAGTAGCATAATCCGAAAATACAACATAAATGCTCATTCTTGATATGCTTGCAAAGCTACCAAATGTATTAGAACTAACTTAGTTACAAAAGATAGGTTTCTTAGAGTTTGTTGAATTTTGCAAGGTTTAATGATTTGCTTGTTCTGCACCTGAGGAGCGAAAAATAATAGGATGAGTTACAAAGCTCATTGGCTATTATGCTTATAGCCATTAATAACAGGACATATGTGATTAGGCACACAGACACAGACACAGACACAGACACAGACACACAGACACACACACATATACACATATCTCATTTTAATCTAGCAATTTATTTATCCACATTTCTAGCTCAAAGAACTCATATGTTATCACATAAAACATATCATTTATTTTTAATCATCAAAACATAGCATTCAACCGCATATCATGCTCAACAAATCAAATTGAAATGCACAAATGTAATGGCTTGTGAGAATCCCATGAAATGAAATGGAGAAACTGAAGTTTACACTATGAACAAAATGAGTTTGTTTCTCGGGGCTCGTGTGCCATAAGCGGGCTAGTGGGAGAAGGCTTTAAGTTAACGTGCATGTGATGAACGAAATGGTATATGTCTTGCCTAAACATAATCAAATTTCAATGCTCAACTCATTTCATCACATGTTTATACTTTCATGCTCTTTCCTCTTTTCTTTAATACAAAATGCCATACATATTGCAAGGCATAACATGATGATAATAAATTGTAGTGCATTTTTGAAAAATTGCAATAATTCAAAGTCAAGCAATTAAGCATACAAGCAAGCAAGAAATCTGCCCATCATATAATAACTATGAACATATTACCCACCTAACTAGTTATATGTCCAAACTCAAGTTTGTCTTTTCTCTTGCTCTTTCCCTAGATTTTCTTGGTTTCCTTCAAATAAACAAACTTTCATTCAAACTTATATACAAATAGAAATTCCATAAAGCTTTAATATCCAGAAAAATGAGCTTAGACTTAATCTACTCATGGTTTATCTAGGCTAGAATAACTAAGATTTAGTTGAAAATCTATGAAAAATCAAGAAAAGGTTTCTTGGTCCTCCCTTCTGCTTTTATTTCTAGCATATAAACTTGTTTTCTCTGGTTCCTTCTTCTACCAAAGCAAGAAGAAAAGATAGAGGTTACCTAAAAACTCAGCTAAACCTTTCCCTTCTTCTTCTTTTTCCTTTTTCTGTCTCTCCTTCTTCTTCTTTTTCAGTTTCGTTTTTTGCTTCTTCTTCTAGTTTCTTACAGGTTTTCCTTTCCCTTTTGCTAACCCTTCGAACATGTCTCTCCACTCTTTCTCAATTCTTTTCTTATTAATTTAAGATAACTTTTGTCTTTCCAAGCTTACCCTTCCATATTTAATCTAATGCCTACTTACTCCTTAACTTAATTCTAACATTTCCATTAATACATAAAAATGCATGATTTAATAAAATTTTTTAAAGCAAAGTGAAAGAAGCCATGGTTGTGACTTCTTAAGTCATAACCATGCTTCATAGGATAAGTCAAGGTTATGACTTCTCAAGTCACAACCATGCAAAAGGTTTAGGGGTCCAACATTTCTCCTCCCCTTAAAAAAATTTTTATCCTTGAAATTCTTACCTGAGTTCACAATTAAGTGTGGATACTTCTCTTTCATGGCTTCCAAAGGTTCCTATGTTGCTTCTTCTCTTGCATGGTTCTTCTATAAAACTTTAACTAGTTCATAGTCTTGTTTCTCTAGACCTTTTCCCTTGAATCCAAAATGTCTACTGGTTGTTCTTCATAAGTCAAATCCTCCCTTAATTGAACCTCTGAAGGTTGGACTATGTGTGAAGGATCTGAACTATATCTCCTCAACATTGATATATGGAATAGATTATGAATCTTGGATAACTCTTCCTTGTCAATTTGGTGAGTGGAGCTACTATCATGGAAAAATCTTTTATAAATCTTCTATAATAGCCAGCTAAACCCAAGAAACCCCTCACTACTGCTACATTCTTGGGTGCTTCCTATTTAACTATAGCTTCTACTTTCCTTGGATCCATATGTACTCCTTTTTCTGAAATTACATGTCCAAGAAACACCACTTCTCCTAGCCAAATTTCATATTTATTGAATTTGGCATACAATTTTTTCTGCCTCAATGTCTCTAAGGTAATCTTTAAATGCTCTTCATACTCTTTATCACTCTTAGAATAAACCAATATATCATCAATAAAGACTATGATAAATTGTTCTAAGAAAGGTTTAGAGACTCTATTCATTAAGTTCATGAAGGCTGTAGGGGCATTAGTTAATCCAAAGGGCATAACTAAAAACTCAAAATGCTCATATTGTGTTTTAAAGGAGGTCTTTGTCATATCAGACTCCTTTATTCTCAATTGATGGTAACCCGATCTCAAGTCTATCTTGGAGAAGAATTTTTCTCCTTGCAATTGATCAAACAAATCATCTATGCGTGGAAGAGGATATCTATTCTTGATGGTGACATAATTAAGCTTCCTATAGTCCACACACATCCTCAAGGATCCATCCTTCTTCTTCGCAAAAAAACTGGAACGCCTAAAGTTAAAGAGCTAGGCCTAATATAACCTTTCTCCAATAGCTCGTTTAACTACTCTTTAAGAACCTTCAATTTTACTGGTTCCCATCTATAAGTTGGAATTGATATTGGTGCAGTGCCTGAAAGAAGCTCTATAGTAAACTTAATCTCTTCAGGTGGTGGTAATCTTGGTAATTCCTCTAGAAATACATATGGAAATTCCATGATCTCTGGAACCTCTTCTAATTTTCCTCCATCTACCTTCGGGTCTACCATAGATGCCAATAATGCTTCATATCATTTCTTCATCATTTTCTCTACCATTAGAACTGAAATAACTCTAGGTAGGCTTGCTTTCCTGTCTCCCACAAACACCACCTTTTCATTGTTGTCATGCTCAAATTCTACTAATAATAATATATTGACCAATTAGGGTACTACCATTAAAGGGCTATCTAATAAACTTAAATTTCTCCATGCATAATCATACTTGACGAAATAAATGAGTGGGTAGACCTGAATCAATCAAAACAATAATATCATCATTAAACAATTTAACTATACCAGTCACAACCTCTGTAGCTACTTCTGCTTCCTCCCTCGTCATAGAAAATACTATAGCTGGCGCTTGCCCCCTCGGTCTTCTTTAGGATTTACTTTTTTGGATCCACTAGAACTGCCCACTTTAGTTACAGACTTAACTCCCTCAAACTCATCCCTCTTTGAAGTTTGCATCTGAGTTCCCTCTCGTCTTGCATACTGAGGACACTCTCCAGCCATGTGTCCCCTTTCTCTATAGTTAAAACAAGCTCCAGTTAGCCTATAGCACTCTCTTCTATGGAATTTTCCATAATGGTCACATTTGGGAATGGATGACCTATCCCCCTCTCCTTCTCTACTGCCTCTGATGGTTAAGGCTTAATGAGACATGGTTCTCATCAGTTTGGGCCTGCTTGCACCATTGCTCCTAACCTTAGACAATGTGGGGAAATTCTAGGCATTCCTTTCTGTCATAGGAGCACTACCTCCCCTTCTAAGTTGTTTTCTTCCTTTCCTCTTTCTATTTACTGCGCTCTTTATATTCTCCATTTTCTTAACTCTTAACGCAACTTCTACCAGCTGTTGGAAGTCATAGAAATTTTATGCCATCATTTTTTTTGATGGCCAAATGCAATCTAGCTTCAAACCTATGGCACTTAGCTACTTTACTCATCATCATCTCAGCTGCTTATCGGAACCGTAAGACTGATATCAATGTGTCAATCTAATATGGCTCAAAACCTGACTAGTTTTTCTATCTATCACTAATCACTGCTCTTCTAAAAATAATGTACATTAACTAATCACAAGAGTAAAAGCACAGGCCAAATTTTGCTATGTATTTTCCTAGTCAATTCACGCTTTAATTATGACTAAACAATCTTAAAGCAATAGAAAATAAGAAAATTTTTGATTTTGTTCATTTGATTTTGAAAACTGCCTAAGAAGTCATATAAGCCACAGTTAAACTCAAAAACATGTATAGAAACTAGCATACCCCACCCCCACACTTAAAATTTACATTATCCTCAATGTAAAATCAAATGCAAGAAATGGAGTAGTTAACAAAAATAGCAAATGTGAAAATGTAAAAGACAGAATTAACTCCCCTTGGGTTGCCTCACAAACAACGCCTTTGTTTAACGTCGTTGGCTCGACCTCCAGTTGCACACATCAAGTGATACTAGTCACATCCTCTAACATCAACACCTCCAAATCCTTCTTTTGGAAGCCCTCATAATACGGCTTCAAGCGAGACCATTCACTATGAATGTCTTGTCAGTTTTAAGGCTTTATATCTCCACTGCACCAAAAAGAAAGACATAAGTAACAATAAACGGACTAACCCAACAAGAATGCAACTTACCTGGAAAGAGTTTGAGTTTGGAATGATATAGTAACACTTTTTGGCCCACTAAGAAGCTTTTCCTCAAAATCATCTTATCATGAAAAGTGTGTCCTCTCCTTATATATCACTACATTTTGATATGACTCATTCCTTATCTCTTCCAACTCATTACGGGACAAGTTACTTGACCGTTGGCATCTATCACAGGGTTTGTAGAAGGTATATGCATCTTTGAATAATGTTGGCTAGTAGAAGCTGCTCTCTAGAACTTTATGAGCTGTCCTTTTCACTCCAAAATGTCTTCTGCAAGCGTACAAATGGCAAAAGGCTAAAATTGACGATGACTCATTTTTTGGTACACACCTCTTGATAAGTTGATTTACACAGTACCTCTAAAGATACAGATCATCCCATACATAATACTTCGCTTCACTACGTAGCTTATCCCTCTGAGCCTTTGACAAACCAACAGGTAATTCGTCAGTAACTAAAAACTTAACAATGTCTACATACCAAGGTGGTGTTGCATCGGTAGAAAATAATTGCTCATCTAAAAAGGTTTCTTGTAGAGCGATATCATCTTCTTCCTTTATCAAATAGTTGAGATGGTCCGCCACAACATTTTTTGCTCCCAACTTATCTCTAATCTCCAAGTTGAATTCGTGAAGGAGGAAAATCCATCTGATTAGCCTCAGTTTTGCTTCTTTCTCTGTGAGCAAGTATCATAAAGCTGCATGGTCAAAATAAACAATCACTTTAGTACCGAGCAAATACGATCAAAATTTTTCTAAAGCAAAAACCAGAGATAATAGTTATTTTTCAGTAGTGGAATAGTTCAATTAAGTTGTGTTTAGAGTCTTTAAAGCATAGTAGATGGCAAGCAATCCCACTCTTTTTCCTAGAATTATGCCCATTGCATAATTGCTTGCATCACACATGATCTTGAAGGGGAGCTTCCAATCTGGCAGTTGAGTCATTGATGGGGATGTCAAAAGCTCTTTAAGTTTATTGAATGCTTTCTTGCATAATGGTGCGGCTATCTTCGAAAAGTGCTTAATGAACCTTCGATAAAAACCTGCATGCCCAAGAAAAGAATGCCCTTTCCTTACAGTAAAGGGGTAAGGTAAAGAAGAAATAAGATCAACTTTAGATTTATCTACTTCAATACCCTTAGCAGATATCCCATGGCCTAAAACTATATCTTGATCCACCATAAAATAACAATTTTTACAGTTTAACACAAGGTTAGTTTCTACACATCGTTCCAAGATAGTGACAAGATTCTCAAGATATTCATCAAAAGAAGATCGATACACACTAAAATCATCCATGAATACCTCAATAATCTTCTCAACATATTCGAAAAAAATGCTTACCATACATCATGGAACATGGTGAGTACATTACATAATCTGAATGGCATTCTTTGGTATGCAAACATACAGAATGAGCATGTAAATGTGGTCTTCTCCTGATCTTTCTGTGCAATTGGAATCTAAAGATAACCTAAAAAGCCATCTAAAAAGAAATAATAATCATAACCAGCCAATCTCTCAAGCATTTGATTAACAAATGGAAAGGCAATGTGGTATTTTCGAGTAGCATAATTTAACTTTCTACTATAATCAATACATACTTGCCACCTAGTTTGCACTTGGGGTGGGAACTAACTCGCCTTCTTGGTTTTTCGTTACGGTGATTCCATACTTCTTTGGAATCACCTGGATAGGAATTACCCACTTACTATCAAAAATCAGGTAGATAACCCTGGCATTGAGAAGCTTCAACACCTCCTTCTTCACATCTTCCAACATTGGAGGGTTCAACCTATGTTAAGCTTGCCTTGTGGATTTTGCATTGTCCTCCAACAAAATGTGGTGCATGCATATGGATGGACTTATCCCTTGGATATCTGCAATAGTCCACCCAATAGCCTTTTTATGCTTTCTTAGCATTCGAACCAACCTCCCCTCTTAATGTGAAGACAACTCCACCGAAATGATAACTGGGAGAGTCTGTTTATCTCCTAAATAGGCATACTTTAGATGTCTAAGGAGTGGCTCCAATTCCAATTCAGGTCTTTTCAAATTAGAAGGTAATAACTTTTGGTGAGCTTCAGGTAGTTGTATAGAAGTCAAATCATACCTTTTTGGAGAGCTTTATAATGAATCCAAGATGGGTGTCATTTTTATAAGCTCTTCTCCTATCTCAACATGAGTGTTGGCTTCTACTTCCATATCCTTAGTTAGAACCATTTCATCCCTGCAACTTAATTTAAACATTTCCTGCACCAAAGAATCGATCACTTCAATAGAGAAAACACAATGATCATTAGGAGGATGTTTCATGGCATAAAAAATATTGGAATGAATTACTTCCCCATCAAATTCCATTGTAAGGGTGCCTTTATGGACATCTATCTTAGTTTGAGTCGTATTAAGGAATGGTCTCGCCAATAAGATAGGTATTGAATTACATCAGGAGTCATCATTCATAGCCACAATATGATAATTTATAGGAAACACTAACTTATTTAACTGCACCAAAACATCATCATCCATACCATTAGAATAAACATTAGTGCGGTCAACCAATTATATGATTACACTCGTGTCTTTCAAAGGGCCCAAATTTAAAAAAGCATAAATCGAACGAGGCATCATATTAATAGAAGCACCCAAATCCAACATAGCTCTATTGATCATAGTATTACCAATTTCGCAAGGAATGGTAGACATACATGGATCCTGACATTTTGGAGGCATCTTCTTTCTGAATATTGCTGACACATTCTTTCCTATCATCGCTTTCTCATCACCCCTCAGTTTTCTCTTATGTGTACACAATTCTTTGAGGAATATGGCATACCTTGGCACTTGCTTGATTGACTCAAGCAAAGGTATATTAACTTCCATCTTTCGGAAAGTCTCCAATATCTCTTTATCTTTCTGCTACTTGTTTGGTCTTGTTAATATGATAGTAAAAGGTAAAGGGTTAGTTTTAATAACATTGGGACTTTTGACATTTACCTTCATATTCGATGATTGATTTTTTTCCTTTCCCAACTCCTTCTTGATCTCTTCCTCGATAGCAATCCTTGATGGAGTTCTCTTAGGACTCTCAATCTCCTTTCCTCCCCTCATTGTTATAGCACTGGCATTCTTTGGGTTTACCTAGGGTTGGGATGACAATTTTCCTCCAGTTTCTGATTCTATTCAATTGAGCCTCACTGCCATCTAACCCATTTGATTTTCCAAATTTTGTGTGCTTACTTTTGATTCCTGTTGAATTTGTTGTACACCTTACTGAAATAGCTATTGTATATTCTGTTGGAATTACTACATACCTTGTTGCAATTGTAGGTTGTTAACAGCAATACTCTTAACAAGATCTTCTAAAGATGTACTTGAATTGGAAGAACCTCCTTGTGCCCTTTGTTGCCTTCGTTGAAATCCTTGTGCTACTTACGACTAGTTTTGGAAGAAATTTTTCTGTCGGTTTCCTCTAGAACTCAAGTTGGGGTGATCCCTCTAACCTGGGTTATACGTCTATGAGTACGAGTTGTATTAGTTCAAGAAGTTTCCTCTTACAACATTCCTGTAATGACAAGACACCCATCAGTTGGATGGCTCATGTTTGAACATATTCTCTACACTTTCAATTGTCCCTGTCCAACTGCAATCTGTCTCACAAAAGATGTTAGTTCATCTAAACAGATGTTCAATGGATGAAATACGTACCTCGTTTACTCGTCAACATCATTGTGAGTGTCAAATTGTTGGGTGTTGGTGACCATCTGCTCAAGTAATATCCTGGCTTCAATGGAAGTCTTCTAGCAAAGTGCCCTACGGCTCGTTGCATCAACCAAGCTCCTCTCTATTGGTAACAATCCATCATATAAATATTGGATGAGAAGTTGCTCTAGTATGTTATGGTGCAGACAACTGGCACATAACTTCTTAAATCGCTCCCAATACTTGTAAAGAGATTCTCCGTTATGCTACTTAATGGCACATATCTCCTTCCGAATAATTTCTATTTTTGAGGCCAAAATATAATTTCTTCTGAAAATAGTCTCTTCATCTCCAACCAAATATTTATGCTCCTCGTTGGTAAATCAAATAACCAATCTTTTGTTGCATCTTTGAGTGAGAATGGGAAGGCTCTCAACATTATCTACTCGTTCATCACCCCTAAAGGCTTCATGCTCAAACAAACCACATCGAGCTCCTTGAGATCTTTATGTACATCCTCACCTATAAGACCATAAAAATTGGGTGATAAATGAATTAATCCAGATTTTAACTCAAAGGGAACATGTTCAGCAAAATTAGGAAATGTAATGCATAGGGGTTTTTGGGTTAAGTTTGGTGTAGCCAATTCTCTCCACATTCTTGAGTTTGCCATAGTTGCTTTAGAATCAGGTTCTCAGTCTCCTACTGAAGATGTTCTGGCTTCTCTTCTTAATCTCCGTAGTGTTCTGTCGATCTTCAGATCAAGTTGCTCAACTTCTTTATGAGGAAATCTGGTTACTACCATACACCAACACTTACAAACCTTTAAAAGTTAACAAATAATCAAAATGAAACAAATGTATTCACAAAACATCAACTAAAGTAAAATATAAAAATTGTACTACCACACTCCCCGGCAACTGCACCAAAATTTGACAGCATGAGTTGAGTGTACAACAAATTTTACTTGACTGTACACAATAAAATTTATAGTTATGGTGAGTTGGGATCGAATCCATAGGGAATGTTGGGTTAATTTTTGTAACGAAATTAATTGATGGAAGGAAAATATAAAAAGGGGTTTAGATTTTTAAGCAATTTAGAAATTAAAGAAAAAGTAAACTATCAAAACAAATTAAAACGAGCAATTGAAAATGAGAAAAGTGTTGAATATAAGTAAGGTTCGGTTCTAGGGTCAATCTTAGCATAAACAAGATCAATCATATTCCATCATCCTAACATCTTTACAACTCTCTTTGGACTATTGATATGAGAATAATAGAACATTCTACTAATCCCAATTTGCCCTTTGGTCATGTTTAATTAAGATACCATCGTAATTTAACCTAACTAATGAATAACCTAGGATACGATCTCTAGATTCAATTTGGAAGCTACATTATGAATTGGAAAATGATAAATATAGGTAGTAGCCTCACATGTTCGAGTTATCTAACTTAAGTTGTATTGTTCCTAATGATTAACGATCATTAGATGCTACTCACAAACATCAAAAGTAACAAGTACAGATTACATTCAATGTTTTAGCAATAGTTTCAAAATAAAACAATCAAAATAATGTATTAAGATCATTCATCCTAAAACCTAATCAAATCAACATTAACAACACAACAATTCGAAAAGAAATTACAACCTTAAAGTGATAAAAATAACTTAACCGTGACTTGGTGTCGATATTCCCATTGAACTAGCGTCAGGAAGCTAACCTTTTATCTCCATTTTTATGCTCCATCTTTTTCATTTCGGTGGTGAAAAACAAATGAACACCTAGCCCTTTCTTTATTCCAAGCTACTACTTTCTTCTCCCTTTGCTACTATTCATTGATGGGACAAATAAAGATGGTGATCCATCTATACTATTCCCTCTTGTCTTCTTGATTGAGCCCAAGTTTATTACATAAATTGGCTACATTTTTGCTATCTTTAATGTACTTTTGACTCTTAATTTGTG
>JAOSBN010000178.1:27542281-27596555 GCA_027563595.1 Erythroxylum suave
AATTATTCCATGGACTTTATCATATACATCTAAACATGTATAAGATAAATAATGCCTTTCAATAATTTGTCACTAAATTACAACCAAAGTGATTGGTTGTAGGACATAAACCAACACTTTTAATGTTTCAGCTTTCGACTCTTATGTTCTTCTAATGTTTCATCTTTCAGCTATTCACTTGTTTCATGCTACTTTTGTGTTCTTCTTTTGTTTTAGCTCTCAGTTGCTTACGTGTTTAGCAGCTATCTTCTTCTCCATTCACACACACCAGCCCCATTCACGTATATTCAGCCTCATTCACACACACTAGCTATCTCTTTCAACAGTCCCTTGATTTATTTTCACTTCAGCCCTCCACACACTTCAACTGACACTTCCCTACTCCTCCCCTTTCTTATTTCATCAATAGCCCCTTGAAGGTATCAGCTAGGTGTTTCCAATAATAATCATATTGGAAAGGTGTAGCATGATGCTACCCTCAAACTATACCCCTTTCTTTACATCTGGAGCGTTAGTTAAAATGTAGCAAAAATGGATAGTTGGCCTTTTCCATTCCTCTTCACTCTTAACTGACTACTACACACCTAGAGCAGCCCTCCGCTCACCTTCGGTTGTTCCATTTTAAAGCTATGTTAAATGGAATAAAATGGAAAACTATCATATGATTCATCTAGCCCTCCTTTTGTCTCTTTCGGTACACATTTCCAGCCCCCCTTTTGTTTCACATAACATGTCTTCTTTTCACCTTAAATGTTTACATGGCTATGAAATTTTCTGGAAGGTAGTGAGTTATGTTGACAGCATTTTCTTCATATTTCATGAATCGATAGAGTATGGAAATAAACAAGATGGCTTCAATGGACATGCTTTCGGATCACTTTAGTTCTTTTACTTTTTAAATGTACCTAAGATAAAAAAATGAGCTAAAGTGAGTATCCTAGACATTTCCAAGGCATTAATCACTTAAGTGTAGAAGATAAAATAGATCACCATTTAAACACATATGAAATTCTCCCACAGTTAACTTTTGACTGTCCTCGGGTAAATTGTCAAAATCAAAATCACAAACCAATATGTTTATTCATTTTCTAAATCTTCCAAAAATAGATAATCATAAGTAAAGATGAATGACTTTCAAAACCTATAGCAAAAACTCAACATGCAAGCTTATACTCATAATCAATCAATATTCACCACCCTTAGGAACTGAGTAATCTAGAGGTAGACTTGAAAAAAAAGTGATTAAACAAGATATTTCCGTGGGTACGCTCAAACACAACTAATGATCATAACAATCCATAACATTTCATATCATTTCATTTCTCCGCCACTAAAGGTCACATGTATAATCATGAATTAAAGGACTTTTCTAGGGCTATAATGTGGGTAAGGATAAGGTGGGATGCATTTTGGTGAATGTAGTTTGAAAGCCATTAAGCTAGTGAAGCAAAAGTAATACTTAATGAAAAATCAAACGCACAAGTTAGCATTTATCCAAAACTGGGTACTATTAGCTATAAAGAATGCAATAACTATGTTTCACAACTCAATTAGCTCTCACATCATAAACCATATGAACATAACATAATGAAATGCTCCAACATAACATCCTCTTCATATGTCATATACTCAAACATCCAACCAATGCAACTTAAGGAGGATAAATTATTAATTAATGACTTTCAATAACAATTACATTACCTCCTTCATACTTTTTTTATTTAAACATTTTTCTTTTCTTTTTTCTTTTTCATTTTTCAATTTTTAATATAAAAATGAAAGAGGATACATAAACATAGGATTCATAACATGATGTTTTAACAAATTTAAATAACCCACAACGAACCCCCATACTTGACTTTTTCACAATCACATTCATCAAGAATTAACAAATTATCCACTAGCTTTAAAGCTTAGGTAGCACATTTGGTTTGGTGGATGTAATGTGGTTTATACAAAAGAAAAGGTTAATACAACTCAAAAGGGATTAGCAAGGAAATTTCACATGAATGGGTAGGCTATTTGGCTAATGTAGCTTACATTCATCAAAAAATGTCTAATCATTTTCATAAATATGCATGTGATAAACAATGTGGTCTTGAATAGAAATTAAACGCAAAGTAAGGATTGATATGTGATAAAGGTCACTCATAACATACAAAATAGTGAGATTGATATAAATGTGTCGGTTTAAGATGGCTCAAAACCTCACTAGTTTTTTTGTCTACCATTAGTCATCGCTTTTCTAAGAATAATGTACATTAACTAATCATTAGAGTAAAAGCACACGTCAATTTTTTCTATGTACTTTTCTAGTCAATTCATGCTCTAAATAATCTTAAAAGCAATAAAAAGTAAGAACTTGTTCCATTTTGTTTATTTGATTTTGAAAACTGCCTAAGAAGCCACATAAGCCACAATTAAGCTCAAAAACATACATAGAAACTAGCATACCACCCCCAAACTTTAAACTTACATTGTCCTCATTGTAAAATTAAATGTAAGAAATGGAGAAGTTAAAAGAAATAGTGAATGTGAAAATGTAAAAGACAGAAATTAACTCCCATTAGGTTGCCTTCCAAATAGCGCCTTTGTTTAATGACATTGGCTCAACCTCATGGTTTTGTATAATGTTATTGTGGGCATTCTTGGCATCAAGCTACTCTAGCCTAGTGAGTTAATTCTAATAGCTGGAAGCTTGAAAGTCATCATGCTGATCGATAATAGAAGATTAAGGGAAACTGCAAATATCACATATAATTTCAAGGTTTAGCTCATAAAGTTGTCCTTGCAACCTAAACCACATTTCCTTAGGGTTACTAGTTTGAACTGAAGGGAAGTAAAGAATTAAAGGATGAGCTCCTAGTAGACAGGATATTGGAAGTGCATAAATTTGCTGTATTGAATTCTTTATGCTAAATTCTCAACCTTATCTCGCAATTCCATCCTATCTAATGTAGCCAAATCGAAGTACTTTGGGACTACTATTTGCTTAACACTAAGGGATTGGAATTGAATACCTTCCTCCTTTAAGTAGATTGGGAAGGTTGCTCCAAAATCCACCACCTTGTTCCTTCACCCTATGCCCGAGAGTTGATTTCTTCCCGATGATTAATTACGCTTCGCTGACTGCTTAATGCGCAACATAATAGACTGCAAGTAGGTGGAAGTTGAAAGAAGGTAGAAGCTTGAGAGTTGGTTAGAGAGAAGAGAGAGAACTTGGAGGTTCTAAACTTATAGCAATAAAGTTAAAAAGTAAGTGAATGAAAAAATGAGGTTAACAATGAATATATATGTGAAGGAAGGGTAAAATGGTAAAAATTTAGCTAAAAGTCACCTAAGACCGATTTACCCTACCACAAACGATGATCGTGGCTTGCAATGATTTCACCAGTTTTGATTTTTTTGGTCTTTTGTCCTTATACATACCCCCTAAGATCCTTTCTTAACTTCACTTTAGCACTATCACCTCACTAAACTTTCCTTCCTGATCATCTTTATCAAAATTAAGGTCCTACTTTTCCATGATATTTATTTTCAATTGGAACATTCTAACTATAGAATTGAAACTATCTGAAATCAAAGAAACAACTAGTAATTAAAAAAACCATAGGTTTCCTCCTATGCAGTGCTTCTTTTAATGTCATTAGCTTTATGCTCTTCTTTACTCAAGGTGGTTTAAGAAAATTCTTTAGTGGTGACTCAGTTGTCAATCTTATAAAATATACACATACCACTTAGTTGCTTATACCACCTCCTTCCTTTTCCCGAGTCTTTCTCCTCCTTCTTTTACAAGATTTATTCTTTTCCAAGGAACACTTTTGATCATCATTCTTCTCTTTTTCTCCACCAAAATTCGTTCCCTTCATGATGGTCATGGGTTGGAGAGGAATTTTGTCATTTTTAGTTACGGTGAAAGACACTTGTTCCTCTCCTACCCTTAGAATCAACTCACCCCTATCTACATCAGTAATTGATTGTATAATGGCCAAAAATGGCCACCGAAGGATAATTGGGCTTTCTACGTCTTTTTTTATGTCCAGTATGAAAAATTCCATAGGAAAAGTAAACTTTTCCACTCGAACATATACATCATATATAATACCTTTCAGAAGATGAACTAATTTATCTTATGTTTTTACCAGTATGTTAGTGGGGACTATCTCACTAAACCCTAACCTTTGATATAAGAAATACGACATCATGTTTATGCTAGCCCCCAAATCAGCGAAAGCTCTCTCTATTTTGACACCTTTAATAATGCAGGGGATATAAAAATCTCATAGATCCTCCTTCTTTGGTGGTGTCATTAATTTCTTTTCTTCCTCCGATTCTTTTTCCACCTTTCCCCTTATTGCTTCCATTAGTGTAAGCCATGCTTCTAGTTACTTGATCATGTCTAAAATTTTATTAAGCCCAACTTGCTTAGATTTCCTCTTGGCTTTGATAGGGAATGCAATTGAGGGTTAGTACTTTTTTTTATCTCAGTCAAATTCTACCTTGCTAGTGGAGAGCCTTCCTTATTCTCTTACACCTCTGTCTTCCGCTTGTCTTTGAATAGGTTTGGCTTTTGTTGTTCCAAATTGTGGTAGGGTTTTTATGTTGACGCATCAAGGTTGTTTATAATTCTGGTTCACTTTGAAAACATTCTTATTAACCTTATTCTTGTCCTTCCCTTCATTGTCTTTAGCTTTGGGCGATTCCTCTTTAGGCACTTGTCTAACGACTATGATTCATGCTTTTGAATTGGACTCGGTATTACTTGGAAGGGTTCTTGCATTTAGGGTCGATATTGTTTCTATCAATTGAACTACTTAGACCTTTAGGTTGTGTATTAAGGAGACATGATTCGTTGTGAGACTTGCCTTCAAGCCTCTTATTTGCATCCTCCATACCTTTAGTTTTATCTAAAATTTTATCCATTTTGGATTATATCGAATTTGGTTTGTCTTACTAGAAACCTGGTGGTCTTTGAGGTCTGAAATATCCTCCAATGTTGCTTGACAAAGAGAAGTTTGGGTGATTTTTCTACCTAGGGTTGTATGTGTTAGAGTAGGGATTGTTTCCCCCTTCTTAATCATATTGGATTCTTATGTAGTTTACTTGCTCTGATCAATTATCCTTCATCAAAAAGCAATTGGTTGTATCATGATCCATTTGTCTATAGAGCTCACACTTCAGCTAAATAACTTTTACTATATTTGAGGATAAGGCCTTCATATTGTTTTAAATTATCAATTTCAGTCAGCATTTATATCATTTAATCAACAACTACAACTCCTTTTTGCTCATGGAGAAATGCGAGTTGTCTATTTCGCTCGTTTATCCATAAATAACTACTACTCATCATTTCTTCTAATAATTCTTCTACTTTATCTATTGTCTTCCTCATAAGTGATCCTGCTGAAGCCACATCAACCTTGCCTTTTATACGTAGGGTTACTTCGTTAAAATGTCTGTAGAAGAAATTCTTTAGGTAAGTTATGGCGTGGATTTAATTGTAAGTCTTTGCATCATTCCCACACTTCATAAATCAATTCCCCATCACCTTGTTGAAAGTTTGTGATCTCTTTGATAATCTTTGTAAAGGGAACGTACTTATTTAAGAACGCACGAACTAATTGATCCTAAGCGGTTACATTAATTAGGTTGAGGGAATGGTACCAAGCTTTTGCTCTATCCCTTAAGGTAAAAGGGAAGAGTTTCATTCTTACAGATCCTATGACATCTAATGATAACATAAGGTATTGCATATTCCAAGGAAATTGACAATACGTACATTCTAGTCTTCATTCATTAAACCATAAAATTGCACATTTTGTTGAAGCATATTTAGAAGGGTTGGTTTGATTTCAAAGGAAGTTGCTTGCACTAGTGGCCTACCTACACCTTGATTGGATGCACAGAAGCCCAATCTCATGATGTCCATAAGGGTTCTCAGTTGATGCCCTTGGTTCACTCTTTGATCCAAATCTCATTGAAACTCCTCGGTCATTGTTCTTTTTATAGTTTCTTATTCTTCTTCATGCCCAACTCTTCTAATTGAATGTTCTAGATGAGTGATGTAAGCTTTGCAATTTCCACTATGCGACTAGAACTTAATGTAACTCTTATGTTCATACAAGAGTATGGACACAAAAAAAAGGGAAGGTAAAAAAAACTTAAAACTAATAAAAATGCCTTAAACTAAGAGAATTAAACTATTTGCTACCCTCCTTGGAAAAGGTGCCAAAAACTTGATCGTGTTGTTTGACCTTTAAAATTTATAAGCCCTCAAATACCGCAAGCATACAGGTCACGACAGTAGTATAAGACCCAATGGGAAGGGGGACTAATATAATTCTATATTATCTAAGGCTAAGGAAATTGAAATAACGGGAAATAAAGTTTATAAGAAAAGTAAATTCAAGAATTGATTAATAAGAGTTGTAATTTAGAAATTAACATAAAAAGAAATTTAATTTTTAACAATGCAGAACACAATGGAAATCAATCAAGAAAAATTAACCAAGATATGAGAAAGGGGATTTTACCTATTATTAGTGCTAACCTAGTCGATTATGTGTTAATGGGGCATTGGTTCCAGACGATCCTAGGGTTGATTACTCTCTATGAAGTTATAACCATAAAGCCCTAATTTATAAACCCTAATTGGATTATGAAATTTGTAATCTCTTAGTTAATAAAAGACTCACAACCCTAATTAGATCTAAAGAACTCTAATAAACTATCGAGTCATACAGGAGATCTCTCTTCATACGATTACCGATTTTATTAGTTACGGGTTCTATTGAATTGCCTAAACCTCATTAATCCAATCTAATTGCTTTTTATTTGGTTCACCCTCTTAATTTTTTACCAAATTATGGAAGAAAATCACACAATACCCATTTCAATAAACTCGGATAATATGAAATCAAAATAAAATTCTGAAGGAGAGTTAGAAGAACATCAATATTCCAAATCAGGTTATCATACTATCCATCTCAATTATATACATAAATAAGATCGAAATGAAAAGGAAATAACAACTTAGATATGATGGAAGGCAACAAATGTCCAAAAACCTCCTGATTTGGGATGCACATTGAGTCAACTTCATCTTCCTCTTCCTTCTTCTTCTTTCTCTCTCAGTATTCTCTCTTTAGGGTTTCAAGTGTGGCTACACATTCGTGGCATGTAGGCCAAAATTGTGGGCCATTCTTAAATCTTTCATCGTGATCATGGCAAGCCTGCCACTATCGTGGGCCTACGTTATAGCCTGGGTTCCCTCTAAACTCCTTCATTCTTCGATATTGACCCTGAAACACTAACAAACACATCAAGGTACCTCAAAAAGATAATATTTAAGCTCAAAAAAATTCTCCTAACCATAAAACGCTTAAAACACAAATAATTAACAAACTATCACAATTCTAACCTAAGCACATACTAAATGATCTAATTAATGGCTAAACAAATATCAAACTTGCCTCTATACCAATAATGCAGATGAATGAACTGCTCACTCATCTTAATAACCTTAGCCTCCATAAAATCAGAATTATAATAGCATAAAACTCTGCCATTATAATGATAAGCATGATTAGATATAAGTTTCCATTTAGCCCCCAAAAAAACCATACATCTTTGATCAGATAGATTCTTTATTTTGGTCTTTAGTAGACCTACCAAAATAGGTTTTTTTCTCTTCTACTACCTCCTTACCTACCAAAATAGGTTTTTTCTCCTCTACTACCTCCTTTACCATCATCTTCTTAAGGGGGTCATTCAATCCCTTTGTATTCTATATAAGTATAGTCATCTAAAGGGAAACCCCTTTATTTTTATCCATCCTTCTTGCAGACTTCCTTTTGTTATAGCTAGGTGTAACAAAACCCCCATCTTTACAATCAATTGCTTGACTATATGCACTGAAGTATCAGGAATTCCCCCTAATTATGCCTTAGTCTGACCTAACTCCCCCTTGTCCTTTCTATTTGCAAATTCTTCCTGCATTAATATCCTTCCACTGTTTGTTACTTGATTATGCTCATTAAACTCTATATGTTTTCCACCAATAGTTTCCTTTACCTCTATTTCAATTAAATTACGTGTCTGATCCTTAACTGTCCCCTCCTTATTGTTATTCTTTTAGGTACTTATACTTCCTTCCACACCTTCACCAAGTTCTGCATTTATATTATTCATAGTAAGATTATTCACGTTTACCAATTCTCCATTACAGATTCGTGAAGCATTTCAGGAATCTTGTTTTGATCGATAGAACTCTATTTAGCTTCAACTAATTCCTCTTGCTAGCTTGAATTGAACTTCCTTCCAGTAGGCCTTCGTTCCTTAGTAATATTATGTGGCTTCCATGGATAAGAAACTTTGATGTTAGTCTTCTCCATCTCTCCTATTAGTCCCAGCCTTATAATGGATAGTTTTGCTAGTAAAACATCATTTCTACTCACCTCCATATTGATTTTTTGCATAGTCAATCATCGCCATACTAGAGGTTAGAGCATCCATAGATATAGGCTCCCTATGGAGCTTGCTATAAAGCTTAAACCCTCCATGGTCCATCGCTCCAATAAAAAATAGTGGAATTGAATCCATATAGGGAACACCTGTATATTATTCCTATTTACTTTCATTCCTGGCTTCCATTTTCATAAAAACATTGGATGCCACCCATTGTGCCATGGTCCCATTTCTAATAATTCATCTAAATTACTATCTACCGTAAACTTAAATAGAACTATTCCATATTCCATCAATATTGTTCTCTCTAATCCTTTCCTTCCCCACTTCAATGTTTCCCGTTTGAATACTTAGAAATGTAGGCCACTTATGCAAGAAAGATCGTAGCAATGCAATTGACTAAGCCCTTTCTCCAGCCTTTAGCAACTCTAACGAGGAGATATGACCCCATCTTTAATCACTTCTACATAGTGTTTCATCTGGAGTCTGTTATCATTCATTTGAATCTTTTTGCTCCAGGAACCCATCAAATTTTGATTCTTATTAGCATTTCTCGAAGGGGCCTCAGTAAGCAATGCTAGGAAATTTTCATTGTTTTCCTGTGAAAGTCCCTCCATGGAGGGGTGAGATTATCATCTACCTCTGTTTGTATAGCTAGAGCGGGAATGTTTTCCAAATTTGGAACTATACAAGGGCAAAAGAGTAAAAGCTAAAGAGAGAAGACAAAGCATAAATGGTAGAGAGAAGATAGAGCGATTATCTATGCATATTATCATAATTACCTATAAACATACTTGAAGCAAATTAAGTACCAAATATACAACAAAAGTATCAATTATCAAGCAAAAATACATCAAATAAGCGGTAAAAATATGGTTATTTATACATCTATCAAATTTATAAAAGTTTGAAAGATAAGGTATATAATCTATGATTGACATACATTATTTTTAGCACTACTTTAGGATTTGATACTGAATTTGAGAAGTTTTGCTATTTCAAGTCTTATTTCTACCTATTTAATGATAAAAAGCAAAATTGGAAAAGAATTTGATTAAAATGAAGTAATTTTGGAAAATTTGGAAAAGCACCATAGAACACGACACCATACATGGACCTATATTAAGGCTCGTGTTAAGATATTGTCGCTTCTATTTCTTAAGGCCACCTTAAACACCTTTATGTTACCCTTGGAAGAATAACTTGGTAGTCTACATAATCCCGTATAGGTACTTATTTTGGTGTTGTTATTCTTGGTGATATTCATAAGGGATATAACCAACAATACAAACTAATGTTAATGATCATATATCTCATTAAAAGTTAAGATTTTAAGTATTTTTTTTCAAAAATAAGCGATAGAAAAGAGAGATTTTGGTGGCCAAGAAACATCCTTAAGTGACTTTGAAGTTGTTTTGCATCAATCTTAATATAGAGTTTATCATTCTTTGAAGATAAAGGAAGATTTCAATAATTCTTTATAGATTTCAATATTTTAGAACATAAATTCTTTATCCTGTTATCGTTTTTTTACTTTTATAGTGATATAGATTTAGGTAAGAAGAACCTAGAATGTAATATACTAGGATTCATTCATTGTTTTAATCAAATTTATATTTTTATTTATTCACACTTTTATATTGATTGAATCAAAAGAGGAAAAGTGAAAGATTCATTCTTTGAATCATGCATCAAAATTCAAGAGAGGAGATGTATGTTTACATTAAATTATGGATAAAGTGGGTTAAGCATGAGCAATTTGAGAGATAGTTGCAAGATCTTCTTAAGTTAAGGTAAAACCTAGCAAGAGAGTTCATATAGCAAATTGAAGCATTCTTAGGTTATCTAGATTTGAAAAGAGAATGTATTTGATTAAAATTTAAATAGGAGTTGTATGTCTCGAAAGAGAATATAATCTAATTTAAGAACTTATATTAGTCTAAGAATTAGAATATTCATTAAATTAAGGGTGAAATTAAATATAATAACTTAGAATATTCATTTATTAATATAATTAAAATATTCATTTATTAATATAATTTTGATATTTTCTTTGTATTAGTATTCGTACTTAGATTTATTATTTATTTTATATTATTTATCTAATTTTCTATAATAGTTTATCTAACTTGTTAAGCTTGAGGGTTGTAGCTAGTTAATCAATAATTCTTATATAATCAACCTACACTCGCCAATACTAGCTACAACTTTATTTTAAGTTTATGAAAAATAAAAATAAAATAGGTTTTTGGCATCATTACTAGGGACTAGGAATTAGTATTTATAGATTTATAAAATAATGATGCTATATCTTTTTTAGGATTGTTTTAGTTTAGTTTCATTATTTATTCACCAAAATTTTCTTTATTCCTTCTCTTTGGTATGTCATTTCATGTAAGCTTAGTTTCGAAGATCTTAAGAATCTAGTCAAGCCAAACCTTAAGATCAAGAGAACCTTTCATATAAGAAGAAGAATTTAGAGGAGAATAGAAGCTGAGAAAGCAAAGATAATTGTAGAGAACATAAGGTCGTTGAAGGATTTTGCCACATTGAATGCCCAAATAATTAGCTTAGGCAATGCGAGGCCCATCATAGAAGCCACTGACTTTGACATAAGTCCATTTCATTTTTTATTGTGTAGCCTAATCATTTTAGAGGTCTACCAATATTTCTAGAGTATTGTGATAGGTTGAATTTAAATGGTATATCTCTTAATGCCATCAAGAACTAATTATTCTCATTCTCTTTGACAGATAAAGCTAAAGCATGGTTATATACCCTTCTAGCAAGGTTAATCACTACTTTGGATTAGCTTTCCCATGTGTTTTCAGTGAAGAATTTTTTGAAGAATTTTTATTTAAGTTAGAATGCACAAATTAGGAATTAGATCACCACTTTTACTTAGAGGGGAGGTGAGTTTTATACAAGGCCTAGAAGAGATATAAAGATTTTTTAAAGTCTTGCCCACATTGTAGATTAGAGAAGTAGTTGATAGCTTAGACCTTGTATAATGGAATGACCTACAATAAAGATCACATTAGATGACATTGTTGGTTATGCCTTTATGAATAAGATGGTAGAAGAAGCATAATTTTTAATTAAAGACATAGTACAAATCCACTATCATTGATCAAAAGAGAGACTCCCTCATAAGAAGATTCCACGTAAGTATGATCTAAATGCTTTGAATCTTCTAAACACTAAGGTAGATACTTTGTCTCAAAATTTTGATTATAGGAATGTTAATGTTATTACTGCTACTAATGTGATTTATGACATTTGTAGATCCTTATGAAACTTAGCTACAGATTGTCAATTAAGGGAACAAATTTTTGCATGATTTTTCTTTAGAATATTTTAATTTTGTTAACAATCATAACTAGAGAAATGACCCATTTTCAAACACCTATAACCCTTGTTAAAGGAACAATCCCACCTTCTCTTATAGAAACACGTTTAATCCTACATCTTAGAATCGGTAAGCACTTAGTTTCCAACTTAGAACACTCAATTCCCTTTCCTAAAAGTTAAACTTAGAATCCATTGTAGAGAACTTCCATTCCATTCAAGCTAAATAAAACGAAGATTTTAAGGAGGAGATATGAAGCTCATCTTTAAGGTAGATTCTTAGTTACTTATAATAAGATGCTCGGGTCTTAAATAACTTAATATAGCAGTACAACTATTAGACTACTTGGTGAATTACCCAGCAAGCTTGAAATCTTAGGGAGCACTATTGTGATATGATATTAAGGGGTGATGAGCTAATTAAGAGCCCTATTTTAGAAAAGATTGAAAGTTAAGGAGACTAGGGCAAAGTACATCGATTAGTGATGAGAAGAACTTTGAAGAAGAGAAAGAGAAAGTAAGAAAACTAAATACATTTCCCTTAAACACCATAAGTCGTCCATATCATTCCCCCTAATATTGGTGTAAGTGATGATAAACAACAAATATGGGAAATTCTTAGATATTCTTTTAAAGATGTATTTTAATATTCCTTTTATTGACACTTTAAAGCAATTTCTTTCCTAAGTCAGGTTCTTACAGAATATTTTATCTAAAAAGAGAATGCTTGAGAAGTATGAAGCTATGACCTTGACTAAAGAGTGCAAAGCCATAACTTATAATAGACTACCTCCAAAGCTTAAGGACCCTGATATCTTCTTTATCACTTGCGTTGAAGTAAAGGAGGCTCTAATTGGTGTTTTGATGATAACAAAACATAAGGCTATTAATATGTTTATTATTTTGATGAAAGAAGATCAAAACGAAGAAGATCAAGCCTTATCAAGGTTATTCTTTAGCTTGTAATATCAACTGTAATCTTACTTAGTTAATTTGATGCTCTAAAAGGCTCTACATGCATAAAATTTCATTTCACTTTATTGTATGAGTTAATTTGATGCTCTAAAAGGCTCCACATGCATAAAATTTCATTTCACTTTATTGTATGAGTATTTACATTGATTAGGATGTATTTACACTTTTGATTTTAATAGAAAAGCCTGGTGATTTTTAAGCAATGTTTAGGGAACATTTTGGAAAGTGGTTATGATGCACATAAAAAACACTAGAATATAAAGCTTAATTTTGCACAAGTGAGCAAGGATCGCATTTATAGAGAGTGTGTATCTAGCTTTTGTAATGAAAAAATTAGTGTTTAGAATTTGAGAAGGGTATGGTTTGGCTAAATTGAATTAACAAAATAAAATAAAAGTAAATAATTGAAAGTAGATAAAATCAAACAGTACAAAATTGCTATGATTGATCAATCAATTTCAAATCTAGTTCACTGTTAAATCTCAATCTTTATATGAATGTGCATAATCAATCGTCATATTGTTCTCATACCTCTCTTTGAAACTATTAATTGTAGATTAACAACAAGATCTGTTAATCCCAGTTTTCTTTTTGACTGTATCGAATTAAAAAAAATTCAAATTGTACATGATGCTAATTTAATCCCCAGAAATGATGCCAAAACTTATTGATAGTTTTATATAAAATCTTTTGAATTGCAAGTATACAGATTGTAACTCAACGGTATCATTCCCATGAGCATTAATGAATCACCTAACAACTTGAATACAATTTGTCTAAGGTAATAAATATTAAATAAATTGAATTAAAATAAACTAAATAGTTTTAAAACAACTAATAAAACTAATAATTGAACAATGGAATAATTTAAACTAGCAATAAGAATAAAACAAATCGATGATGGAAACTTATGGATTATTCTATCTTTGTTTTGTCTTCCCCTTTTCTTATTCATTCAATTTATGCTTGATCTTAGATATCCTAAGGTTTTGATTCCCTCTCTCGAGTCTAATGAAGTCATCCCAATTAAAATTGATGATAATAGAATTGCAAACTCTCGATTCACAAAACTATTCCTAACAATTCAATTGAATTTGAAGCAATCATATTAAGCTGTCAACTCTCATTGTCCACCCTAAAACATTTGACTTAATTCAATCTCTCGATTTGTTATCAAGTATAAGCATAACAAATACCAAATACCACAAAGCATTGATATATCTATCGAATTCAACAAGGATAAAGTTTAGTACAATAGATTAAGAAAAATCCCTATTAGGAATTTAGAAACCTATAATCATGTTTAACATCATAATAATAAAAATCAATATCCAAGACAATGAAATATATAAAGAGGAAAGAAAGAAAAGTAGTTTGGCCCCTTGAAATATAAAATTAAGATAAAATCCTTGCTCTAAAATAATCAAACAATTAAAACACATAATAACACCATCAAGAAAACTATTCTAAATCCTAAATGCTTGATTATCATATAAGAAAACACTTAAAAACACACTCAAACCTCTAAAAAACAACTATAATATTCACCTATCAAGTATTCTATAAACAAATTGACAGATTTTTTCTAAATATTTTGTTTGCATTTATTTTTTCATTTTAAAATGATTGAGACTATAGGTTTTCATATTGATCAAGCAAGGTCTTTTGAGTTGTAAAACTTTTTATAAGTAGGGCTACTTTTTACCTTAGAGAAAACTTGTAAGAATAATTTATTTTTTACTTGTGGAAAAATTAGATTATTATTAAAAGTTTCTTGTTCACCTTATTGAAGGAAGATATCATAATTCTAAGAAGTGTGTTGGAGATGGGATGCAAGCAATGGTTGTTTATGGAATAACTATAAATTTGTTTGCCTTTCTTCTTTCTTATACTTTTTAAATTATTTTTTGATTGTTTGATTGATTTACATTAAGCTAATTATTTATTTCTAATTTTTATGCAATCTTAATTAGTAATCATTACTTAAGAATAAATCATCTAAAAATTTAGTTTTTTTTCCCTTAATTTTATACTATTAGAGCCAAATGTGCCAGTGAGCAATTTCAGTTGCTTAAATTTTTATCTCATTTTTCTACACACAATGTGTATAACGTTCATAATTATTTTGGTCGTCCTTTTCAAGCGACCTCATGTTCCTAACCTTAGCACAAACAAGAGCACCATTTGTCGACTAGCTCTTCATTAAATTTTAGTCTCCAGAAGCCAATTGTGTGAACTTCAAAAGCTTTGGTCACTTTCTATACATGTTAGCATTTGAAGGCGCGTATAATGGTGCTTTACTCTTCGAGTAACCTGTATAGTCTTGCCATCTCCTTTTGGCACCTCCTGTGTGTCTTACTGCTTTAATATATCAATAATGAAGAGTTGTAATATTATTTCACCTATTTTTTATTATGAGTGATCAAATGGATTTATTTTTTGGTTTATGATTTTCTGGTTAGTTATCTTTTGTTTTATTCGGATCTTATGTCTTTATTACTAAACGGCAAAAGAATTTACTGGCTTCTGGTGTAATTCTATGACGTCTAAAATCGTAGAGCATAAGTTGACTAGAATAAATCATCTAGATTGACGTAAGGCCATTCATATTTAGGTAAGGATTATTTCTAAGGAAAATTATCTTATTGACAACCTAATAGTAGATGGGATTCATAAGGAATGGTTGTAAGATGATGCTTAATTATTCTTACAAATAAAAAATTCTAAGTACACTAAGGTCGTTGGCTTGATTAATCGTAAAGATTACGTCAAAAATTTGATGGACTTTTAAGAATTTATTTATTCTAGAAAAGGAAACACTTGTTGTATATATCAATTTTGTAAAGATCTTTATCATCTTAAATAATCATATTAGTCTTTTTAGGCCTAGTATATGAATTTCAAAATGAATTATAAAGAATTGAATGTCATATTACTTTTCAGTTCTAGTTTCAAAGTCTAATAATCTTAGTAGGAGCATATGATAATATTGCTTTTTTTGGTTGGTCTTAATTCTTAGTTTAAGATTGTTAAATTCCATATTCTCTCTAGTGCTGAGAATTCCTCCAAAAACAAAGCCTTTACTTAGATACTTCACATAAATTTTAATGCCTTTGTTACTCTAACTATTTAGGCTTATAGTGCTCTTTTTAGTCATAATAGTGGATTTGAAAATTACGATTATATTAGCAGTGGAAGTGATAAGATAAGATGAAAATTTTAATGATTTTTAGTACTCAGTGAATTTAACAAATTTATTTACGTAAACTATAGTTTTATACTTAAAGGATAAGTTAAGTGTAGTAGTAGTAGATGCAACATGACTTAATCGGGAATTCTAAGATTTATTTTGCAAATTTGACCCATATTTTCTTATGTCTTGGTTTATGTTAATAACAATAGATAGCGGCCCTCTATCCTGAATCCAATATCCCAACTATCTATACCTCATCCTTTATATACAATCCCAACTATCTATACCTCATCCTTTATATTACTTGTATGAATTAGTTAATACAAGTATGTGCCTTCTTTCCTCTTCCTTACAATAAATCATTAGTTTTAGTACCTTAGATCTTATTAAAGGTAATCCTAGTCTCTTTTAAATTTTTTATAAACACATATCTCATTCCTATATTACTTTACCATATGGTTTTACATCTTGTTCTTTGTTCTATCACTGTTAATCTTAGCCCATTACTTTCTAAGTCTTCAATCTTAATCCATTAGGATTTTCTTTTAATTTAATATATGTGCTTACTTGTGCCTTTAGTTAGTCTATCTTATATTTTTCTTAATCATTATTTTTACGTGACCTTAGAAGAAAAGGATTATTATTAAAGGAATTAAATAAGAAAGTTGACATTCTAGACACCTAGGTGCCTAAACTTATTACTTATTTAGAAGTCTTAATTCTTTTACATCTATTAAAAACATTTATGTCCTTGTTTTCATAATGTACATACCTAAGATTGTGAGTTACGATAGTTTATAAGATAGTATTTTCTATCTGTTGACATTCTAGACACCCAGGTGCCTAAACTTATTTAGAAGTCTTAATTCTTTTACATCTATTAAAAAAATTTATGTCCTTGTTTTCATAATGTACATACCTTAGATTGTGAGTTACGATAGTTTATAAGATATCATTTTCTATCTCGAATCCCTTGAGTTACTAAAAGAACTAGTTTTATCTCGAATCCCTTAAGTTACTAAAAGAACTAGTTTTTAATAGCTTATAAGATAACATTTTCTATCTTTAATGCCTCAAGTTATTAAAAGAACTAATTTTTTCTTTGAGTTATTTTATTAAGATGTTTAAGGTTCACATCTTATTATTCCCAAATTTAATTTCATTATTTTCTTAGTTTTCTTAATTGTTTTTCTCGTATTACTTGTCTTTATTCAATTAAGAATTATTTTTAATTATTTTTCATTTTACTAGTTTTTGTGTTAAAATTAAAAAAATAAATTAATGCCTTTATGCATACTTTGAAAAGTGATAATGCTAAAGAATGTTTTTCTGCATCTTTTCAAACTTACATGATCAAGAATAACATTTTTCATCAGTCCTCTTATATTGACATATTATCTCAATATGGTATAACTGAAAGGAAAAATTTACTTCTTTTTGAAATAACTAGGAACTTTTATTCCAAATGGTTGTTCCTAAATAATTTTAGGGATGATGCAATTTTCATAGCAAATTTTCTAAATAACTATATGCCTTCATCAATTTTTCATGGTGAGAATTGTTTTAATTTCTTTTCTTTTGCTAAATATTTTTTCTTTATTACATTTTAAATGTTTAGTAGTCTTTCATTACCAATGGTCTTACCAATCTATAATCAAAATAATTTTGATCTCTCCAATATCTGTTAGTCTTCCTAATTTTTTCTATTGAAGGGAATGATCAAGGATATATAGAAGATATTTGTGGGTATGGGGGAAAGAAGGGAGGTTTCTATCTAAGGCATCATAGAAGGAGGTGTGTAGGCCCCTAAAGGAAGAAATAATTGATATAACTCACATCAACACCAACAACAAAGTGTTTATAAGAAAAAGATTACATAGAAAAATAGATAACAAAGACTCCCTGTAACTAAGATGGATTAATGACTATGCTATGAAAGGATGGATCCTATGGGAATTAAGAATAACATATCTTTAACATGTTTCATTAGAAGTTTATTAAAGCTAAGAGATGACTTGGGGGGAACTTTAAGTTAAAATATGTTAATGTTCAAACTACTTCATTACTCTTTAATAATTGCAGTATGATTAGTCAACTATGTAATAGTCTTATGATTCCATTACTTACATTAGATTCCTCAAAGTTTTAACGTGAAGGTGTTGATAAGTCACATTCAATGGCAAGGGGTTCCTAATGTAATCAAACAAAATCTAATAATTTATTATCTAAACCCTTGAGGCAAGATGAATATTTATGGTTGGGATACTCATCAGGTAATTATAAAAACGATTCTACTAGGGAAATTGTCAAAAAATATAGGACTAGTAATATAAACTTGGATAGTGGTATGGAGTCATAATCTGCTACCTGAGGTGTCTTTCCTTTTTTGGCTTCAAAATAAAAATAAATCTCCCACACCAAACATAATCAATTTCTTAAATGTAAATAGCGTATATGTAATGTATAAGGAGGAACCTGAATTAGTAGAACATCTAATTTTCAGTTTTAAAGTCTCCAAAGAGGTGTGGTATGCAATCAAAGACATAAGCTAAATTGATAACGCAACTGATCGGGGTAAGTTTTAATCTTATAAATCCTCAATATTTTGCAAGCGCACAGTTTGTAGTGCAATATTAAAGGTGTCAATCCTTCGAGGAAGGAGAGTAATCTAATCCTAAAATCTAAGACCAAAAAACTATAAAACTAAAAATAAAAGATGTAAAAGAAATTATTCACGAGAATTGAGTTCAACTAATCAAATCATAAATTAAACACAAAAGCATTAACAAGTGAGCAATATGCAATCACAATAGAAATGAACCTAAAGAATTTACCAATTTATAAGAAAGGTTATCATTAATTCTAACCTAGCTAATTATATGTCAATGGAGTGTCAGTTCTAAACTATCCTAGGGTTAATTACTCTCTCTTGAGTTATAATCGTTAAATCCTAAATTATAAACCGTAATCAAATTATGAAATTTGCAATCTCTCAATTCACAAATTATCCAAAACCCTATTTAGATCTGAAGCATTCTAATGCATTATTGGAACATCATATGGGATCTCTCTCCATATAATTACCACCATGATTTGCCACGGTTTTTATTAAATGGCTCAAGTCTCATTAATCCAATTTAATCATTTTTCATTAAGTTCAACCTCTCAGTTTGTTACTGAATTATGTAAGAACACAATCAAATCACAACATTCATCTAATAAACACAATCAACTAAATTATCATTAAATCAAAATTAAATCTCCAAGGATAGCTTAGAACATCATCAATATTCCAAATCCTATCATCATACTATCCATCTCAATTCTATACATAAATAAAATCAAAATGAAAAGGAAATAATGACTTAGAATAGATGACAAAAGGCAAGGACATCAGGAAACCTCTTGATTTGGGAAGCACGTCGAGTCAACTTCGTCTTCGTCTTCTTCCTCTTCCTTCTTCTTCTTTCTCTCTCTAGATATTCTCTCGTTGTGATTTTAAGTGTGGCTGATGCAAAAAAGTTCCTTTGTGCTCCTTTTAATGTTTTTTAAATATTCTTTTATGTATTAGGTATCTTAGGGTCTTTCTAGGGTTTGAAAGGTCCAAAAAGTCCCTCGAAATGTGAAGTTCATAAATGACTGCACGTCTATTTGACAAAGGCCATGACCATGGTCCTACTGGTCATGATCGTGGTTGATATCTGAGACGTTTTTCATGATTATGGCCTAAATATGGGCCATTTTTTTGATCCGAATGTCTTCCAAAACTCTTTCGTTCTTTAATACTGATCCTGAAACACTAGCAAAAACATCAAGGTACCTTAAAAACATAATATTTAAGCTCTAAGGCTTGTATTAACCCATAAAACACTTAAAACAGAAATAATTGACAAACTAACACAATTTAACCTAAACATATACTAAATGGTCGAATTAACAACTAAACACAAATCAAACTATTCCCTAAAATACAATGCAATTTACACTTATCACCAACCGAACACTACAATGTTATACTATGCATGTTATAAAAGATAGAAAATTAACCACGGGTGATCGTGTAGTATCTAAAATTACATTCAGTTTCTACATCTTCTACTTATGGAAAAAAATGGAACAATAGATGTTATTAGAAAAGTGAGAAGCACCTGTCACAAATGAAAAGCAAACTTACTATCAATTTCCTTTCATAATGGTAAATGCTAATGCACTTATCTTATGTCATCCTTTATTTCTTATGATCATTTTCTTCTTCTTCTTATTCCTTTGTTGCCTTCATTTATGTTGTTAGTCTGCAAAAACCTATTCACGAATTCTTTTCCATTTTGACTAGCATGATGTTATTGTAAAGGAGTTATATTCTTTATATGCTAATGGTATTTAGGATTTAGTGAACTTATAATGGAGATCAACTTGCACCAACACCTATTTCTAACCATTCTTGTGATCCTTTAAAAGGAATTGGAGGAGTAACTTAGCATCATCCTTATTTAGATGTTCAAATTTGAAAGCCTATTGAATAATTCTCCTCTATTAATTAGCCCCATAACTAACTCTATATTTGCTTTGTTATCACTCGCTAGTTGCTTAGAGAAAATGAAATTCAAGAATAAATGGTTTATGGTTTCGAGATAAGAAGTACATATACTATAAATTAGATTAACCTGACGAAGCTAATTACTCTTAACTCGATCTAGTATGGTCAAGCACTCCTTCACTATTATCTATAACATAAAGAACTCCTAATTTATTCCATACCAATTTACACCAAATGGCTTTATGAATTAAGCTTCTAAGTAGGTCCTTACATGACTAATTTTTGAATAAGTTTATAGAGTGTTTCAACTGAGTAGGCCTATCTTCCTTGATAGGGGTAGGAAAATAAGTTGGGAAGTTACTATATGGTACACTAAAGCTCTTACTTGTATGTGAAAATTTCCTCTCATCAAATAGGGCACTTACTCTTACATTTGAATGGAAAAATGTCTTAAGTTAGAGAAGTTAAAAGAATATATATGGGAACAAAATAGCTCCATAAAGAATCATGTCCTGCTTTGATTATTCAAATGTTTCTATTCTTCAAGTAATATCCATGAACCCATTTCACCCATAAAGATTTCTTCTTACTAATAGTTCTAGTATAAAATTTAAGTTGGAAAAGTCTTGTTCACTAGTTATATAAAAGGAATCCTGAAAGCCCTTCAAAATTTTGGTAGATAAATGATATCCCAGTATGCCTTAATAAAATTTGATGCTTTAGTCCCCTAACTAAAGGAATTTTCTAAAGAATTTTGCTATGTCCTTATATAGGCCATTTATTAGTAAAAAAATTCATAAATTAGTAAACATATAGTTTGTTGAGTGAAAAAAAATAGCTAAGACTAACTTTAAATGCTTATAAAATGACAAAAAAATCACTCATCAAAGTATCCTAGGTGTAGGTGGATGGTGACCTTAGGCTTGAGCTGAAGTTAAGTTATTGTCCACATAATGAAGCATCTAAAATAAGATTATCTCTCCAACTTTGGAACTCCTTAAAGCTGGAGTAGATAGATAGAAGTCCACCATCCTTGACTTCTTTTTGGACAAGAGGATAGCCTTCCTAGTTATAAAACAATGGGATTTGAACAAATTGAAATAACATGGCTTATAGGAAGTGATTTTGAACAATGAGGATATTTTCCTCTTCAAATTTGCAAGATCTGAAGATGTAAAGAAAGTTATTGAAGATAAACCATGGAATGTGTACAACAAGGCATTATTACTTTAATTATGGATGCTTGGAATGAAACTATAGGTGATTAAATAGGAAAATATACCTATTTGGATTTGCATACATGATTTTTCTCCAGAGTATTGGGGCACAAGTGGTCTGAGCTACATTGATAGCTACGTTGGCAAACTTGTGGATCAAGTCACTGCTAAGATTAGAAGAGTTAAATTTGTAAGAATATGTATCTTAATCACTTCAATGACTTAGTTAAGGTGAATCTATCATCAAATTGAACAAAAATTCAGAATCTATTGAGGATCAATTAAAGGTCTATTATGTATGGAAACCTCAACCTATTGAGAAGAAAACTTAGAGACCAAATAGAAGGATTTTAACAACTGGTAACTAACAGGAACTTATGGTTCATTACTCAATTTTAGGGACGATCTAGTAGCAATCCAGATTAGGTTAATTGTCCATTTATAGATAAGGAAGGTAAAACTAGAATAAAAGGGTACAACTTGCATGAAAACATATCCGTATTAGAAAGAGATAAGGGAGTTAATAATCCCTTAACTTCAACTTCCATAAAGAAGAAATATGAGTAAGATGCTTTGAAAAATAGTATACCAAGAACTCTAATTGCAAATTTTGAGTAATTAGAGAATAATAAGTAGGATTTTGAAATTATCACCAGGAAGAAATCTAATAGAAAAAATAAGACTCCATCTTTGGAGACTACCTTATGAATATCCTAGGTTGGAATATGAGAGAAGAAAATGCTCCTCATAAGTAGTTTTTAATTAGAAATAAGATTTTGTAGAATAAAGTGTTAATAAATGGAATTTTGGAAACTAGTATGAAAAAGAATAGTAATGATTTACTAAATTACTTTCTAGCTCAGTGGAAGGATATTACAAACTACAATGTTCATTTTAATGGTAGAATAATTGTCCTATATAACTTCACAATTTTAACTACTTACACATGAATAATCTTAGACCAGATCATTCATTTGGAAGTTTTAGTTAGTTAATCAACTCAAAAAATGTATATCTCCATCATTTATCCACAATGTAGCTCTTACAAAAGAGCCTTACTATAGAATCAATTTAAAGTTGTTCTTGCTTCCAATCTTTAGATTCTCATTGATGATTTTAATTTTATTTTAAAACTTGGAGAAGTGGAAGGATATAGATTTACTGGAAATATTGGCTCAAAATTATTTAAATGTATTGAAGAAGCATAACTAACTAACATCCCGGTAGGGGCTAACGTTTTTATTTGGAATAATAAACAATCTAGAATGAATTTCATTAGGAAAAAGTTAGATCGCAGTTTTATAAACACTCTATGGATGATGGATTTTCCCAAATATTTCTCTACCTATTCATACAACAATATTTTAGATCATACATCAGTACTCTCCTAAGCTACTGTAGCTAATCCTAAAAAGCCATTCATATTCAATGATTTTCTAGTTATCTAGCAGGCTTTAAAGATGGCATTTAGAAAGGTATATGTAAGAATTTGAGGAACTAAGTAGTACGTTTATTCCAAGAAAATGATTCTCTTTAAAATGGAGATGAAGCACTTTTTTAACGATAATGTTGGCAATACCCACCAACTAGTAAACATTTCCACATAGTACTTGGAGAGTAGTCAGCCACAAATTTACAGAATCCTAATTCCACTCAGCTGCAGGAAATGGAAAAAATTGCCTTATACAACTATTTCAAAGCTCTTCTATAGGATTATTCTGTTATAAAGCAAAGATTTAGAATGCAGTGGTTGAGGAGTGGTGATAGAAACACCTCCTTCTTCTACAAGGCTATCATCTCTAAAAGAGCTAGAAACATAATTATCTCACTTGAGTTCAATAACATCTAGTGAACTCTTAATCTGAATTGATAGATGAACTTAAAACTACTTCTTTGATCTAATGAATAAGCCTTCTAAAGCTCACTTTACTTTCCCTCTATTAGGCAAATCCTACAGGGCAATCTCTCTTCTCAAGAAGTTGATTATTTGTATCAACTTACCACTATTTAAGAGATTAATGAAACCTTGAAATCTCTTCACCCTTTATAAAGCTTTTAGATTTGATGGGTTCAAAGAATTTTTTTCCCTAAAGTCATGGCTTTTTACAAACAACATGGCATCAAATGTAGTTATGGAATTCTTTTATAATGGCTCCCTAATATTAGATATTGACAAGGCATTAATTACACTTATTTCTAAAAGTGGGAGCTCAAACATTTCTTTAACTTTTCCTCATCTTGTTTTGTAATTTTATTTACAAATTGATCTCTAAACTACTAACTCATAGGTTAAGAAATATTCTTCTATATCATATTAGAGTATTGTAAGGTGGTTACATCTGTGGTCGGATTATTAGTGACAATGTTCTAATTGTCCAAGAGTTGATTAAAGCTCATTTAAAGAGAGGCCGGTCTAATCATTGTATTAAATTTAACCTTAAAAAGGCCAATGATAGTGTGGATTTCTGATTTTATTATCAATAATATTTCTTCAATGAATTTTCTGAGGACTTTCATCCAATGGATCACTTTATGTAACACTTCACCTTACTATAGTATCCTTGTCAATGGTCAGTCTATAAACTCCATCAAAGGCTACAAAGGAACTTGCCAAGGTGACCTATTTCACCTTAACTCTCTAGCGATGATGGAAGTTTTCAACATACTTCTACAAAAGTTTATATAAAGAGCTAAGGCATTCATATATCACTTTAAATGTGGAACGGTTAAAATACCAAACTTATATTTTATTGATGTTCTCATATTGCTTTCCAATGCAGATCCCATGTCTATGATAGCTCTAATGAAAGCGCTTAAGATGTTTAATAAGATGTCTGGCCTCCAAGTAAACTGCTTCAAATATTAGATTGTTTCGAGAAAGTTTTATCTAATGTTAAACCCTCAACATTTTGCAAATTTACTGATTGTAAATTGTAGTAATTAAGAAGTTGATCCTACAAGACTTATTAGGTTATTAACTCTCCTTACCTAACCTAATCATATTACTACCAATTCAATCTCTCGATTTATTATCAAAGTATGTGCAACCTTAAATACCACAACATTCAACAATTCATTGACATAAAAAATAATCAAGTCATAAAATGATTCAAGAATAAATCCTACAATGAAATTAGAACATTAAGAACATGTTCAACATCCTCAATCCCAATTTATATGTCGTGATGGAAGTAAATAAACAAGAAAGAAGAAAAGAACTTGAATGGGCTGGGTTGGAATGGCTAGACTGCTTCTACAAATGCTCGTCTTCTCATTTCTCCTTTTTAATCTTCCTTTAGGTTTTTTCTTAATTTGGCAAATAGAGACTAGCTCTATTTTGCATCTTGTTATGTTCATATATAGTTCATGGGTCATTTAGGGTAAAGTATAGGTTTTACCCGTGTCAATTGTTCTAAAAAGATCCTCCAAATATCAAAATAGAAGGAGGTCTTTGCATCTAGTGAGTGCCTGTCACGATCGTGACCTTATCCTTTTGTCCAAGCTTGCTCCAACTTCCTTCGATCTTCATTTATCTGAGTTCATACACTAACAAACACATTAAAACACCTTAAGAATAGAAGATGAAGGTAAAACACCATACCCTAAACCACATAACACTTAGAAATATAAACAGACAATCATATTAACATAATTCTAAGCCTAAACATGCAAAAATCATCTAATCAAAATTTTAAAACACACATAAACATTTATGAAAACATAACTTAATTTACACCTATCAACATATTCACACTTAAACCTTTGCCTGTCATCACATAAAACTAAACACATAAACAAACAAAACACATAAATATATTAAAACACATTTATGCAATATTACAATAATGATACAATGACATTAAATCTTATGGAATTAATTTAACCTTAAACACAAATCATTCAAAATGTGCAAACACACTAACTTATTCCTTTCATGTTTAAGTACTTTGAATTGAATATACATATCAATCAAAACATTAACATCCTATTCCAACATCTATGGCACTTTTAAGCATAAATTTATTATTATTAATCAATTAAAAAGGCAAATTATCACTAAATATTCTTTCTTGAAAATTCTTGCTATTTTAAAAAGATTATTAGGTTTTATTATCAAAACATCATTTTAAAAAAAAATTCTTTAACCTTGACCTAGTATTTTGAAGCAAAGGTAAACACCTTGTCATGAATGTCCGTAGTTAGTCAGCTAGGCCATCTTTATTAATTAGCATGGTTAAAATGCCATTCTTGCCTTTTAATGCGAAGACATACATTCCGTCGTGAATGACCCTAGTTACTCAGCTATATCACATTCTTAACTAGCTATTAGCTCTATTCATATATTTAAGGCATGCAATTTTTTTAATATTTAAACTTTATCCAACTAATTTATTTGTAGTCAATAATCCTTTTGAAAGTGTATTAATAATGCAAATCAATTCAATTGACTATAACTATAAATGTATACTAACAAAAGCCAAAAATTGAAAGAGTAGATGTCATATCATAAGTAAGATGCATATTCATCCCGGAAATACTTAAAACCTAAAACTTATAAGTTATTATGCCTTTACAAATTAAATGACCATTTTCAAAGATAAACTAATTCCATTCGATTCTTTCCATTGACACATTCACACATATGCAACAAAACATTTGCAATATGTCAATACATGATATGTAAAAATCACACACATGGCATGTTAATGCATAATCCTCCCCAAACTTAGACAACAGATTATTCCTAAAGTGAGAAAAATACACAACACGTAAAGGAAAAAATGAAAAGAAAAATAAAAACAAAAAGAAAAAATTTAGAAAAGTTAGAGCATAAAATTAGTTAAGGTGATTGAGGTGGTGATATTGTTGTTATTGGAGATCAAAGAAAAGATCTTCCCCTAGCTCTCTTTTTCATCATCCTCTATTTCTTTAGTTGACCCCTAATCTTACTTCCCTAACTTTATAGTCACTTCAAAAATCAAGAAAAATAACAATGACTAGAATTCAAATTAAACCTAACTACACAACAATTGTAATCTAGCTACCAAACATGCTAAGTTATGGTCATTAGTTTGACCTTGCATTCTTTTAAACTCAGTCGGGATCAATTATGAGTGGCTTGCTACCACCTATGTCACCCAATGTCAGTTTTGTAGCCTATGAATAAGCTACATATTGCAAGATAATTTTAAGGACTTAATTAATCAAATTAAGAAACCTATTAAGTTTAGTAATGTCTTTTTCGGTAACAATCTGTCAACAAAATAAGGAATAAATAAACTGCCTAACATTTCTATCAAATCTAACAATTTGTCTTGTAAGAAGGTGAGTTATTCATATTTTTCCTTAGTCCCCTTTATGTTGCCTTCTTTTCCATCTTCGTGAATAGAGACTTGACTATCTTCTTCAAACTCATTCTCCACTCTCATATGTTTTTCTTCTTTTCATTCCTTTAAAGATTTGACTACATCAATTATCTTGAATGAGTCTCCCTCCTTTGAATTCTTTAACACCTCATTCATATTGGACTTTACTTATTAATCAGTATTCTGAAGGATGAGGTTGTATTTATGGACATCTACAAAAGCCCTTTCAGTGTTCAAAAATGGTATGCCAAGATTGATAAACTTATCCACTTTTATAGGCACATTTTCCACCATACCAAATGGATTCTTTATCAATTGATCTACTAACTACATGACAAAGAAGTTGGCTTCACATTATTCCTAAGTCACATAAACATTTCAAATCTCTAAATTACCAACTACATAGGGTACTGTAAAACTCCTTAAATCTTTCAACTGTGAGGATATGTGGTTGGTAATTAAGGGGCTGCTAGTTTTCGTTATGACTACCATCTAGTTATCTTCCCAAGTTCGTTTCATTGACAATATGTCTTTGAGAAATTTTGCATCCTATGTTTTAACACTTCCACAAAATACAAGTGAATTTGCAATTTCTTTAGCTTTTTCATGAACTTTGTAAATTGTATATCCAATTCATTCTTCTAAAGTCTTTATGGGAATGATATTTGTGGTGGGTAAGGTAGAGAGGAATTTGGGGGCGGTCCTCTTTCTTTTCTTCATCTTGTTTCTTCTTCTCTTGATCTTATTTAAGGTGGTTTTCAACTTATTTTTATACAAGTTCTTCTAGCTCTTTCCTACTCTCAACTGTGATTACCTTAAGTTGCTCCCTTAGATTTACTTCCATATTGCTCAGAAAGCTTTGAACACTTCTCTTACATAATTCATTGGCAAGTTGGCCCATTTGAACCTCTAGGTTATGAATAGAAGAGGCATAATCTTCCACTGCTTCTTTGAACTTCCCTTCTTTCCTCTTTTATGCTTCATCCATACATATGATCTTGTCTATTATCTTGTCCAATTTTAAATCTCGAGAAATGGGCTCATCTTGATGAAATCCTGGTGAGCTTTGAATTCCAATTTAAGTTCTTGTATTGTTAGACCAAAAGAAATCTAGTGGTTCTATCACCTAGGATTGTACGTGTTCAAATTAGGATGGTTACTTCCCTGACCAAAATGTGTTTAATTGAAGTTGAATTTCTCCGTTGTTTATTTTCACTTGGAAGCAATCAGTTATGACATGACTCTCTTGTCCACATAAGTTGCATCCTTATGAATTGCTTTGAATGGAGAGAAGGAGGTAGTTATTAGACTGTTCACTTCCTTGGTGAGGTTGTCAATTTTAGATAATAACGAGGTCACTGAATTATTAATCATTCCTTCTAGATTCGATAAAGTTGACAACTATCTGCTTCATTCCAATGTCCAAAGATAGCTATTATTAGCCATCTCTTCAAACAATTTATGTGTCACTTACACTGGTGGTTATTAAATTCCTTAATTACATGTGTTGAACCCCGACCTCATGAAGTTTATAAGGGTCCCTTATTTTTCATGATGTATTTCCTCCATCATCATTCTTTCTATATCTTTTTTGTGTTTAATTTTTCATATTCTTCATTCTTACCTTGTGATGTCCAAATTGATATGTCTTCTACTTTGTTCCTAAACTTCCTTCTCTTTATTTTTAAAATTTTTAATTTCTTGTGATTGGTACCACAATCATAAGAAAGGGTAATAATTCCTTAAAATAAAGGAATTCAAAAGGTCTTAAACTAATTCCCTAGTAATGACACCTAAAACTTGTTGAGCAAGTTTTATCTTACGTAAAACTCTCAATATTCCATAAGTAAACGAATCATAACTCATAGTAATAGAGGTGTCGATTCCATAAAGAATTAGCAAAAACTAAACGGACCTTAACTTTGTCTAAGCTTGTAAAAATGTGAGTTAAATAAAAATAAAAACAACCAGAAAATTAAACAATCGAGAATAAGTTAGTGAAAATAAAATTATGAAATTAACACAATTAAATCCAATAGAGCACTGAACCACTTAACAAATTAGACGTCAAAATAAAACAAGATAGATCAATTATGAGAGTATAAGACTCATTTTATCATCATTTTGCTACCTTAACCATTTTTAATTCAATTGGCATTGATGCTAGGTTTTCGAAGGGTTGATTACTCTATCTCAAGACATAATCATTTATCTCCAATTAATAATCCGCAATTGATTCTGAAATTATAAATTTGCATTCTCTCGATTAATAAAAAAACCTAATGTTTTCAACTAGTTCTTAAGAAATGTATCGGATAATCAAGTCTTTAAACAAGATGTCTTTGTATGGTTATGGATTTGATATTTATGAAACTTATTAGGTTATTAACTCTCATTACCTAACCTAATCATATTACTATTGATTCAATCCCTCAATTTATTATCAAATTATGTGTAAACACAAATATCATGATACCCAACATTTCATTGACATCAAAAGTAATCAAGTCACAAAATTATTCAATAATAAATCCTATAATGAAATTAGAACATCATTAACATGTTCAACATCCTTACTCCGAATTCATACATCATAATGGAAGCAAATAAACAAGAGAAAGAAGAAAAGAAAATGGATTGGGTTGGAGTGGTTGGACTGCTGCTACAGGTGCTCTTCTTCTCTTCTCTCCTTCTTGATCTTCTATTAGGTTCTTTCTTAATTTGGAAAATGGAGTCTAGCTCTAGTTTGAGTCCTTTTATGTTCTTATATAGTTCATGGGTCATTTAGGGTAGAGTGAGGTTTTAACTATATTAATTTGTCCACAAATACCATCAAAATATCAAAATAGAAGGAGATCCCCGTGTCTAGCAAACCCCTATTTGATCATGGCAGGGGTGTCATGATCGTGACATAGTAGAAATTGTCTTTTGTCACCATTGTGACATGGGTTTCATGATTGTGACATAGTGTAAAGCTCTTTTGTCATGACAGTGACACTTTAGTCATGTAACAATCTTGACCTTGCCCTTTTGTCTAAGCTTTCTTCATCTTTCTTTAGTTTTCATTTATTTGAGTTCATACACTAACAAACATATCAAAACACTGCAATAAAACAAGATTAAGGTCCAACATGATGCCTAAACCACATAAGGCTTAAAATCATAAACATACAGTCACATTAAAATAATTCCAAGACTAACCATGCAAGATTCATCTAATCAACACTTAAAAATGCACTTAAATATCTATGAAATCATAGTATAATTTACACCTATCAGAATGTTCCTTTCCAATAATGCTTCAAACTTGGAATCAACTTTAGTTCCCATCACCGGTTTCAAACAACAACCATTACCATTAATTTACCTTGGCATTCTAGTGCCAGCTTCAAGGTTAAGCTATACAGACTATAGTAGTTTAATTGATAAAATCAACAACAAAATAGTATAATGGAGCTCTAAAAGCCTCTCGACTACTAGTATAGAACAACTTATTATTTTATCTTGAATTTCATCAGTGTTTATTAGGCAACTTATATTTCTTTTCCTATAAAATTATCAAAACCATTGATAAGATCTTGAATAGACTCTTATGGACTGATTGTAAAGGAATTCCTAATGGGGTAAAGATGAAATAGAAAGATGTTTGAGTTCCTAAAAACCAAGTTAGAATCAAAATAGTTTCACTTAGATTTATGAACACTATTTTTCTCATTAAAAGATTATAGAGACTTATTTTTGATAAGTAGGCTCTCCTGTGTAAGTGGATTTATAATTACTTAATTCAGAATAGAAATATATGGAGATTGAATGTTGATAATCTTACTTCTACTACGTTAGAATCTATATTCAAGATGAGGCAAAGATTCATACCTAATTTTATTCATCTCATTAGAAATGGTGATATTACTAAATTTGTTTTCTAAAAATTAAGCTAAAAAATTCATTAATAAGCCATAAAAGGCATTAAAAGGGGACATTACAAGGTTGTGCCAAGCTCGTATAGTAAGTATGCAAATAATATCCTTTCTATTATCCTTAGGAAGAAAATAATAAACTAAAGATTCCATCTTCTTCTGAAATGAATACTCAGCTTTTCAGTTGTTTGGTGAGCTACCAAGGTTTTTTCTAATCCCACAATGTACCTTGTGTGTTAGAGTATACTTGTCATTTTTTATCTTGTTGAACAATATTTGATTCCTTTCTATCCAAATTACATACACTAAACAATTTAAAGTTACGCTTAGACATATTTGATCTTTTCTAATTGTGTAATACTTATTTTTTTAATCCAATAATGCATCTTATTAGAACTCACATTAGCATTTAGATATATAAGTTCTAGGAAATGCAATTTATCGACTCTAACTAAAGTGTGCAACCGCTTCATAATTTAACATAATACTTTGTATTCCTTTTGTAAGCTTATAGTGGCATTTCCTTTGTAGTTTGTAAGTTTCCTTATACATGTACTCCTTATTTGCCTTTTGTGGCTTATTTAAATTAACGATTCTATAAAAAAATCCAAAAGGAATAGCTAAAAGCCTTTATGGATGATAGGAGCACTCGTACCCTTATTAGAAATTCCATCTAAAGGCCATTCTAGGAAAAAATTTCAAACTTGTTTCTTTTATCATAGTCATTTCCTAAAGCATTCTTAGATTAGAATCACTAACTTGCTATCCTAACCAAGATTTTTGAGCTCCCTTTGATTTAATTCCCATTATGAGGAGTACACAAAGTAGCTAAAAGCCATTTATAGTAACTTATCATCGTTTTGTTTATAGAATAATTTCCCTGTATTCGTTATCCTTGAAAGTAACTTCAAATCTTGTTTATATATCACTTTATAACTACTTATAGAATGAGCAATCAAAGAATAAATAGTTTATGGAATCGAGATAAGAAGCATATAACTTACAAATGTGATTAACCTAAAGAAATGAGTTACTCTTCACCTTGTTTTATGTGGTTATGTACTCCTTCATTACTAGCCATAACATAAAGTACATCATTGGAAATAGGAATTTATTCCATACAATTTACACCAATTGATCATAGGACTTGTGCTTCTAAACAAGTCTCTATATGAGTTAAATTTGAACAAACCTATAGAGTTTCTTTACTAAGTAACTCTATCAACCTTGTTAGGTTTAGGCAAATAAGTTGGAAAGCAGTTCTATAGTATACTAGAACACTTACATTTAAACAACCAATTACTCACATCAATTAAGCACTTACCTTTAGATTTGAAACAAAAAAGGTCATAAGTTAGAGAAGTTAGGAAGAAGATATTAGGGACTAAGAGAGCTTTAATTGTCACACAAAAGCCATATATTAATGCCATTACCAATTGTGATCTCGATAAAGGAATAAGAGTACTCCTCATCATCAAAATATTTAAGATGCTCTAAAAAGAATCATGTCTTGGTTTCATTGTCTAGATGTTTTTATCCCTCATTTAATATCTATGGATCCACTTTACCTATAATGAATCCTTCTCACTAACAGTTCTCTAAAACCTTTTAATTAGAAAAGTCTTATTCTCTAGTTATGTAGACGGAATCCTTAAAACCTCTTCATTTATTAGTAAATAGATGATATCCCATCATATCTTAGTAAATGGTTTAATGTTAAAATCCCCTAACCAAAGGAAATTTCTATAAAGCTTTGCCATGTCCTTATATGAACTTACATGGGCTTTCTATATAAGTTAATGATCACAAAGAAAATAAGTTGTAATATTCTTACATATAAAGTCTTTTATTAGCCTAGTTCCTTATTCTTCTTTGTATCAAATGAAAGAGTGGTTGATATTCTATGTTAGAGATTCTCCTTGAGGTGATAGGAACACCTAAGTAAAATAAGGGGGTAGATTTAAGTGGTAACCAACAAGACTCCTCAACTCATGAGTAATATGAAAACTATCATAAGAAACCATCACAAAAATATTTCCTTATTGATAAAAAGCTTAGATAGACAATTAAATCCTAAACAACTTCTTTATATAGGAAACAAAAGGAAAATTAAAATCAAAGAATAAGATGATATCATTCATGAATTATAATTATGATATCTTTAATGTAACATTTTTCTTATGATATCTACAACCTCTCTTGTTGTTGATGTTGAGCTGAACAATCCTTGAAAGTACCTAAATAAGTATTGTAAAAAGGTAAAGGGATAAGTACACTTATATAATTCCTCTGGCTCCCTTGATTATATTAGAAGCTTTACCATTAGATAGTATACTAAATGGTGTTATGAATATGCATTGGTTAATCTAAGATCTAAATAATTATAGAAAACTAAACATTCTTAGATTACGTCTAATGTAGCTCAATTCCATAGTGTCAAAAGCCTTGTAAATTTCAATTTTCAATGCATAATTCCTCGCTGATTCCTTGGGGTTATGGTTCTTCAATAGGTCTTGAGCAATCAAAAAATTATCCCCAATGTTAACACTTTTAAGGAAAGTAACCTGTGTATGGTTCATATTATCTAGAAAAACCAACTTGAGCCTATTATCAAGGATTTCAGAAATGAGTTTATATAAGATTTTACAATAATAAATGACTATATATCCCTTGCAATATGAAGGATTAAAATTCTTGGAAATTAATCACAAATGAGTAACATTCCACGCTTTTATCTATTTAAAGTTGGAAAAGAATTCTATAAAGGCTTTACAAACATGTCTTTTGAGTTGGTACTAAGACTTTTAATAAAAGAAGGCATTGAACCTATCTATACCGAGTTCCTTATTTGGATGAAAGCTAAAAAAAACTCCCTTTCAATCTCCACTCGTATAACATGCTTGATTAAAAACCTATTATGATGTATAGTGATCAACTTCAGGATGATTGAGTTGTTAACCAATCTTATAGCACAATATTTACCTACCATTCAAAAAACGTTCTAGAAGTAGTCCCTAAAATGACTTAAAAATCGACCTACTCAATAATTGATTATTTTAATTATGGGTGAATGGTGTAGCTATAGCCAGTATTAACGAGTACAGATCAATTCTACTAGGACTAGAATTATTAGTGCTTACTGTCTTTTTATTGTCTAGTATAACAAATAATAGTTCTTATAATTAATAAAATTTGAAACTAAAATAAGAAACTAAAATAAATCAATATAATTGACTAACTAGAACAAAGATTGAACTAAGAAATAATCAAAGAAGAAGGTGATACCTAGAATTTAAATCTGCCCTAAGACTTCATATAAAGTCATGATTTCACTAATCAATTTAGTCCCTAGTTCATTTAACTATAGGAATTCTTGAATTATTCTAATATCTTTCTCAAGAATATTAAAACATAATCCTAATTTTATTAATTGAGATCACTTTATAATAGAATTGTATTAAATGATTTGTGAATTTCATTATTAGGTTTCACCCTAATTTAGAGGATTTGTGTCAACTTATCTCTAGATTTGCATATTACTCCTGCAAACTATGTTATTTTATTCATACATTTGATTCTTAATCTTAATATGTCTTACAGGAAATAATATGCCGATAATATTAATTTAAGGATAAGGAAGAGCCTATAATTGAATTTAACAAAATTTATTAACAAATCAACTTAAACCAAAATCAATATAAGGTCTATCTTGGGGGTCATCTAATTTAGATACTAAAAGGCACTTAGTTTATTATAAAAGGAAAAAAAAATCAAAACTAAAGGAAAAGAAAGGTATCTTGGAAGAAATTGATAGAATGCACGAAATCTCCAAAAATTTCACTTTAAATGATAAATATCCGCTCCAAATGCGGTTTTTTAATTCTTTATTCTTTTCTTTACCATTTTAGGGTTTCTCTTTCTTGTATTTTCTACCTCTCTTTTACTTGTCCTCTTAATGATGTCTTTTATAGCTCAAAATTTTGGCTTTTGGGTACACATGGGCATTAACATAACCATATTGATGGCCATAATGAACGATGTGTTGATTGTACCCTCAAATTTGAAATGAACATGGACTTAAAATGTGAACATGGGCCTCAACACAAGCCTATTAGTGTCTAATATAGCTATGTTAGTGATTGTGTAGCTCTCTAAAACTCTAAAACTATATATTTTGTATGAAGCATGGAAATGTTAATGTATAATAATATTAAAATGAGAGTGTTGATGCCCATATTAATTTCCATCATCTTTATAAATTGATTAAAATGACTATAAATTGCTCCAATCTTATCTTAGGCAGTTACTTTTACATCAAATAAGTTAATTAAAACTTATAAAAAATATGAATGGCTTAATTACCATAAATAACAAAAACACTTAAGTAAACAAGAAAAAAACACTTAATGTAAACTAAAAAATATGAAAAAAAATAAGAACTTATCGAAATCCCCTAAGCTTAAACAATTGTTTTCCTTAAGCAAATTAATTTCATTACTTTTTATTTAGTAAGAAATAACTCCAAGAAAGCATTAAACACATTGAAGATATCTATGATGATTCTCTATTATTCATTCAATTTACAAAGTTCATTGAATTGTTGAGCACTTAGTTACTTATATGAAATTATAAATCAATCCAATTCACTCCATAATTCTTCAAATTTCTACTAAAATCACATCATTACATTTAACTTATAAAATGAATACGCATAAAAAATGACAAAAACTTTAAATGTTTTCAAACCCCGCAACAAAAGAAATCAAAACACTAAATTTAAACAATATAGGAGCATGTAGAGCTTATTTGAAAAGTTACCTAGCCTTTAGAAATGAGGGTGAACACCTTGTCATGAATATTCTAGTAAATTAACTAAGTCCCTATCTAAAAATTCGACTTGCATTACTCTTTAATTTTGACCTTTTTATTATTACAAAACCAATAGAGTGAGACTTTTTTTTAAGACTTAAAAGTCCCACAAGCTAGGAATTGAAGTGGTACAAATCTAGCTATGACTGTTGGACCTTAATTGGCATGAATCTAGAAATATATTAAAGTCTACCAGTACTTGTCTAAACAAATAAATATAAGTGACAAAGCAAGGTAGTAGCGAATCTTGATTTTAGTTTAAGTTTCAATATCTTCTAGCATTATCAATGATATTTTGTTGACTTTTGCTTATAAATAGGAGTTCTCTAATCTATTATAGTTGTCTATTTACTAGAATATATTTTTTTTTATACTTGTTATAGATCCTACCATTTCTTTCTCTCCGAATGGTATATATATAGTAGTTGAATGTAATTTGGAAAATGATAGAGTTATTTACTAACCTTTTCTAGTAGTTTATTGTCAATTCTACTATCAAATCCTAATCCCTTATAGAATAGAGGATTAGTGGATATAATAATAGATGGATTAGGAATAAATGCATTGGAAGTATATATATAAGGAGTTGAGTACATAACTTCTTCGTATAAAACATATATCTAGTTTGGAGAACTGACTATCTTGTCTTTGTTTTATTATCTACATTTGAATACTAAATATTAAATAGCTAAAGCCTTAAGGGATAAGGACTTATTTTATTTAAGTTAGGACCAACTTATTGAAGGGGATGATGCCTAAAATAGTATATATAGGATCTGTTGGTGAAAGTTGTAGATTATCTAACATCCAAGTGGAAAAGTCTAAAGAATAGGAGTTAGGATTATAAACTAGTAATTCTTTCTAAGTGTTGTTATACCTCTATAAAGACAATACTAGGAATTATGATAGATAATGTTATTAACTTTTGATTTTGAAGGAACTATAGAACTTAGGGAAATAAGTTCTTTTCTGAAGTGTAGGTGGCTAAACTATCTCCAATTGGCGTTCCAAATCTAGGTATCTTTTCCATTTCCAATTTTGAATCTCAATGTGTTGATAAGTAGGTTTTCTTATCCGAGGCATCTCAGTGAGAGGCTAAGAATGGTCTTTACATTCTTTGAAATTCTAGAAGCTGATATTGGAGAATATATCCACTTTACCCATATAGCTTGTCTTTGAATAATCTCTACATCCATTTGACCATCATCATTTGATTTTTCAACTTAAGTAAGCTCATACATAAACCTTCTTTTTGTATAGAGTGAAAAAACACAATTCCATTTGATTTTAGCTATACTTGGATTACTTGTGTCTCCTGCTAACATATATCTTTTGATTATCCTTTCCATATGTTTTATAATCCTCTTAGGGAAGATTAGTGGCCTACCTAATGCTTTTGTAAGTTTAATAAGACTGATTTAACAAACTATATTCTTCCATCTACTAAAAGGTACTATTCTACTAGGCAGTAACCTTTTTCTTGACTTGTTCCAACAAATGACTACAATTTGCATACTTTGGTTTCTTGGGGAAAATTGGAAGACTAAAAAAGATAAAAGGCATGTTTATATTTGTAAATTTACGATCTTTTTAATAAATGGAAATTTAAAGAAACAACTAAGAATAGGAGCTTGATTTTTCCTAGGTTAATTTCCACACTAATCATTGAGAAAACAATTTAAGGGAGGTCACAAGGAGCTTTAAAGAGTTAGGATCATCCCCACTAAACATTAGTAATTCATTAGCATAAGTTATACTATAAAGCTCAAGCTTTTTAAATTTGTAATAGAACTTAAATTTGGTAATTTTAGAGATGTTGTGATTGCAATCCTGAAAAGGACTTTAATTACCAGAGTTATGAGTTAAGGGGATAAGGGGTCCCCCACTTGATTTTCCTAGCTCTATAGATTATAGGTGTAGGCTAACCTTAATCAAAGGACAGTAAGTAGATGTGATACAAGCTTTTATTTAGGATATAAACTAAGGAGGGAATTGGAAAGCATAAAGAAAGTTCAATAAGATTTGTCAACCAACTGTGTCAAATGCTTTATACAAATCAATTTTAAGGGAGCAATTCTTGATTGAGGGTTTGCTATTATAATCTTTCAAAATATCTTGTGTTTAACTCCTACATTCCTGGCACTTATAAAGGCATCCTAGCATGTACTAGTAAGATGTTTGAGAGCCTCCTTCAACCCTAAGGCAATTATCTTAGCAATAATCTTATAAAACATGTTATCGTGGGAGATAAGCCTGAGGTTTTACAAGTTGATTGGGTTTTGCTTTTTAGGAATGAGGAATTGGTAGGTTTTGTTAATTTCTCATATAATTTTTTATAGATTTGAAGAAATTTAAGAAACATCCCACCACTAGGCTACTAATAGTTTTCCAAAATTTTTGACAGAAAAGTCTATAGAAAACATCAAGCTTAAGGGCCTTGTTAGGTTTGAAGTTAAATACCACATCTTTGATATCTAAAGGAGAGATAAGTTTGATTAAGGATGACATCATTTAAAGATCCAATTTTAATGGAATGATTGCTTTAAGTTAGTGAACAAAAAAGTTACAAGGGGAATATGATCCAATAAGACTAATGTAGTAATTATGAACTATTTTTTTTAGTGCTTTCTGATTATAAAAGAGGTTCATCATCCTTTAGATCAGTAGTTCTATTACTGTTTTTATGTATCACAACATGATGAAAAACAAACTTGTACAATTATCACCATCTCTTGACCAGTTCACTCTAGTTTTTTGCTTGAGCTAGGAGTTATAATGAAGGATGGTTTTAGTCAAAGAGTTTAGGGCCTATATTTCTTACTTACTGAATTAAATTAAGCTTCTATTTCTAGAAAAGTTCTCTTCTTTAGGGCCTTAATTCCTCCCTTTATAACCTTAAGTTTGTAAATATGCTAGTAAGTTTGCATCCTGATATCTTTTTACTTATGACTTTCTCTATAACCTCTTAGAAACTATTCACTTGTATAAAAAAGTGAAAAATCTGAAAGGAGTTTTTATAAGTTTGGTGAGGGCTATAAACTTAACTTTAATTTTGAAACATTCAAAACATAATGGAGGCCACATTTGGGCAAAGCTAGCAATAAATTTGTTGAGCCACTCATTATTCATCATTGCCCTATGTAATTTCTTCCTTAGGAATCAATCCCAATTTGTTGTTTAGCTATTTGAAGTGTCAACCTTTTTATTGAGATTAGTAATTCCTAAGTCATTTTTGATTGAGGTAAGTCTATTATATATTTATTTGTAAGACATTTTTCTCCCTTCAGCTTCATCATTGTTCATGATATGATTTCGATATACAATAAGTAACTAAGGAATTTAAGTTCCTAATTGGAGCTTCTTCAAGTCCTTTTATAGGTAAATCCTTTAAAACCCCAAGTTAGCAGTATATATTAGAAAGACAAAGGATGGGGTAAAGTAGTTGAACATTTGTCAATGTAGGTCAATGATCTAATCTAAATTAAATTTTACAACTGAAGTGATGGCTATGGTATAAAAATAAATTCTAGCTAGGAATTAGGAATATGAGATCCTTCTCCATCTTCAAGAAGCTCTAATATGAAAGGCTTTTTTCCAAAATGATATCCATAACTACTTTAATTCTTTAGAAAATCTAGTCCTCTAGTTCCATACTAACAAAGGCATATTATTTAAATGAGGATGGACCATCCCTTTCTTCCTGCTACTTTTATCTGTCTCAGTAATGGGAGGAGTGTTTATTATAGAGATTTCCACTATAGGGAAGCTAATTTCTATTATAGAAGGCTTTTGAGGTTTATTGTTATAAACTATAAAATGTTGATAGAAATCCTAAACTTTTTGTGGATTAACAATGTTTATCTCCAATGATGCATTCTAAGGCTCTAAATTGTGTATGAGATGCTTTGGAATTTTCACAAATTAATCATTCAAGGATGTATCAGTATGGTTATAAGGGTAGGGAAGGACATTAACCTGATTTGACTCATATGGGATTATAGTTAGTTTGTGCGTGTTGAAAACACCAAAAAATGATACCTAACTTTAATCAAATAAATTTTTAGTAGTGCTGAGTGCATTGCTAGCTTTTATAATGAATGAATTTATAGATAGGGTTAGCAACTTTTGGTTGGATCAATTGATGTAATAAAATAAAATCAAACTATAGAAGACAAATTGAATTAGGCATTACAATATTGCAAGGGTTAATTAATAGGTTTTAAACATAGTTCTCAATTCAATCTCAACCTTTACATGAATGTGCATAATCAATTGTCTTGTGCATAATCAATTGTCTTGTTGTTCTTTTACCTCTTTTTGAAACTATTAATTGTATGCTATTAACAAGCCCTATTAATCCCAGTTTTTCCTTACATTTGAACTAATTTAAAAAAATGCTATTTAATTAGGTTTAGTTATCAGACAACCAAGAACAAGCTATCCAAATTTAGTGTGACAATCACATTATGGGTTAGGAAAATCTGTTAAAAGAGACAACATAAGCTCAAGTCATTTATCTTATACTATGTTATCCCTAGTAATGCATGGACATTATTTTACTATACATAAATCAAATTTATAACAATTATAGATTGCAATCTTAAGTTTCGAATTAAATCCATACACGAATAATCTAGTAGACCTATCTAAATTATTCATAGATAAATCCCAAAATTTAAACATTAAATATCATAGCCAATTCCAAAAGATAGTTAAGAACAACATCATTGAGAATGAGTAATGTCCAAATGGTTTCAATGGCCTCAATATCCCCTTTGAATGGGAAAGAAGGTTAATTGCATATACCACTCAAAAGGGAAAGGGATATGCTTCCTTTTGTGTCTCTAATATGCATATATCCTTTTTGGCCTCTTAATTTCCCTTTTCTACTACAAAATTAGGGTTGTGTGACTATAAAATATTAGCTAAATTGCCATGTACATGACCATTGTGTTAATTTCCTTAAAATTGCAAAGTTACATATTCATAGTTAGATATACTAATAAGATACATAGTCATGTAGCTCTTTATATAGGCACGTAGGTCATAATGATGGTTGAAATAGTGTCCTCTAGTTCTTACACTTTTCTAGTAAGTTACATGTTCTTATATATGATCATACAAGTTAGTGTAACTCTAAGTTTTCCATTCTTTGTCCTATATTCAGCCTAACTCATCTCCTTTTTGCTCTAAAAAGGCAAATAAATCAATCATCAATAAAATATCAACATCGATGTGAATCTATCTCATTTTGGTTTGTTTACCTCTTGTATCTAAACCAAAATATTAGAAACATCTAATAGTACTCACTAACCATTAGGGAATAAATAGATAATTAATAAAAAAACTTATCAAGTTCCCCTAAATTTATCTTTTAGCTATCCTTGGGTAAAATTAAGATCAAAATAAATAAATAAATAACTTCCTTCTTAGCCATATTTACTAAAAGTAGACAAACTTATGAAAAGAGTAATAACTTTCAAAAATTGTGATCAACTAACAACCATTCCTTCAAAAATTTAGCAATCAAAGGCTATAATTTGACAAGTTTAGCTTAAAAATAAATTCACTCTTTAGGTATACTCAAACATCTTTAGTGATCCAAACATTTTTTAAATTCATTTATTGTTTCAGTTATGAACCACTAAAGATTCATATGTATGCATAAAACAAAGGGAAATTTCAAGTATGTAATGTGGAAAAAGATAAAGGTGAGAAATATTTATATAATGTAGTTCAAAAGCCGTCAAAAATAGTGAAAAAGATGAGTACAATAATTAACTTCCAATCAAATATGTGTACCATCAACTATGATGAATGCAAAAATTTTGTTCCATATCTTATATTCAAGCCCTTAAACCCATAAACCATATAGGGCATAAATAACTAGAAGAAATCACCTATAATAATAATCATGAACAATCCATTATAACCTTATGAAGTTCTTAATAGTTTATACATTCACTTATTAACACATAGCGATTATTGTTGTGAAATGATTAAGTTCAAATTTGATTTTAGGTACAATTTGGAAATATAAAAGCTAAAATGAGTTAAGAGCACACTCCTTGAGCCAACCTGTTAATTTCCAAACTCAATTATCCTTGTAGAAGAAGAAGGATATGGATTAGAGTGAGTATTGAACAAGAAATTAAAAGAACCAAATTTTAGTAAAATTTGGGAGATACATAGTCGTGTAAACATTCAGAAGAAATTTTTGGACTTACACGCTTGGATACACGACTATGTATCCAATAGTATATCAGTTCACATTTTTCTAACTTATGCAATTTAATACACGACATGTGTCAAACCGTGTATATGCCCAGAAACCTAATGTTTCATATAATAGAACATTTTGATGACAAATGAAAAGAGAATCAACTTTGGACTTCATGACGAGTAGAAACTTACTCTTTCAAAGCACCCATAGAGGGCTAAGCTTTTCTTACCTGACTTATAAGTGAAATAGACATTGAGTAGCACATTTAAGCATATCATCTTTATGGATCATTTTTATTCCCCTCTTTAAGGATTGTTTACATTAAGTTGTGCGTAGTAAATTTGGTATTGTGTAAGAATGATTGAATACTCTAATTGATTGTTTTTAAGTAAAACCATTGCTAGAATCTTGAATGTGATATGTTATTGTTATGTTTGGATCCATTTGTGGTGAGTAATGAAATTTAATCATTAGAGATAATGTAAATAGGCTTAATAACCCAAACTTGTATGGATATTGCTTATATTGATCTATTTTCCTAACTGTAACGCAACTATCCAACTAAATCTGGAGAGATTGTTCTAGGTTGTTTAATAGTTAGGTTTAATTAAAGAGCTTGTTTTGATTAAACACAATCTAATAGAAAATGGGGATTAATAGAACTTGTTGTTAATTCACGGTCAATATTTCTAAGAGAGATGTGAAAATGATATTGCAATGACATATGTTTATTTGTGCTTAGGTTAAGATTTATCTAAGAATAGGATTCTAGCACATTCATCACTTTAGTCAATTTCGATTGTTTTCTTTAATTTTATTTTATACATTCAATTTTAAATTTTCTATCTTAATTGCATCAAACCAAACCCCCTTTATACAAATAAATATTATTTAGAAAGGTAAATTGATTTAATATCAATGGGATTGACCTAGACTCATCACTTACTATAGTGTTAAGTTTACTTATTTATAGTGTTACGATGCGTTACTAATTTTGGCATCATTGCCAGGGATTAATATCCATTTCTTTTATTAATTTATTAATTTATTTTATCTTTATTTATAGTTAATTTGCTTTCTTTTTTTGTTAGTTTGATCTTCTTACACTGGGGAAGTGAAATTTGATCCAAAAATTGAAAGAACTCTTTACAAATCGAGAAAAAGATTTGCCCAAAGTTCCAAGGATTTGTCACCATCTAATAGGAGGATCGGTTCTTCACTAGGAATTCAAATAGCCTTAGATTTTCTTTCTAATTCATCTAGTGATTCTATTTCTAAAACAAAATCTAAAATGGCAGAGAAAAATAATGATCATACTCTTAGGCAATTAGTTGCTCCTGATTTCAACCATCAACCTTTATGCATTGATTTTCCTACTATTGATGTTGTTATTGAGCTTAAATCTGGTCCAATCCATCTTTTGCCTAATTTTTGTGTTATTCTAGGTGAAGATCCTCATGAGCACCTCAAAGAGTTTTATATAGTCTGTTTTACCATGAACCCAACTGGGTTATAAGAAGAGTAGATTAAGCTGAGCACATTTCCTTTCTCATTGGGGGGACACTGATAAAGATTGGCTCTACTATTTACCTTCTAGATCAATCACTAATTGGAATGAGATGTAAATAATTTTTCTAGACAAGTACTTCCCTACCTCTCAGGCTATAAATATTCAGAAGGAAATAGGTGCAATTAGACAGCATCACCGGGAGACATTATATGACTTTTAGGAACATTCTAAGAGGCTTTGTGCTAGTTTTCCTCACCATCAAATCAATGAACAACTTTTGATCCAGTATTTCTATAAAGGACTTCTAACATAAGAAAAGAGTATGATAGATGTAGTAAGTGGAGGTGCATTGGTAGATAAGACACTAATGAAAGCCAGAAATTTAATTTCCAACATGACTACAACTCCCAATAGATCAACATTCGAAAGGATCCCCGACCATTAAAATTCTATGAAGCTAGTGCTGCCACACTAGAGCAAAAAATAGCTAGGTTGACATCTTTAATGAGATAAATTGATGCAAATAGACAAGTAAGAGCAAGTGGAATTTGCATAAAGGTAAGACATCCAACTGATATGTGTTTGAATTTGCAAGAAACATTAACAAAACAAGTGAATGCTTCTATAAGTTTTCCCAGTCAGCCACAAAAGAAGTATGATCCTAATTACTCCCAAGCACATAATTCAGGATGGGAGAATCTTTAATTCAATAATTAATGATAGCAAGGACAACAATAAAGCTTCAATCAACAACCATTTCAAATGCAATCTCAGCCATCAAGCTCTAGACCTTCATGGGAAGACATAATGAAAACTATGGCTTATAATATGGTTCCATTTCAAAATAATTCCCTAAAATTTCAACAGTAAACAAGAGTTAGTATTCAAAATATGGAAAATCAAAAAATTCACATGGCCATTGATGTTAGTCAATTAGAAAATTAGAGTTAAAGTAAACTTCCTTCTCAAACAATTGTGAACCAAAAAGAGAATGCAAGTGCTACCACTTTAAGAAGTGGTGGAGAAATAAAGGCACCATATAAGACTCATCTTATAGGAGATGATGAAGAAAATGAAAGGAAATTGGAAGTTTCTTCAAAAGAAGCTAAAATAAGAAATTAAAGTAAATTCTCAATCTCCTATGATTAAAATTTTCACTAATATTTTGCCTCCTTTACCTTGTAAGTTTGCTAAATCAAAGAAAAAGGAGCAAGATAAGTTGATTTTGGAAATGTTAAGAAAGGTAGGTGAACATACCTGTAATTGATGTAATAAAATAGGTTCCAAGATACGCCAAATTTCTCAAGGAATTATGAACTTCCAAAGGAAAATTGAGAGGAGATGATAAAGTAAGTGTGGGGCAGAATGTGTTTGCAGACATACAAAGGAAACTTCCACCAAAGTGTAAGGATCCAAATATGTTTACAATTCCCTGAAAAATAGGTGGAGCAAGATTTGAAAAAGCAATGTTTGATCTAGGAGATTCAATTAATTTCATGTCTTATTTTATTTACACTTTGTTGAATTTGGATCTTTGAAAGAATCATGTGTCATAATTTAACTAGTAGATAGAACTAAGCTTATCCTGAAGGGGTTATAGAAAATGTCTTAGTGTAAGTTAAAGAATTAGATTTCCTAGTCGATTTTTTGTGTACTGAACGTAGAGGGAGAACATTCATCTAATTTAACACCAAGTATTTTAGGTCGACTGTTGGCCCCAAATTTTTTTATTTAGTTAAGCATGATTTAAATGAATTAGGAGGTGTTGAAGATTTAATTTTTGGAGTTTAATTATTATGTTAATGTTAGTAGGATTTTTATCATATAGTTTAGTGGTGTTAAAGTAGTAAGAAAGAGTTGAGGGGATTTTTGGAAGATCACTTAAGTTTAGAAACCAAGAAGCATTAAAGGAAGGGTAAGATGGACTTTTCATACTCATTAAGGGTAAAAAGTGGAAGAGAAATGTGTGACTTGCATTTGGAGAGGAAGAAAACGAAAACTGAAGAGAGGAGAAGAGAGCGTTGTCGTGTGAGAGAAGGAGAGAAGAGAAGTTAGCTAGGTTTTTACTTTTTCTTAGTTCTAGAAAGTGATTTTGGAGTTGCTCAAGAATCAAAAAAGAAAGAGGAAGATTAGAGCTTACATTTGAGCCAAGAAACTCATTGATTGGTAGAGATTCAGGATAAGTTATATTTGAACATTTGGATTTTTGGAAGAGTTTTGATTTGTGAAACTTAAGAAATGCGTTGGTTTAAGTATTATAGGATTAATGTTTGTGTATGTATTTCTTTAAGTTCTTAATTTCGAAGTCCTATTGAAATTGGGATTTTGGCAATATTAAAGGAAATCAAGAGAAGAGGCAAGAAGAGCAAGAGGAGAGGCATCATTGAGCTATTGATAAATAAGGAATTCAAGGTAGGTTGCATTTTTATAATTGAATAACAAGCCATTCATGTTTCTTTGAAAATCAAGAAAATAAATGTTTTCAATTGTTTAATAAATGTGCATTTATTGCTCTTGAATGCTTTGAGAAAATGTAATATGGTTGGCATGTGAATATTATGTGATGCTTTACGAAAAGAATGCAAAAAATGTTTTTATTTTCTTATGAAATGTTTTTGAAATCACTTTTTAAAAACCATGTCATTTTGGGCAACAAGTTTACAAGATATGAGATACATGTTAAGTGGGTTTGGTTTGGTCCATTCTGTTCATCAAGTGCACTCTGACTCAAGGCTTCTCCCGCCTACCCTCTAGTGGCACAGAGCTCCTTTCAGGATTCCCTTATATTTACGACTACGCAAAACCACTATGTGGGTTTGCGTTAGTTTATTTTGTTCATGACTACATAGGACCCTTTTATGGGAATGTGTTAGCTCGTTCTGCTTATATACCACCCAGAGCATTTTGATGTACCTATGTGTTGTCAAGATTATTGAATGCATGAATGGTGTTGCTTATAAGTGTTTGACAATTGAGAATTGGGAAATATGTGTTTCATTATGCATTGTGCATTATTAAAATGGTTTTGCTTATTACCGATTATAAGACTGCTACCTACAAGCTTTAAGCTCACCCCCCCTCCCCATTCTGCCCCATCTATAGGTGATGAGCAAGAAATCCAATGATCGAGTTTAAAGGCATTACTCTAGATTTTTGTTTATTTTGTATTCCAAGTTTGCTTTTGTAAAACAAGACTTTAATTGCATTTTGAGCAATTTGACTTGATATAACTTTTGTACTTTAGATCAAATGTATTACGACTTGAAATGCCCATTAAAGCTTTGTAAACTCTTATCTTTGATGAAAATGAAAAATGATTGTGTTTTTGTTTATAATTCTCAAAGCTTATATATTTCATTTATTTTAAACATTCATGAGGGTAAAGTTTGGGTGTTTTGACCTCTAAGGAAAATATGAATTGATCTTGGTTGAATTAGATAGAATCGTCTTCTTGGAAGTGGTAGACTATGTCTTTAGCTTTCCAATGATATGAAGTATAAAATTTTTGGAAATTCTTATTGGAAGCAATGATCTTTATGAATTATTAATGCTATATAGGATGACTATAGTGAATGATGTGAGTTTCATGTATGTGAGGGATCAATAGAGTTGAGGTTAGGAGTTTAATGAATTCAATATGATAATGGAATTGTTTGAGCTGATTTTGGGAAGATTTGAGTGAAAATGATATTGGATGTTTGGGTTAGGGATTTCAGATTCAAGGGCTTCACCACGACGAACTTTTCCTGAGAGATTTTTATACCTCAACCTTAGACTTCCCCATAGCGAAACATTTAGTTTGTCGTGGCGAACTTCGCCTAAGATTCACTTAGAATTTCACTCCTATTTCGCCGTGGAGAAACATACAGTTTGCTATGGTGAATTTGTCCCAATAGATCATAGGAAATATTCCCTAGTTTGGCCGTGGCGAAACATTTAGTTTACCGCAGTGAACTCGCCTACGCTGATGCTAAAGATCTTGCTTATAAATTTAAAGTTTCGATTTCCATCCCACTAGTTGTCAGCCGACTTTTGGTGTCAATTTAAAATTATCAACGAAAAGAAAGTGAGGAAATGGAGTGGAGGAGCATGACTTAGTTATGATCAAGCTTCGATTGTTTAAACATATCTAGATCTGTGTAAAAGGAGACTTTTGGGATATTATAAGAATGGAGGTGAACCGATGGGGGTTTATGGAGATAACCCTACAAAGGAAATTCAAACTCTCGTAATCTTTCTCATACGGAATTGTTGGGCCTCGAAAACGGGGTCCATCATTCTTGTGGAATCAGAGCAACTAGGTTTAGATCCAGGTTGGGGACGAGGTTTAAAAGTATCCTAGGCTTTGGATGAGTAGTTTTTAAGATGTGAAATAAACATGTATTGTTTTTTCAATGAACCTCATGCATTGTTTTTTATTGTTTTACATGATTTGAAATTATTGTTTTTGAAGCATAAACTAAAAGTTTTACATGATCTGGCTCGCACTGAGGAAGTATGGATGAATCGTATGTCCCGCATGACGTGGGAATGCATACTACTCCTGATTCTGAGGCACCTAGTGTGCAGCATGAGGTGCCACAGTCTCTTCCTCCTATGCCTAATATGGATCCGTAGTTCTTTCAAGCCTTCGCTCAGGCTTTCGCATATGCCATAGGTCAAGGGTCACAAGCTTCGACCCCAGCTCCGATGGAGAAGAGTGGACAGTATGATAAGCTCCACAAGTATAGAGTAGTAGATTTCAATGGTACTATAAATTAGGAAGATGTTGAAGCATGGTTGAAGAGAATCGAGAGAGTCCTGCTTTAGAGGAAGTGCTCTGATGAAGAGAAAATGGATTATATAGTGAGCTTACTATAGGGAGATGCACTATATTGGTGGGAATCAGTGCCTCACAGTCAGGTAATGCCTCCAGTGTTGTCATGGAAAGATTTTGTGGAGGTGCTCAGGAAGAAGTGCCTCTCCAAGGTTTATATACAAAAGAAGGACGGAGTTTTTTAATCTCACACAGAGGGACATGAGTGTGAGTGAGTATAAACTGAAGTTCGCTCAGCTTTCCTGATATGCAGCTAACATAGTGGCAAACGAGGAGGGCAAATGCCGTAAGTTTAGGGGAGGACTTCATTTGGGGATCAAGAAGAAGGTGCTGCTCCATAATTTCTGTGACTATTAACAGTTGGTAGATGCTGAACTTTAGGTCGAGAAACTGGAGAATATCAAGTCTGAAGTGAATAAGAAGAGGAAGAACCGGGAGCAATCTTCCAAGAAGTGAATGAGTGCTCTAATGCCTGAGAGGAGTACAAGGAGCTTCCATACTCAAAGTGAGGTGGGGAGTAGTGTCTCCACTAAGAATCAGAAATCAATGGCAACTTTAGCGCAAACCTCAACAGTGGGAGGCCATAGCAGGGTGGAGAGGAACAGGTACACAAACCCTCAATGTGAGCATTGTGGGAGGTTTCACAAAGGAGAGTGTTTCAAGCTACTTGGAGTGTGTTTTAGATGTGAGGAAAAGGGACACATGATCAGGGAATGACAGACGAAAAGGTAAGAGGGATCGTAATTGCAAGTCCCAAGGACAACAGAAACAGTAGGAACCAGGCTAGTCACTAAGGTGGGTAGTTCTGGGGTTGCAAAGAAGGCTATTCCTCTAGGGAGGCAAAAGGGTCAGGCACAGGCTAGGGTATTTTCCATAACCATAGAGGAGACTGTAGCCGCAGCTGAAGTTGTCATAGGTATGGTTTGTTTATTCAATTCTGAAGTATATGTTTTAATTGATTATGGTTCCACGCATTCATTTATTTTTGCAATCATGAAATTATGTGAAGTGAATTTGGTGCCCTTAGAAGATCCATTGGTTATTATCACTCCTTTAGGGAGGAGGGTGATAATAAGTCAAGTGTATAGAGATTATGAATTGGTTATTAAAGGTGCTAAACTAGCAATGGATTTATTGCTGCTAGAACTAAAAGGTCTAGATATTATATTGGGTATGGATGCCATGGAGAAATATGGTGCAAAGTTAGATTAAGGTCTTAAAGAGGTAGAGTTCAACTTTGGTAATGGAGAGAAGGTGACTTTTAGAGGAGGTAGAAGAATGTCGTCACCTAGAATGATTTTAGCTTTGTTAGCTAACAAGATGATGAAAAAGGAGTGTGAAGCCTTCTTGGCACATGTCGTGGATACCAATATGGATAAAAGGAAGTTAGAAGATTTTCCAATTGTGAGGGAGTTTCCTAACATGTTTCCAGAAGACTTACTTAGTTTGCCACTAGTGAGGGAAATTAAGTTTACCATCGACTTGATTCTTGGTACCGCACTTATTTCTATACCACCGTATAGAATGGCGCCAGATGAATTGAAGGAACTCAAGGAATAGTTAGAAGAGCTGTTAGAGAAGGGGTTTATGAGGCTGAGTTCGTCACCACGGGGAGTGCCTATTCTATTTTTTAAGAAGAAGGTTGGGACATGGTGTATGTTTGTTGATTATCGGAGACTTAACAAGGTGGCTATTAAGAATAAGTATCCTCTGCCACAAATCGATGATTTGTTCGACCAGTTGCAGGGAGCACGTGTCTTCTCTAAAATTGATCTCAGGACAAGTTATTATCAGCTTAGTATCAAAGAGGTTGGTGTTAGCAAAACAGCCTTTAGAACTCATTATAGGCACTATGAATTCCTAGTCATGCCATTTGGATTGACTAATGCTCCGGTTGCATTCATGGACTTTATGAATAGAGTCTTCAAGGAGTATCTGGATCAGTTTGTCATAGTGTTTATTGACGACATTCTAGTTTACTCAAAAGATGAAGAAGAACATGAGAAACATCTCTGGATAGTAATGCAAACACTGATGGAGAAGGGACTTTATGCGAAATTCAGCAAATGTGAATTTTGGCTCATGAGATGACCTTTCTTAGGCATGTGATCTCGAAGGATGGAGTATATATTGATCCGAGAAAAATTAAAGCAGTGGTGAAATGGCATGTACTAAAGACAATTGCAGAAGTAAGGAGTTTTATGGGTCTGACAAGCTATTATAGGAGGTTTATGGAAGGATTTTCTATGATAGCTGTTTTGATGACCAAATTATTAAGGAAAAATCAAAAGTTTATCTAGAGTGATGAATGATAGAAAAGCTTTGAGGAGCTTAATCACAAATTGACAAGTGCTCCAATTTTGACCTTGCCTGTGGGAGATGAGGGTTATATAATTTACAGTGATGCTTTAAGGAAGGGTTTGGGTTGTGTGTTGGTGCAGGAGACAAAGTAATAGCTTATGCCTTACAGCAATTAAAGTCATATGAGTTGAATTATCCGACCCAAGATCTAGAATTGGTAGCAGTAATTTTTGCCTTGAAGATTTGGAGACATTATTTGTATAGGGTTCAGACAAGGATTTTTACGGATCAAAAAAGTCTAAAATACTTATTGAGCCAAAAAGAATTAAATATGAGATAGAGAGGGTGGTTAAAGTTGCCTAAAGATTATGACCTATTGATTGAATACAATTTAGGAAAGGCAAATGTAGTGGTAGTTGCATTGAGTAGGAAATCCTCCATAGCCTATGTTCAGACAATTTATCTACCATTATTGGAAGAAATGGCTAAGCTTAGAATAAGCTTGAGACAGAAGGAGCCAGATTGCATTATTGCTAATTTTAGAATGAGACCGATACTCAAGGAGAAAGTTAGAGATTTGCAAGTACAAGATGCCGAATTAAACAAACTTCAAGAAGAACTTCAGAATGGTAAGAAATCTGAAGTGGTAGTGAGGGATGATGGACTTATGGTTGTAGGCAAACGACTCTGTATCCTAAATGTCCAAGAGCTAAAGGATGAGATACTTGACGAGGCACATAATGCGCCTTATACTATGCACCCAAGTAGCACCAGGATGTAAAGAGATTTCAAAGAGCATTTCTAGTGGAAAGGCATGAAGAGGGATGTAGCAGGATATGCAAGTAAGTGTCTAGCGTGTCAGCAAGTCAAGGCTAAACACCAGGCACCTTCAAGAAAATTAAGGCCATTGTCCATTCCTCAATGGAAGTGGCAAAGAGTGAATATAGATTTTCTTATGAGTTTGCCCAAGACCAGTAGGAAGCATGATGCTATATGGGTTATCATTTATCATTTGAAGAAGTCAACCCATTTTCTAACAATTAAATGGACTAATTCTTTGCATGTACTAATGGAGAAGTATATTGATGAGATAGTAAGATTGCATGAGATTCCAGATTCTATAGTTTCTGATAGAGATCCTCGATTCACTTTGAGATTCTGTGGAAGCTTACAAGTAGCTCTAAGAACCAAGTTGAATTTTAGCACTTCTTTTCACCCCCAGATAGATGGTCAATCTGAGAGGACCATTCGGACCCATAAGGGAATGCTCAGGACATATGTGATAGATTTTAAAGGAGCTTGGGATGAACATTTCCCATTGGTCGAATTTGCTTACAATAATTCGTACCATTCGAGTGTTCAGATGGCTCCTTATGAAGCACTATATAGGAGGAGATGTAGAACTCCTATCTACTGGGATGAAGAAGGAGAAAGGAGATTAGTGGGACTAGAGTTACTTCAAATGACAGTTGACAAGGTCAACTTAATTAAGCAAAGGCTAAAGGCAGTACAAGATAGAAAGAAAAGCTATATTGATGCACATCAGAAAGAAATGGAGTATGAAGTGGGTGAGAAAGTTTTCCATAAGACTTCTCTTAGGAAAGGAATCATGAGGTTTGGCAAGAAGGGTAAATTGAGTCTAAGGTATATGGGTCCTTATGAGGTTCTTGAGAGAATTGAATTGCTAGCCTACAGGTTGGCATTGCCGCCAGAATTATCACAGATACATGATGTCTTCCATGTTTTCATGTTGAAGAGGTATAGATCAGATCCCTCTCACATCATTCAACCCATTGAGGTCCAATTGAGAGATGATCCGACCAATGAGGAGACTCTAGTGGAGATTTTGGATACTAAGGAAAAGGTCCTCAGAAACAAGACAGTTCAATTATTCAAAGTCCTATGGAGAAACCATTCCACGAAAAAGGCTAGTGGGAGCCCTTGGAAGCCATGAGGGAGAAGTATCCACATCTCTTTGATGATTCAGGTAATAATTTCGAGGACGAAATTTTTTGTAGAGTGGGAGAAATGTTGGCCCTAATTTTTCTACTTAGTTAAGCATGATTTAAATGAATTAGGAGGTGTTGATGATTTAGTTTTTGAAGTTTAATTATTGTGTTAATGTTAGTAGGATTTTTATCATATGGTTTAGTGGTGTTAAGGTAGTAAGAAAGAGTTGCTGGCATTTTTGGAAGATCACTTAAGTTTATAAACCAAGAATCATTTTGTAGCAACCCATTTCCGCAAGGACCCAAACCCGACATCATGGGTGATATCTGAGTCTGTGCCCCGTGAGGGTGGTGTGCTAAAGCCCTCAATCATTCAAAAATCGGTATAAATTTTTTTTTTGAATCACAAACACAATATGCAAAAATTTGTAACCAATTCAGGCCCACTTTCCTTTATAAACATTTCCAATTAACATAATACAATCAACAAGGTTATCAATAGCCATTTGGGCCCTTTCACAAATACAATACACTTTAGTCATAATGCCTTTACATTACAACATAAATCATTTGTACAATAGTTTCAGAATATACAATTTTATAAAAAATAGGAAAAACATAAATGTAGACGTGAACTGATCCCGACCTCTATCCTTCACTTATGCTGTAGGTGTACTCCCGTTTGCCTAACAGGGTACTCTTCTGATCCTGAAAAAAATTTGCAAATTTTGGGTGAGTTTTGCGAACTCAATGAGTAACCATCATCGATGGCTCACCCAATCACATAACACATAAATCACATTCACAACATTTCACATTTCACATTCAATTACAATTTAATCATTCATATGCATCATATGCAGTGTGTATGAGACCCATTTTCCATTTATTACTTTGTTGTGACTGAGTGCCTTTTTATCTAGCCCATATCCCTTAGTGGATACCGGGCTGTATCAGATGATATCCCATATCCCTTAGTGGATACTGGGTACATTCACAACCGAGCCGAAGGCTCTTATCACAGTTTCTGAGTTTTAAGCTCCTTTTTCGGTGGCTACTCCAGTCACAACTGCCTTTATGTTTCATGTATTCATATAATCGAATGCATCAATCACATATGATCAATCAGTCACTTTATTTCACTTTACACATTCTCTTTCACATATCATTGGACCTTAGTCCGGCATTCAACATTTAAGTTAAGAATCACATTTTTACTTACATACAAATGCTCATTCAAAACATATTTATCATCAAATTATGTACACTTATTTCGCTTCATTCACATACAAGCAATACTTCAATATCTCAACCAAGCATCATAATCATCAGACCTCTTGTCCGGAAACCAACACAATTGATCACATTCATATAGATATTCAGTAGTTAATCAATACCAAAATTCACATAAAACAAACAATGAAATGAGACCATCTAGGTCTACTCACAGTACACTCCAGATTATCATTTGCTTCCAAATTCTGGGAACGCCTGAATGCAGACACTTGATCTTGATTCTTCACCAAATAAAGAGATCTTTAGCTCAAATGGAAGCTCTTTTCTTCCTCTTCCTTTTTCTCTTCTTGG
>JAOSBN010000178.1:27608059-27625383 GCA_027563595.1 Erythroxylum suave
ATTTGCTCAAACTAACCTTGCTCAAATAGAACGTTAAACACAATCATTCAAATTCATAAATTGTCTTTTTCTTTGCACATGACTAGTTCACCACAAAATCCTCACTTAATGCTATTTTATAATTCAAAATCCCACTAAAAGATCGGGGTCCAACATAAGTAAATGCCTTCAAGAATTCCCGAGAAAAGGGAAAGGTGGTACAATAAACTACCAAAGCAAAGGGCTATGGACTTTTGTAAAGTATAGAACCTACAGAGGCCAAGGGTTGATAGAAAGAACGGAGAGGATCTTTGACCAGATGGATTGTGAGTCGGACAAGAGGTTTGAATATGCAGTTCCCTTACTACAAGGCCCAGCTTACCAATGGTGGAAAACTGTTCCAGGTAGTACCATTGGGCCTTGTATTTTGAGATGGTAAGACTTCCTAAGGGTCTTTGAAGAGAATTACATGCCCAAGATCTACATGGACAAAAAGATGAAGGAATTTATAGATCTGAAGTAATGCAGATTGTCTGTGGCAGAGAATGAGGTTAAGTTTAATGAGCTGATGGGATATACTACTACCTTGATTCTTACTGAGGAGGACAAATGTAGGCGATTTGAAGATGGACTGAACATGGAGATCCAAACGAGATTAATCATTTCTAACTTGGGTAGTTTTATAGAACTACGAGCTGCCTTGATTTGTATTGAGCATTTGTTGAAGTATAATAAGGCAGAATATGGATCAAAGTCTAGACAGAAGAGGCTAAGTGAATCTTAAGGCGTTTCTAGTGGAACGTTTAATAAGCGTCACCACCAAGCTTTCAGACAATTGATTGGATCAAGATAGTCGGGGTTCAAACAAAAGGGTAGTTTTGTTCAGTCTAGTAATAGCAGAGGTGCAGTATCAAGTCAAATGTTGAATTGTGAGTATTATGGGAAGAAGCACAGTGGTGATTTTTGGAAGTTGACGGGAGCCTGTCTTTGGGGTGACTCACTTGAACATTAGGCTAGGGATTATTCTGTTGTGCTTGGAGCACGGTCTTGTAGGAGAGGAAGTGTGGCAACAGAAACTACGGTTCAGCAGAGATGAATCAGTGGGTTTAGACAGAGAGGCCGTAGGAGAGGCAGAATAAGTTCTGGGAGCCTTACTGCTAGGATTGAGCTGTGGAGCAAGCAACCACAACCTCAGGCCCGAGTCTATGCCATGATGAGACAAAAGGCTTAAGAGTCTCTAGATGTTGTTGCAAGTGTGTTACTTATATTTACATTTAAGAATTATGCACTACTAGATCTTGGATCTATGCATTCTTTTATTGCATCGCATATGGCATCTATTGTGATAGAGAGTTATTGAGATACAGATTAGAGGTAAGTACATCGATAGGTAGTACCACTTAGTAGGAGAAGTCTATAAGAGGTGTTTGATTCTAATTGATCAGGTATAATTGGAAGTAGACTTGATTGTATTACCGCTAAAGGAAATCTATGTTATCCTAGGCATAGATTGGCTCACTACTCATAGGACCATCACGAATTGTTATACTAAGGAAGTCATATTTGAATCTCCTAATTAACCAAGACCAATGATGAGAGGTATTAGCCAAGCTGTGCCAGCCAGGCTGATTTCATTTATGAGTTCTTTGAAGTTGATGTAAAGGGGATGTGAGACTTATTTAGCTCATGTCATCGATTCCCGAACTTAGCAAAATATGAAGGACATTCCTAAGGTTAGGGAATTCTTGGATGTGTTTCTCACAGAGTTACCTAGCTTACCTCCAGATCGAGAAATGGAGTTTATAATTAATCTAGTTCCAAGTGCTACACCTATATCTATCCCCCATATAGGATGAAACCTATGGAACTGAAGGAGTTAAAGACTCAGTTACAAGAGTTGCTAGATAAGGGATTTATTAGACCCAATATGTCACCATAAGGAGCTCCAGTTTTATTTGTGAACAAGAAAGATGGAACATTGAGACTATGCATCAATTATAGGCAACTAAATCGGGTCACAACGAAGAACAAGTACCCATTACCTAGAATTGATGATTTGTTTGATGAGTTGTCGGAAGCTTAGGTGTTTACTAAATTGGATTTAAGGTCTGGGTATTATTAGCTCAAGATAGCAGAGGCTGATATACTAAAGAATGCATTCAAGAGCAAGTGTGGACATTATGAGTTTTTAGTAATGCCATTTAGGTTGACTACATTTATAACATTGATGAATAAGGTGTTTCAGCGCTACCTAGATCACTTTATGATAGTGTTTATCGATGACATTTTGGTGTATTCAAAGAGCAGAGAAGAGCATGTTGAGCACTTGAAAGTGATACTATAGATTATAAGGGAGAAATAACTATATGCTAAATTCAGTAAATGTGAGTTTTGGTTGGATCAAGTAGTGTTTTTGTGTCATATAGTAAATGGGAAAGGTATTCAAGTGGATCCAATGAAGATAGTGGTAGCAATGAAATGGGAAGCACTGAAGAATGTGTTTGGAGTTTCTTAGGAGTAGCCGGATATTACTAGAGGCTTGCCAAGGGATTTTCTTTAATCTTAGCCCCTCTGACTAAACTTCTGAGGAAGAATGTAGTCTTTAGATGGAATGATGACTGTTATAAAAGCTTTGAAGAACTGAAACATCGGCTGAATACAACACTGGAGTTGACTATTCCATCGAGAACTAGTGGCTATGTAGTATGCAGTGATGTTTCGCATTATGGATTGGGATTTGTGTTGATGCAGTATGGCAAGGTGATAGCTTATGCATCGAGACAATTAAGGTCTCACTAGATGAACTATTCGATTCATGATTTAGAGCTTATAGCAGTAGTCTTTGCTCTCAAGATATGGAGACATTATTTATAAGGAGTGACATTCCAAATATACACGGATCATAAGAGCTTGAGGTATTTGCTAAGTCAGAAGGAGATGAACATAAGACAAAGAAGATGGATTGAGTTGTTAAAGGATTATGACTATACGAATGAGTATCATTCGGGGAAAGATAATGTAGTGACAGATGCATTGAGTAGGAAGTCAAATAGCAGTGTAGCTCATATTCAATTATCGAGGTTATGAAGCTTGATTCGATTGAGAGTTTTAAATGTGGAGATAAATTTAGAGCAAAATGAAACCTTAATTACTACACTAAAGTTGAGACCAATGTTGCGTAACAGGATTAGAAGAGTTCAGAGTAAAGATCCTAAAATGGTGAAACTGATTGGGAAAATTAAGATGAATCCAGATTCTAAATTTGAATTGAGAGATGAAACATTGTAGCTAAAATAGAGGTTGTGTGTGCCTAATGTGGATGAATTGAGAAAGGAAATTCTAAAGTAGGTGCATTTAGCAGCTTATGCTATGCATCTTGGTATTACTAAGATGTATAATTCTAAAGCAGCATTTTTGATGGCCAAGGATGAAGAAACAAGTAGCAGATTATATTGCTAAGTGTTTGGTTTGTCAGCAGATTAAGGTTAAACATCAAGCTCCAGTTTAGAAACTTCAATCGTTACCTATTCCGGAGTGGAAATGAGAATGAATCAAAATGGATTTCATTATGAGATTGTCTAAGACTCCTTAACAAAATGAAGCTATATGGGTTATAGTAGACCGCTTGACTAAGCCCATTTCTTACCAGTGAGAAAGAATAGCTCACTAGACTAGTTGGCACGTAGGTATGTGAATAAGGTAGTGAGACTATATAGGGTACTAGTGTCTATAGTATCAAACAGGAATCCCAGATTTACTTCGAGGTTTTGGAAGAGTCTACAGTTAGCTATGAGTCTGAAGTTAAACTTTAGTACTACATTTTATCCTCAAACAGATGGGCAGAGTGAGAGGACAATCAAGATTGTTGAGGAGATGCTTAGAGCATATGTATTGGAGTTTCAAGGAGCTTTGGATTAGTATATAGCCTTGATTGAATTTGCTTACAACAACCACTACCACAGTAGTATTGGAATGGCAACTTATAAGGCATTGGGATGAGGAAGGTTTGAAAATGATAGAGGGTCTATAATTGATACAAGATACTGTGGATAAGGTGAAACTGATCCAAAGTCGAATAAAAGCAGCACAAGTTAGACAAAAAAGTTATGTAGATCAGCACAGGAAGGATATAGAATATAGTGTAGGAGATATTGTATTTCTGAGAGTCTCGCCTTAGCGAGGAGTGTAGAGATTTGGCAAGAAGGGGATCTTAAGCCCTAGGTACATTGGTCCTTATGAGATCATTGAGAGGGTAGGACCATTGGCATACAGATTAGTCATATAACACAATGTATTTCATATGAGTATGCTTAGGAGGTATAGATCTTATCCGATGCACGTATTACTAGCTCAAAAGATTTAAGTTACTAGTAATTTAAGTTATGTTGAGGAGCTGATGAAGATAGTGGGATATCAGACAAAACAATTAAGGAATTGAGTAATTTCATTGGTGAAAGTCCCGTGGAAGAATCACTCGAGTGACGAAGAAACTTGGGAAATAGAGGAACACATAAGAAAGCAATATCCCTACATGTTTCATCAATCAAGTAAAAATTTCGAGGATGAAATATCTTAAGGAGGAGGAATTGTAATATCCCATTATTCCATGATTAAGGTTAGAAACCTAGGATACCATACACGAGAGTTTATTGAAAATTTAGTGGTACATTTCATGCATGATATGGCATACTCATACACGTGAATAATGTTGACATCCATTAAAATAATTGTACATGCATTCATTGACATTTTTCGGGTATAAATGATTTTAATGTGAATGGTGGATTAATTGTCTTAAAAATTGAATTGGTATTTATTAAAATTGATTTAGTATTTTTTATGAAATTTTGGAAATTTCTGAAAATTTGGGGTATTTTTGTACTAAGAAAGATGCCTAGTGGCAAGACCAATGGAGACATGGAAAATTAGGATGACTAAGCCTAAAATTGAGTGACATTTTTGGCATAGTTAAATGAGTGATAATTTGATTAATTTACAAATGGACTAATTATAGAGTGACAAATGGATCAATTAATGTTTGACATGTGGACTAATTAAAGGGTGAAAAATGGCAGCATTATGAGTGGATTAGTGGTAGTTGATTAATTAGCCAAATGTATTACATGCCTTAAGACATATGGTGAGTTTAGAAGTTGACACCTAGAATGATGATAGAGCAAATTCTAGCAGCAACGTTTCTGTTGATTCCGCCACCTTTCTTCACTGAAATAGCTCCTTCTTTTCTCTAATTTTTCCTGAACCCTAGCTAAATTGTTGTGCCAAAACCAAAATTTTACCTTATACAAAATAGCTAAGAAATCAGCTTAAAGTCACCTTCACCTTGCTGTCCAAAATCAACTTGTTTTCATCTTAAGTTTGTGATGAAGTTTGCTTGAATGGAGACTTAATTTAATTTGAATTTTGAGCTAAATTGAAAGCCTAAAAGGTTAGTAAAAATCTGAGCTTTATAACATGTTAAATGGTATGAGAATGATGTTTGAATTGGAATGGATTGCATGCAAGGTTGATGAAGAAGTGTGCTGGAATATGTTATATGGAGTGTTTATACTGAACATGCATTTATATTTTGGCCATATCTTGATTTGTAGATATCCAAATTGGATGGATTTTGATTTTCATTAAATTAGAAACATATGGATACATTTTCATGAGGGAATAAAATTTGAAAATTGTCCTCAAGACTCTTGAAATTTGGCTTGAAGTTAAGAATTGTGTTCAATAGGGGTATGAGAATAGTTTGTAGTATTTAGATTATAACTTGCATGATACTAAACCAAAACGCATGATTTTGATGTAATTAGAAACTTAAGAAAGAGGAACATTTGATTAGATGAATATGTTGCCTAAATACTCATTGTTTAGGTCGTAATGGTCATAAAAAATTGACCCAAAAATCTGTGTAGAGAAAAATTCTGGAAAATGACAATTGTATGTCGAAATTTTGGTTTCAATTTCATCTTCCTATTTTGACCTATTTTACATATCTTTAGGGCATTAATTTGAAGAAACTGAAAGAATGAAAGTTGTAGATGTAGGTCTTAACTTGACCTATATGAAAGTAGCTTGATAAAATAGTGACTAGAGCTTGAGTTATACTTGTTTTTCTAATATTGCCTATGATAGACCCCTATATAGGAACCTTATGTTATCTCCTAATTTTTGGGGACCTTAGATTTTGAATTAGTCAAAGTATAAAACAAGAAAAATGATTCTTGATTTCTTATTAATGATTCTGTGAAACAGCTTGGCCAGAAGATATCTTGATAAGTTTACATAGTTATTTGAAGTCATAACTTAAAGAAGGGACTATTTTGGATATGGATAAGTTCAAATCTAGAAATTCTGATTTGTTAAAGGAAAAAATTAGTTATTTTAATGCAAATAATATCTTTAGGACATGAATAATGTGTATAAGGTATGGATGAAAGAGTATTGAAGGACATAGGGTATTTATGAATGAGAATTGGGTAAGTTTATGAGTATATGTTGTTGGAAAATTTTTGTGAATGTATAGATTTAGCTTGCTAAAATTTCAAATATAAAGTACCAATTATGTGTGTGGAAAATATGAGTTGATAATGATATAAAGATGTTCTCATGAATGTAATGTAATTCAAAGTATGTAAGTGATGAATTGGGAATGATTGAATGAGAACTAGGAAATTGTGGGAGCGTATAATCCTAGGAAAAAGAGTGATGTATGTATGAGTGATCAATTGAAAGTGATCAAGTATGTTAAAGAAACATACTCACAAATTTGTCATTGAACATGAATAATACACGATACATTTATAAATTTATTTATGATTGATTATTCATATGAAAATGTACATGAGTGACATATAAATGTATGTGATTGCATATAGAGGAGTACGTTGAGTGACCGCTTCCAAACATTGCTGGGACTTCAAGGTAATAAGCTAAAGGGAGCATCTGTGAGTAACCTAAGATGGTCTCACCTTGATTATTTGTTTTATTTTGAATTGAATTTTTGTTTGATATAATTGTGATATTATTGATTCCAGAAAACTGATTGTCTGAGGAGTTTGATATTCGAGACTATATTGGGACTATTCCTTGAATGTGAATGTGATTGACTAAATGTGTTTTCAACTTATATATTGAATGCCAAACTAAAATTCCAATGATGAATGTGAATTGGAAAGTGAAATTAAATGTGAATGACTGAAAATGATGATTGAAAATGTGAAATGCATTTATTCCATGAATGCATGGAATATAAAGACAGTTGTGAACTAAGTTGCTAGTGAAAAAGAACATAAAGCTCAGACATCTATGGCTCAAATTTATATGATAGAGCCCAATATTCATAACAGATATGGGACAATATGATAGAGCTTGATATCTGTAACGGATACGAGACTGGAAAAAGCACTTGGTCATGACAACGTATTAAGTGAATTTGATTCTCACAAGCACTACAAACACATTTGTTATGAATAAATTGAATGATTTCAAAGTTTTGAAGACTTTTATGGTATGAAATGTGTGAATGCTTTACGATGAACATGTTTTACATGATCGTAATGAAATGATAAATTGTATGGATTTTGAAATTTGACAATTATGAATAAAGTGCTATGTGATGTTATATGATGGAAATTGAGATGATGTGAGTTATATGATAACATAAATTGCATGTAATATGGAAAGAGTAAACCATCGAGGATGGTTACTCAACTGAGTTCTCAAAACTCAACCAAATTGCAATGTTGACATTTTCAGGCTCGAGAGAGCGATGAATTAGCTTCTAAAACTGCTTAGAAGAAATTTTGTACAACTTTTGGATAGAGGACATGGCTCAAAGGTTGGTCAGATGGGACTAAAGGATTATTTTTTACTTTTTATTTAATTCTCATGTAGACAGAGTTGTGGACTCTGATAGGTTGACATTGTGTAAACCTGGATATTGGATATAATGCTACATTGTAAATTATGGTTTATGAAATGAAATGAGGAAATTTTAGATTCTTGGCATTATGTTATTTATGGTTTTAATGATGATGCCCTGAGATACATTGAAAGTGAATAAGTTAGCACACCATTTCTGTCAGGCATATGCACGAAAATTCAAAGGGTGTACGTGTACTTGTCAGATGGGAGTGGGATGTTACAACTAATATCCTTCTTAAGCATAAATCCACCTTCATTAAACTTCAAAACCAGAACTAATTCATCCTTGAATCAACCTATATAATCTACGATTTTCCTACACCAATAACAAGCATGAAAACTTCTAAGTTTATCTAACAAATTTCGATACATAACGTCACCAACATCACACACATTTGCTTCCAATTCAAGCATCATTCTTATAATATTAAATATGTCATAAAGATTAAATTCTTACTTACTTATTAGACTTCCAACACAACTTAAAACTTCAAGATAACCAATCCTTCCAAGTAAGCAAATTCAACACAATTCTAAGTTGAAAATAGATTGATTTTTAGTAGGAAGATAAAGGGAACAATAGGATGATTTCTTGGCTAATTTGTGTAGGATTAAGGTATGGATTTCATGTAACAATTTGATCTAGGTTAAACCAACATATAGAGAGAAGATAAGAGTAGTTTCAATAGAGAAATGATGAAAGAAGCATCAGAAACTTGGCTACTGAAGCTTGCTTCATCAATATGCTAGGTGTTATCATTTAATCTCAAAATTTTTCTTAAGGCATGGAAGACATTTGCCTAATTAAGAAGTTGCCACTAATCCTCACATTAAGTTGCCACTAATCCTCACATTAAGTTGCCACATGTCACCAATTAATTAGTCCACATGTCTCTTAATTATTGATCCACTTGTCACTCCATAACTGATCCATTTGTCAATTAATTACTAGTCCATTTGTCACTCATTAATTTATGCCAAATGTCACTCAATTATAGGCTTAGTAACCCAAATTTTCATGTATCAATTTATCCTACCACTTGTTTTTCCTAATCTAAATGTAGATATTAAATTCAAAAATCTCTCAATTAATAAAATTTAATTCCAAATTACTAATTGGAATCTAATCAAACCAAAATTCAAGACATAACAATTCACAATTCACATCATAGTCATTTTAAAATCTTTCATACCCTAGAAAGTAGGTGTATTTACATGTACCTTAATCTTCTTCAGTTACAATTTTATAATGGGAATATTTATTATTAATAAAATAAGAGAGTTTGGTTTTAATGAACATTATATATCTAGTCATAAGGTACCAAGATTCTTTTGTAAGTAATATACATATACATAGAGATGTATAGGAAACATGTATATTATTAAAATCTAAATTAATGGATTCACAGTTGAATAATCTAGTTGGTTACTTAATTATGGTTTAGACTGTAGTGTTGCCATTTATCTCCATATAAGTAAAGGAGTTTACTTCAAGGGAATGATGAGTTTCATATCAAGATAATAGTTGACTATTGATAATGGCATTATTAAATGAATCTGGAATCAAGAATGTTTTCAAGAAAAAAGTGGGCTGTTACTTTAATCTTAAAACATACAACTTAAGCATTTGCTTATTATGAACCACAATCTTGATGAGTACCTTCATTGAGGCACTTAAGGACTTGGGGCTGGCCAGCCCATGTTCTAAAGTCTGAATCCACAAAGATGGAACCAAGGTCAGAAGTATGTTTGTTTGTAGGATATCCTACGGGAACTTGAGGGCACTATTTTTATAGTCCTCAGGATAGGTAGGTATTTGTGTCGACAAATACGAACTTCTTAGAGTAAGAGTTTGTGAGAAATCACAAAGGAAGAAGTGAAGTAGTACTAAAGGAGTTAGCTATTTCATCCAAACCAAGAGTTGATATGGATATAACAGAACAAGATGTCGAAATGGATTCAAGAGTTGAATCGGAAGTGCAACCTGCACATCAAGTTGTGCCTAGACATAGTGGGAGGATTGTGAGATAGGCAGATAGGTATCTAGGTCTAAGAGAAGGATTAATTGCCATCTTAGACCAAGAAGAAAAGGATCCCATTACGTATACTCAGGCTATTAATGATGTTGATGCAGAAAAATGGCTCAAGGCATTGGAATCAAAAATAGATTCCATGTACACTAATGAAGTCTAGGTCCTTGTAGATCTACCCCCAGGTATAAAAGCCATAAGGTGTAAATGGATCTACAAAAGGAAAAGAGGATCGGATGGAAAGGTAGAGACCTTTAAAGCTAGCTTGGTAGCTAAAAGCTATACTCAAAAAGAGGGTATAGCCTATAAGGAGACTTTTTCTCCGGTTGCCATGCTTAAGTCCATCAGGATTCTTTTGGCCATAGCTGTCTATTTCAATTATAAAATATGGAAAATGGATGTCAAGACCGCATTTCTTAATGGGGATCTTGAAGAGACCATTTATATGGCCCGACTAAAAGGTTTCATTGAGGCAAGAAATAAGCGTAAGGTATGCAAGTTGCAAAGGTCCATTCATGGACTTAAGCAAACATCTAAGTCTTGGAACATTAGGTTTGATAAGTCTATCAAAACCTATCAGTTCATACAAAACCAAGATGAGCCTTGTGTTTATAAAATAATACAAGAAGGTAAGGTTACTTTCCTAATCCTCTATGTTAGTGACATTCTACTCATTAGGAATGATGTGGGAATGTTATCTACGAATAAGGGATGGCTGAATGAACAGTTTTCAATGAAGGATTTGGGAGAGGCTACTATGTTCTAGGGATCAAACTTATAAGGGATCATAAGAACAAACAGATAGCCTTGTCTCAATTAACCTACATTGAGAATATGCTCAATAAGTTTGCCATGCAAGATTCCAAGAGGGGTTTCACACCTACTAGACATGGAATCAAACTTTCAAAGCAACAAGCACCTAAAACCCAAGAGGAGGTTAAATGTATGTGTAACATTTCGTATGCTTTGGCAGTTGGAAGTTTGATGTATGCAATGCTTTGCATTAGACCGGATATCTGTTACACAGTGGGACTGGTAAGCATATTTCAGTCCAATCTAGGAATGGAACATTGGACTGCGGTTAAGTGTATACTTAGATATCTTTGTAAGATGAAGAACTTAATGCTTGTTTACTTTGGAAGTAATCTTATTCCGACATGATATACATATTCTGATTTCCAATCAGATATTGATTCAAGGAAATCAACTTCTGGTTATATATTTACTTTAGGAGGTGGAGCCATAGTCTGGAGGAGTGTCAAGCAATCTTATATTGCTGATTTGACTATGGAGGCTGAGTATGTTGCTGCTTGTGAAGCAACAAAGGAAGTAGTCTGGCTCCAGAAGTTCCTAAATGATTAGGAGGTAGTTTTAGAGGCAGAAAAAGCCATTACACTTTATTGTGATAATAATGGGTCAGTGGCTAATTCTAAAGAACCTCGGAATCACAAAGCTGCCAAACATATTGAGCAAAAGTATCATCTCATAAGGGAGATAATACAATGTAGAGAGGTGGATGTGGTAAAGATTCCCATAGAGCAAAACCTTGCTGATCCGTTTATGAAGACGCTGTCCTAAAAGAGATTTGAGGGTCACCTAGCAGGGATGGGAATGAGGGATATGTCAAACTTGTTTTAGGGAAAGTGGGAGATTGTTGGAGTTATGTAAATATAGTGCCCTAGAAAGCAAGTGTATTTACATATACCTTAATCTTCTTCAGTTATAGTTTTGTAATGGAAATATTTATTATTAATAAAATAAAAGAGTTTGGTTTTAAAGAGCATTATATATCTAGTCATAAGGTACCAAGATTCTTTTATAAGTAATATGCATATACATAGAGGTGTATGGGAAATATTAGAATCTAAATTAATGGATTCACAGTTGAATAATTAAGTTGGTTGCTTGATTATGGTTTAGATTGTAGTGTTGCAATTTATCTCCATATAAGTAAAGGAGTTTACTTCAAGAGAGTGATGAGTTTCATATAACGATAGTAGTTGACTATCAATAATGGCATTATTAAATGAACCTGGAATCAAGTATGTTTTCAAGAATAAAGTGGGTCATTACTTTAATCTTAAAACATACAACTTAAGCATTCGCTTATTATGAACCACAATTTTGATAAGTGGTGAACGCGTATGTGTTTCATTATAATTCTTGATATGATTGGAATTGATTTTTACAGAGTACTAATTTAGTGTCTGCATGTTGGAATTATTAATTGAAACATGTATCAGGGAACATTCACTTAAATAAAGAGTTTATAGTGATATCATCACTTCTAGATGTTTTAAGGAGATTTGGTGATTAAACTGGTGCCAGTAGTTTGATGTACTAGCTACCCATCAAGTCTTAACACCAAGATAAGATCTTGTGTGTTAATCACCATATAAAGTAAAACATGAGATCTAGAAGGAAAAACCAACATAAGGGCAAAACGGTAATTTTACCCTTTGTTGTGCAGATAGCTATAATAAGGTTCTAAATGGGGTTTGCAATTGGACATAAAATATTTGTTCTCATAATATTTAACAGTTCAAAAGTTCAACTAATTTTCTTTAGTGGAATGACATTTAGTTAATAAGCTAGAATTAATTCTAGTGAGATTAAATTAATTCCAAGCTTATTGGAGCTTAAATTATTAAAGTCTAATAAGATTCTCCATTTGGCTTCGAGGAAGGTTATCAAGCTAAGTAAGAAATATAAATGGAGGTTTTAGAAACCCATAATTGAATGTTTGGGCTTGCACTAATTAATGGTTAATTAGAAGCCTAAATGTTCATTTAGAAATGGGCTAGACTTTGGTTTAATGTAATTGATTAGATTAATTATAATAAAACAAATTTTTTAAAGAAAGGAGTAGCAATTTTGGTTTTAATGGACTGATTGTGCAGCTGCACATTTGACGTTAAATTGCTAAATAAAGATGGTCTATGTTATGGTCAATCATCATTAAATGGAGTTATGAACTTACCATTAAATGGTTTAATGGTTATCTTTTAATGTTAGCATATAAACTGTTAGCATTCATTAGATTAAAGAAGAAAGATGTGCATTGGATGGACCATCTTCCTTCTTTCATCTTCCAAAACCAAAACTAGTAGGCCATATTTAGGTTAATAGTCTTTTCATATAGCCATCTTAAAGATAAATGAGAAGAGTCTCATTTATTAGCTATTTTTTGATTGCATAAAGTAAGAAGTGATGCATTGGAGGCTATTCTCTTCTTCCATTCCATGCATAACTTAAATTGAGTGTGTAAGAAGGTGTTCTTTCATGGTTTGATTCTCTCTCTCCTTTCATACATGAGTGAGCCGAAATTCGCATGAGAAGAGTCTCATTTTTGGTTCATGTCTTCTAAGAAAAATCTCCTCCAAACATTTCTTCTCCTTTCCCACCAAAGGATAGGAACAAGAGGTAAATCAAATTAGTGGAGGATACGACAACAAGGAGAGGATAGATTGACAAATAAAAGGATACAAAAGCAAAGGCTTTGGATAAAAGAAGAAGGAGAGGATAGCGCAGCGAGAAATTAAAGTTGTAGCGAAGGAGTTGGTAATATTACTATCTTGTTTATGTTTATTATTATCCTTATACCATATCATGTATAGATTGGTATGATGATTTGGATGTATCACTACAAATAAGATTTCTAAAAAGTTTTGAAATCTATCGGTTCTCCAAATATGGTATGCTTTCTTTTCCCGATCCAACACTATCTTTGTAATATGTAAAAATATCAATATTCGTGTGTGTATGCTATGAAAATGAAATGCTCTCAATGTTATTTTTCACTTTCTATGTTCTAGGTTTCTAACCCTAGAGATGTTGTGGAAGCCAGATATTACAGACTTGATGTTGGAGAATATAGGGAATGTTAGGTATTTTCCTATTGATGATGAGACTATACAGAAAGAAAATAAAAGATGACTAATTTCATCTATAAACACGCATACATCTTGAATTTAATGAGCAAGGATTTTGTCAATGGTAGGAATTTACATTGTCCAGCTATTATAAGATTTTTTTAAAAAAATTTATTACGTCAGTGTTTTATTATGGTGAAGAAAGAGATATGACAAATGTTTACAAGTGATAAATAGGTTGCATTTCAGCATACTAGGTCTAATGCTATATTGGAATTTTCTAGAATTATACTTGAAGATAAAGACTTTTTGTCTTAATTTCAATTTTTCATTCGAGTTTGTAAGCCTTTGGTAAGGGTACTTTATCTAGCTGATAGTGATGAGAAGATAACAATGGGATTTTTTAAAAAAAAATGGGTTATTTTTATAATGTCATGGAGAGGGTGAAGGAAGCAATCAAGGTCAATATGAAAAATATGTCTTCTTTGTACACATCTTATCTTACAGTTATCAATAAGAGATAAGGAAGGCAACTTTACTCTCCATTGTTTGCAATTGAGACATTTGTGAATTCTAATGTCTATTTTAGACCAAGTTTACAAAGAAAGTTGAAGTTAATAAGGGAATGCTATTAACTATTACAACAGTTATAGCCTATGAGATGATGTAAGATTTCCTAAGCTCACAAATGGAGATTTATAAAGATGTCTATAGTGATTTTGGGATGCCAATTGATATTCATCAAAGAGACAAACTTAATCTAGGTACCTTTTTTCACCTTTGTTAATTGTTAAAAATTAATCATTACTTTATTTTGCTTATAATGATAGTTTTGATGTCTTACAGTTGCTTGGTGGGACCAATTCGAAAGTTGAACTTGCAATGTTTTACAATTCAATTTTGAAATTCTAAGTCAATGTGTGAGTGTAACAGTGTGTAAAAGGAATTGGAGCACATTTGTATTCATCCATTCCATAAAAAAGAATATATTGGAGCACAAAAGATTAATTGACTTGATCTTTTTTACCTATACAATTTAAAGCTTCAAGAAAGATATGTTATTTTCATCATTAAGTTAGATATAATTTCTTGTAATTTTTAATTATTTAACTTGATTGTTTATTAGGACTCTTAATAGAACAAGCAGTTCTGTAAATCTAGTTTGCCTTGATCATAACGATTTTTTGACATATTGGGGGGTTTCTGAGAGTCAAATTTGATATATGAGAGTGACTTAGAAGATAATCTTGGATGAGAAAGTATTGACATGTCATTTGGTGCAATGAACTTGAATAATAGTGATGATGAGACTCCTCTTAATGACGAATATTTTGTATCAAATGAAAATTAAGGTCAATGCAAATTATGCAGGTATTCGATTGAATGAAGTTTCAGATTTTTGTTTCTCCTCTTCTTTTAATTTCACTTATATTTGATGTATATGTTAAATTATATATATGCAATATAATTGTAAATATTTTTATTTCGGGCTTCACTTCTAGTTGGTTCTTTAGTACAAACTCTTGTTATAAATTATAATTGTTAGAGAATCATGGATATTTATAATTCTTTGTATTTGACGTTTTGATATAATTATTATTTATAATATGATGAAATTATAATATTTTAAATACTCTGCATTATTTTTAATTTTATATTTGTATGATGATTAACTGATCCTTTTTTATATTAATTGTGGATTGTTTAAACATAAAATATGTGAAAAATGATATTAATAAAAATAAATAAATTTTTATTATTTTAAAATTTTATTATTATAAGAATTGTTGTTTATGTATCTATGAAACAAAATCACTTGATTACATCTTTTTTAACTGTCATCACACAAGTCAGTTGTAGAGATAATTTCTCAACTTGTTTGATCTGCATGATAGAAGGCTTACCTAGTTCGGATGTCTATCTTGGATTATGGGTTTGAAATGGAAAAGTAAAGAAGATTGCAAGGTGTTTAGGGTTGATTTTGCTATGCTAATTCATTATGTTTGGATGATGAGAAACAAATTCACTTGGATTAGATTGTATTTGGCTTTTACCCTTTTCTTGCCCCGACACAAACTAAAAAATATGCAGCTTTCTAAATGCAGTCTTTATTGTATAATTTATAATTGGAGACAAAAGAGTGCCTCATTGTGTACTTGAACAATATAAGATTCCTATGCAATAATTGTTAAAGAGATTGGTAGCAAGTTTTAATTTAAAATTTTAACAATTGTCTTATCAATTGCATACATTTATATACACATTTTTTCAATATTCTAAATTTTTAATTTTTAAAAATGTTCGATAATATATATAAGGTCTCATTTTCTTTTAACTATGATCTTTGGCTTTGGAACTAAACTATTTCCTTGTATCTAAGAAGAACTTGGAAATTAATAAGAACGAAGCTTAATAGGAATGAATCAGAATTTTTCTTCTATGATCGATTGATATAAACATCAACAACTCCGAATTAGATCAGCTTCACCTCAACAACTAAGTGCTTGGGCCAAGAAAATCCTACCTAATGGAGAGATTGTTGGAGAGGTGAGGTCTTACAATTTAATTTTTATGTCTTACAATTTAATTTTTAGTTAGCTGAAATATTAAGTAATGATAATAATAATATTAATATAATCAATTAAGTATTAAATTCTATATTTCATTTTATGACAGTATTAGTTTTACTAATATATAATAGGCATTTTTTTTACTTATCTGAAGAAAGTTTTATCGAAAAACCTGAAACTTTGAGGCTAATGTTTAGGGTACGAATATGTTTTTGACTGTAAAAGATTCTGAACTCTCTTACTATCTACTGTGATAGCATCCACTGATGTTCACTATCAACATCACACTCAGTCTAAATTTTGCAACAACAAGGCAGGGTTTGAAGAGGTCTAATAGTACACAACCTTATCTACACAGAGTAGAGAGACTGTTTTCGGTAAACCTACATGTAAATATGTCCCAAAAAAGCCGTAGTATAATAATAATACAACAAAAAACTACCCGATAGACCCACATGTAAATGTGACTCAAAAAAATCGTAGTATAGTAATAATATAATAAAAAACTACAAATAAGTGGAAAATCGGATCAGAATCTGATCCCGATCGTAGTGGAATAATCACGAAACTTTTTGGTGACTTTGATTTCCCAAAAACTAAGATCACTTTAATTTTATAAAATGATTAACACAAATCATAATAAAGCAGAAATTTAATCCGTACCTTATTCCGAAGCGTGATCATTATCTTGTCGTATCTCTCGAACCATTCCCAAAACTGATCTGTCTTGACCACCATAACCGTACAAATATCTGGCCTCTAACGGTATCCACAGAATAGGTTGAGAGAACTCTGTAACTCTTACAGAGATGGTTAAGCATGAAGTACTAGCTCCATGGAGCTTAAGTCTGTTTATAATAGGCTTTGAACGTTTTAGTAATTTAATTGAAATTAACTAATTTCAATTAAACTTTAATTAGAATTACAAATAATTCTAA
>JAOSBN010000178.1:27629544-27644078 GCA_027563595.1 Erythroxylum suave
AATTTAAAATTTTGTTTTGTATTTAAATTTAATATTTTAAATAAAATATAAATTGAAATGATAAAATTAAAAAATGATAAACATAAATTTAATATATATTATAATAATCTTAGTATTGAATTTTTTAGAAATTTAAAATTAGAAGAAAAAAATTTGCTTAACTGCCTAAAGGTTGCACTTAGCAGAATCGCAATTGTGTAAAAGCATGATCACGATAGATGCTTGCACTGAGCATAATCGCAATCGTGCACAACCATGATTGCGAAAAATGATTGCATTTAGTGCACGATCGCGACAAAGGCTAGAAGTCAGCCAAATCGAGATCATGCATAAGCACGATCGTGACAATATATATAAGTCAGCAAGCACGATCGCGACAAAAGCTATAAGTCAGCAAAATATATATTATAAACTTAATATATATTTAATAATCTTAGTATTAAAATTTAATTTTAATTTAAATTAAAATGATGTTATCATAAAAATTTATAATGCATGCACGGCCGTGCACTTAACTCATACCTGTGCACTTATTTGACAAATTATAATTTAAAATTTTGTTTTGTATTTAAATTTAATATTTTAAATAAAATATAAATTGAAATGATAAAATTAAAAAATGAATAAATTTAATATATATTATAATAGTCTTAGCATTAAATTTTTTAGAAATTTAAAATTAGAAGAAAAATTTTCTTAACTGCCTAAAGGTTGCACTCAGCAGAATCGCTATCATGCATAATCGCGATCATGGCAATAGCTATAAGTCAATAGAATCGCGATCTTGCTTGTGCACGATCGCAAAAAAGGCTAGAAGTCAATAGAATCGCGATCGTGCTTGTGCACGATTGTGACAGAGGAAAGATTGTTAAAATATTTCAAATAACCCTAAAACCAAATATTTGTTTATTATTCTCTGTTCTGCTATACGTTCCCCTCTCTGCATATTTGACACTGACAACTCATTCTCTTCCAAATCTTCTAAGTTTACTTAGGTTTTCCATCAAAACTTTCAGTTATTTGTTTTTCTTTTCCCCTCCTTCTCTCCATTGTCGCATATGTTGCTATCTAGGGGCTGAGTGTGTCCCTTCTCCAAACTTATTTTCCTTTTCCAATTTTTTCAAGTTTTGACGTCATTATGCCTCGAAGAAGCAATTCAACTAGCACAAAATCTGATGAAACCGTCCTTGCTAAGGTGGAAGGGCGCAATACTGTAGACATGGCAGTTGATTATGATGCACCGTTTCCTATTTTTTCCTCAGAAAAAGGTGACAGGTATGCTATTCTCATGACTAGGATCATTCAAGCACCAAGATATTTTAATTTTGATGTGCTAGAAAAAATAGGGTTAAAAGAAAATTTCTTGAAATTTTGTAAGAAAGGTCAATGGGAAAAATTTGTGCGTATGTAATACCCTATTTACGTTAAACTAACACTAGAGTTTTTCACTTCTTTGATGTTTGAATCTAGGAAACCTAATAAATTTAGGTTTAGACTACCAGGCCAGGCTTATTTCTTGGATGAGAAGTTGTTACAAGAACTATTTGGTTTTGCAAAGGCACAAGTAGAAGATGACCATTAACAATTCTCATCTACAATTTATTAGAACTACTTAACTAACTTGCCTAATTATAATCCTCATAATGCATTAAATGCACACATTCTTAATCTTGAGCAGATGCTTGTGCATAAATTTATGTGTTCTACTGTTTTTTTGAAAAGTCAAAGTATCAAATGTTCCATTAAGGACTTTTTTTTATTATGGTGCATAGATAATCAGATAAAGCCTAACATGTTCTGTCATATTTTACAATCTCTGATCCAATCTGTGGGAAGAGAGGGAACAACTTTCAGAATGGGGTATTTAGCCACTGCTTTGGCTCATCATTTTCATATTAATCTTCCTGAACTAACCTGTGTTGCATATGAGTATTTCAATGCACTGTACTTAAGATGTGCGGAGATTATAGAACACCACAACATGGAGCTTTGAGATCCTTGAACACACAGTGTAGTGAAGCATAAGTTCTTAAGTGGAGCTTCAAGTTCCAGACTTGATTCTCTAGACTCATTCTCATCAAGTGCAGAGGAACAACAGCGACCACCAGGTTGGGTAAGAGTATACTCACTATTAGCCGAAAGCAATAGAAACACAGCAACAGTTGAATCAAATGAATGCGCAAATGCAAGAGATAGGTTGCCAACAACGACACCTCAACAAGAAAATTCACAAGTCACGGGAGATGTAAGGATTGCACGTGCCATCTCCAACCCCAACGCCTCCGCCATCTCCATAAGCTTTCTATACTCCCTCTTTTATTGTTTTTGTATTTATTTGTTTGTTTGTTTGTTTGTAGTTCTTTTATGACCATTGCATTTGTACTTGTTTTGTGTTGTAGTTTTTGGCCATACTATTTTTGTTCTTTGTTATCTCATCACAAATTGAGGACAATGTTTCCTTCAACTATGGGGAGGTAGCGACCAAGCTACGTACGTAATTATTTGATATTTGTGTTTGCATTACATTGTGATATGTCTTGTAGGTTGCATATTAGTTTCATAATTGTATTTTAATCATTTTCCTTGCACTTCAATCTTTGAGATAGAAGTTGTTGCCTTGAAATTCTATCATAGTAGTTGATTGACATGCTTTAAGATTCAATTAGGCCACTTGGATAGAAGGTGAACCGCGTAAATTGGTTTGAGTAGTTGGTTACATAAGTGGACTCAGAAATTGATATTTGAGAGATTAGGTGATGTGAAGAAACATGATGGATTTTCATTTGAGCCTAAGTTAGCAGTCAGGAATTGAGCCTATATAACTCTAATTAACAGTCATATCATTTCCTTGAATGTATGATAATCTCATTGGTAGTACCCCTAGAACTTGCCCTGAACCAATTGAAATCTACTAGATGCATACTAATTAGAAGTGATTAAGGCCCTAGTTCGTTTAGCCCTTCACTTAAATTACCAACCTATGTCATTGTCCCTTGCAAATCCCTTTGAGCCTTTCACCTTTTATTTGGTTCGTATGAAACAACTCATTATAAACCTCAAACCTCAAACCTCATTATCGTACCCTATCACAAGGATGAATAAAGTGCTAAGGTAGTTAGTTTGGATTATTTTTTACTAAATTTTAAAACCAAATGAGACGCTTTAAGCTGTAATTTTTTTGTACTTATACTTTTAGAGCATATAACATGTTCCTGCTAATGTTTGGTTCTATTTCTTTAATTTTTACAAAGTAGAAGAGGAAAGAAAAAAAGGATAACAAAGAAAAGAAAAAAAGAGAAGAAAGGAAAAGAATAAGATATAGTAGCAATAATAAATGCGAAGTAGTTAGTTATATCCATTTGTATGTCTCAGAAATAACTTTGTGCCCTTTGCATACTTATTATTCTATAAGTCCTTGTGATGATAATGCAAACGCCTTTTTACATACCTTAAACCCTAGCCCTATTACAACCCTTAGCAAAACCCTTTTGATCTATTTGTGCATGTTATCACTGTAGAGAAGAATTGGTGTACTTGCAAGCCTATGGTGGTGTACTTTCCTATACGGAGTCTTGAGCAAAACACTAACCTTAAACTCTTGAGTGAAATGAGTGAATACCGTGAGGAACATCCATTTTAAGTCTATGCTTCCCTGTGATCGATAATGTCATAACTTGAGTTTGTTTTTGTATGCCGATGAAAATTAGTTATGATGCATGTAGTAATTGGACATTTGAGTGGCTGAAGTTTGAAATATTGTAAGCTCTTAGTCCTTGTGATGATGAATTGATATAGTGGATCGGTTGTGTTTCATTTTGCTAGAGGACAAGCACAGGTCTAAGTGTGGGGAAGTTGATAAGTATGTTTTTTAGTTCTAGTTTATTTGATCTTTAGCATCTTTTGTTGATGTTTAAATTATTTTGTTGTTTGTTTACATTATCTACTCTTTGACGGTACTTTTGGAGCTTTTTTTAAAGATGGCTTGATGCACCTTGTTGATGACTTGTGCACGTATCAAATTTGTAGCTATGACTATTTCACATGTGATTGTATCGCAACAGTGGGCAGAATTAGAGATTTCAGATGCCAAAGAAATCTGCAAACGAAGGACTATACATGGGGAGGTTGCAGATCAAATTTGAAGTCAATTGAGATTAAGTTATGACTAACAAGTGGAAACAGTTGTCAGAGCACGACCGTCCAACTACAAGAAGAATGCCTCTCTATAAATTAGTTTTTGGTTGTTGTTTCACCTTTATTTTAGTGCTTACAAGAACAAAGTACAAAATACTTTCATGAATGCAATTGTTTTGACATTTTCTATTTCTTTTATACCATTCTATGTATTTGATTCGGATTAGAGCAGGAAAGGACTTTATACATAAAATAAAACTTGTTAGAGCTTCCAACTTTATATATTCAACTCTGCTTTTTTTGATTTGGTGTAAAAAGTTGACTAAACTGTGGTAAACTTTCAATGTTTCATTTTTTTAACTATTTTCAACAATTTCACAGAGAAAGGGAAAAAAAGGGAATAAATTCTCAAATCTACAATTATCAATCACAAATTTTCTCCTATCATAATATAAGAAATCAATTTGTTTAACTGAAAAAACAAAATCTACAAGCTGCACGAATGTTGGACATAATGCATGTCTGTGCACCTCATTACTCATATTGGAGCATGCATGAGCATGCGTTAAGCCGCACGGCCGTGCAGAAGTTAGGTGGTTATGCATTATGTCGCATGGTCGTGCATGCGTCATTTATTAGTATTATTACTATTACATATTAATAATATTATTATTACTAAATTAATTAATTCTTTAATTATTATGATTTTTCTATTTATAATTATGAATTTTATGAATTTTATCATTTATATTTTAATTTTTTACTATTAAATTCCTTATTATTATTAATGTTCTTCTTCTTATATTTATTATTAATAATAATAATAATAGTAATAATAATAATAATAATAAACAACAACAATAATAATAATAATAATAAATTTTCATTATTATAATTAATTATAATAATCATGTTACAAGCTAAAGTCTCAAAAACTAAATTTTTCAATAAATAACTCTAATCTTGGAATAGCTAAATACACCTTTTGATGATCTTGACCTATTCCTAAAGGTTGAGGAGTACCAAATCTTAGGATTAGGCTGCCACTAATCCACAAATTTATTTGCCATTTGTGTTCTTATCATGCTGCCATTTGTCACGCAATGACTGTTGCCAATTTTTAATGCATTAGCTTTGCCAAATGTCAATAACTCATGTGTTTAATCATTCTAATTTTTCATGTACAAACTTAACTTGGGTCTTTACCATTTTTTCTAGGCCAATTGTACATTTAAATACCTTAATTTTGTAATGGCTTTGATTAATTCCAATTCACTCACTACAATCCTTTAATACCAAAATTAATGTCATAACCCTGAAACTTCCAAATCATAGCACAATTTTAACTCATATCATAATTGTTCTTTCATAAATATATAACATTTCATCTAAGGTATAATTTCGTTCTTTACATCGCAACTTTTAAATTTCTTTACCAAAGAGTTATAATTTTAGTCTCTGGTGTTGCACCTTCAAAATTAGCCCATCAGAAGAAAGTAAGTTTGGTTTATGTAAACCACTCCTTTTGTTAAAAACAAGAGGGAAAGAGAGAAACAACATTTTTTTCCCAATTTTGTTGAAGAAAAGGTTCTTCAAATTCATCAATTGGTGAAAGCGGGATTTATTTCCCCCTATGGACTGTATACACAAATTGTTTTTTCAAGTTTAATACCGTGCAATCTTTATAAATCCAATGTTATAGTTATTTCCTCTTTTATTATTAATATCAATTTAAACTCAATAGACCAATTAGGATTTTGACCTTGTTTTTGCTGTGTATGCAATCCTTCATTCTATGTTGTCTTTACTATAGAATGGTAATATTTTGTAATTTTACCCATCCGTAATACAATACCGAATTACACATTATGATTCCCTACAGTTAGTCTATAAATCTAATTAATTCAAGTTCAAATGCTCAACTTGCTTTATGATACATACATTGAAGACAATAAACAATCAAGTTCAAGCCTGATATTTAGGTTTAAAGAAATTAAAGGAGTCATGTTAAGCTCAAAGGGGATTACTAGAGGTAAGATCAAGGTGGCCTTTTAAGCAAAAGGGTTAAATCCTAATTGCCTTCATCATTTCAATATTTACATAAGATTGTGTGATCTGAACTAGTATCTACAAGCAAGTTATGGAGTTCCATAATAATGAAAGAGCAGTCTCCACAAAATAATCTCACAATTTCATGTTTAAGTTTTCAAAAATCCTCACACTCTGACCAAATGAAAGATGTCATTCATCTATCACAACAGGCCCATATCATTTTAATTGAAATCCAAGTCAATTAGTCTATGCATGCAAGTATACTCATTCACTCATATTATGCATTTCTAATATAGATTGAGTTAATTTAATAATCATGCATATGTAACTACCAAATGGGAAAACAAACACAGAAGACATAAATAATCTTTTGTTTTCTTTTCTTTTAAACTATTAGTTACCTAGCCCTTGATGTGATCACAAAATGAAAGCATGATCTAAGACGCTAAAGAACGAAACGAAGGACAAAGATGAAAATGAAAATAAATTAAGGTAACAACCAATAAAAAAGGAAAAGTTAGAAACATGATATTAAGATAGGGGTGGAGGCTATCCGAAGTGAGCATTCAAATTGACCATGAAGGCTCGAATCTTAGCCATGCTACCTTTAATGTTCTGCAACCTGTCATTTGTTTTCTATTCAAATACTATTAATTGATTTGTTGGTGATTGATACTTTATGGAACCATATATCCCTCGCTGTTGCATATGTTGGGGTTGGGGTTAGGGTTGGGGAGGTGGAACATCATCTTCTTCTGAAGTTTCCATTTCTGCAACTTGAAATTGCCAACTAGTCGAACCTTCCCCCCTCTCATCATAGATAAGAACATAGCGATTGCCTTGCCACTTGATAACCTTCATCAACACCAAAGAATTCAAGACCAAAGTCGACTTTCCTAAATCTAGCTGCATGGGTATACATGTTCTCTTGGTTAGCAAGCCAAGATATTCTACAATTTCCGTCACAAATGCCCCAACAACAATTTTCCCTCCACTAGATGCAGCCACTTCTTGTAAATGCCCTACTAATGAACAACTCTCATTAAAGGGTCTCACATGTACCATGCACCACGAAACAAATAAGTCACTTTTAGAAACTGCCCCATTGCTATCTCTTCTATTGAATATTGTAAAAGTTATAAATCGATAGAGAACACAAAGGGCAGGGTCCACGATAGCAGATGCTTTAGACCAACTAGCGACAAGCACTCTATTAGAATGGGTCAATTATGACCAACACTTGGTAGGGTCAAATTCCCAAGGATATTCAAAGAAACTAGTATTTGGAAAGCCAAAAATATCATTAACTTATGTTACATCTATCGATAATATGCATTTATTAATCAAAATTTAATAATTGACCCAATTTCCTGTACTAATTGTAAAGTGGTCAGAAATTCTAATTTCAAATCTACATATGAATTTTCTTTAAATTCAGAAAAAAATTCCCAACCTACATTTCGAAGTAACTCTTACACTCGACCAAATATTCCTAATTAAATAAGTGCTTCAAAATCTATAAATATATTTGGATTAATTTTTTGATTCTTAAGAATAGCGTACCTTTGTTGATGCTCTCTACTTTCAAATATGAGGCACGACATACTTGAACTATGCTTTTGTCATGAAGAAGAGGCAACTCTCAGTTGTTTCATTCTTAGAGGCATAGCTAGTTATGTAGGTAAAGCCTATGATTTTGCTCTTAATAATTTGGTTTGGTGGACAACGTGAGACTTCTGTGGTGAAGACGATAAGGTTATTATAGGAGGGAGGTTTTGTGTGTTAGCTTGAGTTAGAAAGCAAGAGGGTAGTATTTACAGGGGACTTAGAGTGCGCCTTCTTTTCTCTCTTGAGTGTGACTTGTGCCAGTCACACCCCTTAGTGGCAGAGTGGCACCAGGCTTGCACTGGTGCTTGGTAACACCTGACTAGCACCAATGCAAGGCCCAGTAGTGTGTGCCAGTCACACCCATGATTGGCAGTAGTGCAAGGGCCTGCACTATCAACCAGTCACACTGATGCCAGTGACAGATGCCTGTGAGTGGTTACATAATTGTGGTTTTATTTCTAAGTTGTAATATGTTGATTATTTATTTTGATTTAGAGTGTTGCAAGCTATATACATTGCTAGTTAGGAGAGATGCATTGCAAAGGAGGCTTTAATTAGTAATAAGAGAGTTGTTGAGGAAGAAGAGGAATAACCACAAATATGAATCGCCTAAGTAGACATATACCATTGTATATATCTCATTCTGATTAAAGCAGGGAAGGCCTCTATTACCTAGAAATAATTAGTTGAAACTTCCAACTTTATAAAGCCAACCTTTGTTTTTTTGTTTTGGTGTAAAGAGTCGACCCAATTATGGTAGAGTTCCAATCTGTCATTTTGTACTATGTTATAGAGGAAAGGGGAATAAAATTCTAATACAAGAACTCTCTTGTAAGAAACATGTCGCACTCCTGTGTAGAACGCATGCCCTTGCATCGTGCGACTTTTCTCAAATAACCTCATTTGAAGAAGAAGAAGAAGAAGAAGAATGATGCTATCTAAAGAAGAGGAGAGAACAGAGGTAAATGTCTTCCTGGGCCTAATTCATTAATTTCTCAATATCCTCTTCAAGAAAATTTTTTTGTGAGGTATAATAGTGCAAAAATTTATATTAAAGAATACAATTTACGGATTTCAATGATTAAACTATATTGATATAGGCCGAATCAAACAAACTTGTCTCAATAAAAAGTTGTAGCTTATGCTCTTACCTTTCTAATGGTAAAAAGTTCGTAATTTTTGGACATCAAAATTGAGAGATATATTTTTTATAAAATTAAGTCATACATCAGGAGAGCATTAGCCCTTCACTAATATGAGTAACGATCGTGCACATGTGCAATCGTGCACTCTTAAACCTTCCACCCTATTTTAAATTTAGTAACAAATTTTTATTTAAAAATTTAATTTTTAAATAAAAATTTTTTGCCACAAAATTTTCTTTTTATTTTTATCGTTGTAAATTTAATTTTATTTAAGAAAGAAAAAATTAAATTACAAAATTAATATTAATATTTGGGATTCTGTTGACTTTTAGCCTTTGTCACGATTGTCCTTGTGCACGATCACGATTCTGCTGACTTGAAGCTTTTATTACTATCGTGCACTGCTGAGTGCAAGCATTTGATGTGATTGTGCATACTCAATGCAAGTAGTTGTCGTGATTCTGCTTCTATATGATCGTAACAAAGCTGGGTGCAAGCTTTTGAAGCGATCTTGCTCATGCACGATTGTCCATCCCTTTTGCGTTAAAACTTCTGAGACGAACATGACATGGGGTGTCACTCAGTTGAGAGTTCTAATTTGGTCAAACGCAGTTACTCTTCTGCCTAATCTCTCCTCTATCCTCTCGCCTCTTCTTTAGAAATTGATGAACTATGATGAATAAGACATTAACCTCTCTTCTTTGTAACTTCAGAAACCATTAACCTCTCTTTTTCTTCCTATGAGTTTATGCACGTCTGTGTGTTTTAAGGCACAGCTATGTTTAACACACGACCGTGTAGACTTTGCTTCATAATTAACTTTTTTAATTAGTTAATTATATTAAGGAATTAAAATAAAAATGAACATCTTACAAACATATAATATTAATAAATTCTTTACAAATAAATTTACGATAATGATGATGGTGGAAATATTTGTCATTTCCAAAGCAATTAGTGCTAAAATTTCCTTCCATTGAACTTATTTGTTTACCCCATTTTCACAAACTTTAATTTCTTCTCCCAAAAATGTACTTTTCTACATCTAATTTGTTAGTCTCTATCTCCCTCTCTATGTTAAATTTTTTACCATTTGTCTATGTTAACTAGTTATTGAGGAATGGGTGTCTTTTGGCTTTGTTTATTTACTAGCTGGTTGTTAAAGATAATTTGTTTTTTATGTTTTCATTACAATAATTGTTGAAGATATTTATAATTCATTGTTATATAAGTTGTATGTTTGTGTTCAACATTTTTGTATTCTTTGTCATCTAATTGTTATGTTTCTGTTTATAATTTTTGGTTTTACATATACGTGAGTGATAATTAATGTGTAAAGGCTGAGTTGGTTGTTATTTATGTTTTAAGTGTTAAAGATGTTTCAAAATTTTCATATCTAACTTTTATGGGAGTGTTTATAGTTTCTAGTTTTACATACACGTTAGTGATAATTAATGTGTAACGGTTGATTAGGTTAACATTAAGTTATAGTTAAGAACTTTGAAAACATATTATTTGTAGAATGGAAATAACTTACCATCAAATCTCTGATAGCTTTTTCTGTTACAAGAATGAAATAACATATGGATGGAAAAAAGTTAAACATCCTAGGTGTTTTGTTAATATTCATTTTTGGTTATGTTAATAATTTTATCCAAAAATAATGCTCCTCGTTTGTTAATTTGACAGGTGTGAAAATGGATGGTACATCGACTCCATGTCATCGTTTAGATTATGAAATTGATAATGAACAGCGTAATAATGATATAGGCATTGGGAACAAAAGTAGTAATATGAATTCAAGAGAATTGGTTGGAAGAGAGTTAGTATCGAAAATTGGTATGTAGTTTACAAATAAAGAAGAAACTTATCAAATTTATTTAACTTATGCAAAGAATGTGGGCTTTGGAAGAAGCAAAAGTCATAAATATAAATGTGGTAAATTGATTTGTAGGCTTTTTTGTTGTAGTGCTGAGGGTAAACGCATGCCGGATAAAAGAGATTTGTATGTAAAAGCTCCACAGTCAGAAACAAGATTTGGTTGTAAGGCAAGGATGAAAGTTAATAGCGTGCAAACTGGAAAATTTCAAGTCATTCAATTTATAGAGCAGCACAATCACTACCTTTCATCCTCAAACAAAACACATTTGTATAGAATTCATAGAAAGATATCTTGGGTTGCAGCAATGCAAATTAAAATGGCTAATGATGTGGGAATTCGACCGAAAGCATCCCTAATCTTATGGTGAGACAAACAGGTGGGAGAAATAATGTTGGCTTTATTTCGGGAGATTTCAAGAATTATTTAAGATCTAAAAGAACAATAGAAATGAAAAAGGGAGATACAGGTGGGATGTTCGAATATTTGCATAAAATACAGGTAGAAGATCAAAATTTCTTTTATGCCATTCAAGTAGATGAAGATGATTTGATCACTAACATATTTTGGTTTGATGCAAAGATGAGGAATGACTACTTAGACTTTGGTGATGTTGTATGCTTCAATACTACTTACAAGAAGAATGGTGAGGGTCATCCACTTGCTTTGTTTGTCGGTATTAACCCTCATAAGTAAATAACAGTTTTTGATGTTGCACTCCTATATAATGAGATTGCTCTTACATTGAAGTGGCTGCTCGACACATTTGATAGAGCGATGTTGGAAAAAAAAGCCTACAACTATTCTTACTGATCAGGATGCGGCGATGGCAAAGGCATTAGCTTCAAGATGGCCAAATACTCATCATCAATTGTGTGTTTCGCACATTTATCAAAATGCTACAATCTATATGAGTGGTATTTTTGCTAAGTTTAAAGATTTCTAAAGAGATTTCAGCTCATGCATATATGACTATAAAGAAGAAGAAGATTTTTCCAATGCATGGAATAAGATGTTGGAAAAATATGAACTTGAAGATAATGAGTAGTTGAAACGTATGTTTCATATTAAGGAAAAATGGGCTTTGGTTTATGGACGCCAAATATTTTATGCAGACATGACCATCACCCAACGAAGTGAGAGCATGAATAGCATTGTAAAAAGGTATGTGAGTTATCAGCATAACTTTTTACAATTTTTTAACCACTTCCAGATGCTTATTGATGATTGTCGATTTGATGAGTTAAAAGTGGATTTTAGAGGTATTGTAAGCACTCTAACATTGTCAGCACTGGTTCAAATTTTAAAGTATGCAACTTCTATCTAGACGCCGGAAGTATTTAAATGTTTTCAAGATCAATGGAATCATTCTCATGATCTGAGTTTTCGTCTTTGCGGTGGAGATGGTACGGTTAAGAAATATGATATTAGTGCTATAGGGAAGAGCTACTCTAATAGGGTCAGTTATGATTCATCAAATGATGAAGTTCATTATAGTTGTTGAAAGTTTAAGTTTGCTGGCATTTATGCTCTCATGTGTTGAAGGTGTATGATTTCAAAAATATTTGGACATTCCTAAGTAAGCATATTTTGAAAAGATGGACACCGAAAGCAAAATCGTGGACGACTGATAGTAAAAACTCTACTATCAATGAAATTGAATTGGATCCTAAAATGTTGTCAAGTATAAGGTATAAAGAATCGTGTTCATTAAGAATGCGATTGGTTACAAAAGCAGCAGAGAGGAGAGATACCTCAAAAATGGTGAAAGGTCGTTTTATGAACTTGTTGAACATGGTTGATGAGAAATTGCAAGGTGAAGAAATAGTAGATCAAGAGAACCTAATATCATAACACCAACAGTGAGCCAACACTTAAATACTGAAATGAATGTGATGAATGAAGCTGAAATTAATTTTGGTGAAAGGAATCACATAAGAGGTGTGAAAATGAAGACAAAACCTACTGCAGGCAAGAGATTGAGGGGTGAACTAGAGAAAAGTTCAAGGAAGAGAACGAATGTGAAAAAAATGCAAGACTTCAACAAATATGACATATTTGACAGTGATCCCCGTTTCCAATACTCAGGTCATATTTTGGGTGATATTGTTTTCAAAGAATGTATAAAATTTTGTTATTGATTATTTTTAGTAATTTTTGGTTAAACTACTTTATTCAAGAATCTGAAGATAATTCCCAACCTCCGATATTACATCAACATCAGGTTAGCATTGGGTAATTAACAATGTCTGCATGTGTTGTGCTATTTGTTTTCATCAAAATTTCCTTTTATTGCTTATGAGAAATACCAAATGCAGACAGTTTCTATTTGCAAGGATTTGACAAGTATAGTTTGCAATCATAAACACCTTATATAACAATCTCAGGTTCTATTTATAATATTGTCTTTCGGGCATAATAATTTCCTAAATTTAAATTTTTATTTATCAACCAGTTGGTTATGACAATTATGAAATGCAGCCAATTGGTGTTCATATGGATAAGTCAACTATGCTATACACACATCATCATTATGCAACAATTCCTCTGGTATTCTCTGTTAAACTATTTGTTTCTATTGTATGTAATATTTTATGTTTGTAATGTGTTATTAATATTTGAATCATTTATCATATTAGGTCATTGATGCTGAAACAAGTCAACAAAATATTAGTTCATTATCCCACCTTCAATGCACATGACTGGTTTACTTATGGTAATTTGAATAAAGTTTTTGTCTTAATTTCAATGTTTTTATAATTGCATTACATGTTTTTTATTATATTAATTAATTAACATGCATGTTGATTTACAGGCACAATAGAATTTGGTTTTGCAAATTTGGAAGAAGCTAACAATTTAGGAGTTAGTACTTCCATTGACAAATTTGGTACTTGTCTTCATATTGAAAAGTTATGTATTTGTAAAAGATGATTATGATAATAATTTAGGTTAAAACTGATTGTTGGTTGCTGATGTAAACAAATTAACATTTACTAGAAGTTGGTCAGAAAACAATTCTTATATGTTGCTTATATGTTAATGCAATGTAATTCATTAATTGCCAAAATGTTCAAGTAATATGTTACTGCAATGTAATTCATTATGTGGGAAATTGTTAAGTAAATATGAGTAATGAAATATGGAATTTTGGATTTTGAAGGCTTTGAATTTATGGGAAATGTCTTAACATGCATGACTGTACATGTTCACTTGCACCGCCGTGCATGTTTTCAAATTTGTTTCTTGTAGGCTTATAAATTTGTTAACCAAAACGTTTTAAATTTTTACTTTGCTTTTGTACCTTAAAAATTGGCCCATCAGAAGAAAGTAAATTTGGTTTATTTAACAGTAAATAGAAAATTAATAATAACAAAAATTAATAAGAATAATAAATTTAATAATAATAAGAAGCAAAATTAATAATAATAAGTAATTTAATAATAACATAAAGAAATATAATAAATAATAATAAGCAATTTAATAAAAATAATAAAATATTTAATATAACTAATACATTTAATATTAATGACAACAATAGTAACTAGAAATTCATAATACTGATATTTAAAAATAATAATAAGAATAATAAAATTAATAATAATAAGAAGAAAATTAATAATAACAAGGAAAATAATAAATAAAAAATTAATAATAATAATAATAATAATAATAATAATAATAATAATAATAATAATAATAATAATAATAATAAT
>JAOSBN010000178.1:27644178-27682052 GCA_027563595.1 Erythroxylum suave
ATAATAATAATAATAATAATAATAATAATAATAATAATAATAATAATAATAATAATAATAATAATAATAATAATTCATGAAGAAGAAGAAGAAGAAGAAGAACAAGGAGTAGCGTGATCGTGCACTACCCCAAAGTCATACGATTGCATGATCGTGCAATAGCCCGAACTCATACGAGTGAACAATTGTCCAGATGCACCATCGTGCAGTCGTAAAGATTCTTATAAAAATTTTTAAATTTAAAATAATAGAAACACATAAATTAAAATTTTGGACAAATTTTGTTTTTCATTTTCATCATTTTAAATTTAATTTTATTTAAAAATTAAAATTAAATTTAAAAACTAAATTTATAATTTATCACATAAGTGCATGGGAGTGACTTAAGTGCACGCCCGTGCACTTATGCAAAATTTTCCCTTCTAATTTTATATTTCTAAAAAATTTAATACTAAGATTATCAAATATACATTAAATTTATAATATATATTTTGCTGACTTCTAGCTTTTGTCACGATCGTGCTTGTACATGATCAAAATTCTGCTAAGTACAATCATTTGTCATCATTGTGGTTGTGGGTGATCGTGATTCTAATCAGTGCAAGCATTTGTCGCATTCGTGTTTCTGCGCGATCTCGATTCTACTGAGTGCACAGTTAAGCAAATTTTTTCTTCTAATTTTAAATTTCTAAAAAATTTAATACTGAGATTATTATAATATATATTAAATTTATGTTTATCGTTTTTTAAATTTTATTATATTTTATTTAAAATATTAAATTTAAATACAAAACAAAATTTTAAATTATAATTTGTCAAATAAGTACACGGGCGTGAGTTAAGTGCATGGCAGTGCATGCATTATAAATTTTTATAATAACATCATTTAAATTTAAATTTAAATTGTAATTAATATTTAATTTATCGTTTTAAAATTTTTTCTTTTTAATTAAATTTTAAATTAAATTCACAACATATTAAATTAAATATTGATATAAGTTGTAGCTTATTCTCTTAGATTTGCAAATGTATAAAGTTTGTAATTTTTGGATTTATAATAATGAGATATGATTTTTACAAATTAGAAGTACATCTTTTAAAACTTGGTGCGTTTTTTAAAAACAATAAATTAAAATTTATTTAAATTAATAGAAAACGTAAATAAGTTTTGGTCACAAATTTTGTATTTAATTTTTATTTAAAATTAATTCTAATTTACAAGTATTAAAAATTACAAAACTAAAAGAAAAAAAGTTACATAAAAGTCTAATTTTACATAAGCAATAAATTAATTTCTGATCTAATATGTGCACAGCCATGCTTTAAGTGAATGACCGTGCATGATCCATAGAACTTAGGAGAGAGGAGAGAGGAGAGAGCGGCCCGTTGGTGGCTTCGTTATGTCCAATAGGATATAGAATTGTAAGTTAGGACGGAGGATGAGTTTGCACGTCATTAAATTTTTAAAATAGAACGACGACGTTTTTACGTTAGCCAAAGTAAAATTAGACTTGTTTTAGCCTTTAGGACAATGGAAGCAAACATCATATTTATCTAGAAATCAAGGCGTTTCTTTTAAGTGATATTTATGTTTTGTGTAAAATGCTTATGTTGTTCGACGATTAAAGAGGCAAACTAATTTATTCGTATTATGATTTGGATTTTATCAGCCGCCGTGTCATAAACTTTTATAACAACCAGCTCATTCATCCATTGATATTTATGTGACAGGGGTCTATTCCCTTTAAAATTTACAGAAATGAAGAAAAAAATGAAACCCAAATTCAGCATACAGTCCTTCCAGCGATTACAGCTTCGTCCATTAGACTAGAACCGAAAATAAAATAGTAGGGGAAGAACAGAGGCAACTCCTTTTGGTTTTGTTCACCAAGGTCTGACATTTTCAGTTGAACTCAAAAGTTCTTCCAAGTAATCAGCACCTAAATCTTCAAAGATCACAACATTCTCTATCCTCACATCCCTCTCTTTCTTGTTCCTGCTCACCATTTTTCTTCTCATCGAGTGCTTTCTCTTCAGAGCCACCACAGGTGAGCAACCATCTTCATGTCTGTAGTTCATGTCCTTAAGTGACTCCCTCACCGTCTCTAACGGGAAATTGAGTACGGCACTAGAACCTCTCATTGAAAATGCTGCTTGATCATACGCCAAAGCCGCTGCCTCTGCACTGTCAAATGTGCCTAACCAGACCCTTATCCCTTGTCTTGTTGAATCCCTTATTTCTGCTGCAAATTTGCCCCACGGCCGGCGCCTAACGCCTCTGTAGGACTTTTCCTGCTTGTGATTTTCTTTTGTAGTTGAACTAACTTCTTCTTTGACGATATGTTTAGGCCATGCTGTTTTTGATGTATCCTGAGTTGTCTCCGAAATGAGCCCAAAAAGAAGCATTTCCTCCGAGTCATTCTCGTTAAAAGGGAGGGTATTTTGGTTAAAGGAATGGTTATAAAAGGAATCCGGTGAGCCGAAGGTAGATTCCGATGCGAAATCGGAATTTGTAGATTGAAAGACGGAGTAATCCATGAACAGTATCTGTATAGTTTTGGGTTCGGGATATAGGTTGTCTAGTAGAACACTGACGCATGCTGTGGCATAATTTGAAGATCGGCGTCCTTTTTATACCCAACTAAATTATTAGAAAAGGAAAATTTTGGGATAGCGGAAAGAGGAAAGAATTGAAAAAGGCAGGTAAAAGAACAGAAGAAGAATGGACCAAAACGATGGTAGGGTCAATGCGTAAGGGCTAGTTGGCAAATATTAACACATGGGTCAGTTGAGTCTCATGGCCGCCAGGTCAAAGATGTATTCCTTTGTGACGTCATATGCTATTTTGTCTTCGATTGAGTTTAGGTGGATAGGGACTTGTCCACTTGTCATCTCCAAAATCGTGATTTTGTTTTACTGCGGATTAGCAAACATGATTTGTTTTGTTGATTAGGACAAAATACAACTGTCAATCCTTTTTTTATTAAGTTATTAGGTGAAAGATACATTGTAGTAGTATTATTTTCGTCCAAGTGGAACTAAATATGTATAAGATAAATAATTTTTTAAATAATTATGCCATTAAATTACAACTAATTGATTGGCTACATGTCATAAACTAATAAAATCTAGTTAATGTTTATTTATATTTAAATTAAAAAAATATGCTTTACAAATATATGTTAAATTTTGAAAATGTTAAATAATGGGAGAAAAACCAAGTTGTTCTCCTTATATAGATATATTCTTATGGTTACACCTTTAGTAATTATTCCAACAATTTACATGTAGTACAACCTATATACTATACCAACCTTATTACAATACACTCTTATATTGTCATATCCAATGATGCGCATAACTTGTCTCACCTCAAAATAAGAAGTGGATCCATGCGCATAGTCTTAGCCATCCATATAATAGGGAGTCTAAATTTAGACAAAAGCAAGTGTGATTGTCAATGCCTAAAATATATATTCATGCTTGTACTAAATTTACCATCAAAGTTTCATCATCAAGAGAAACTCAAGCATTTTGTTCTATACTAAGATAAATCAAAAGAAGAAACAGAAATCTTTTCAGTCAAAAGACATATCATAGTCACTTACCTAGAATCCTAAAATTTAGAAAGTCCATAAAGTTTTTAGAAGCCTCAATTGGAACTATTTGTGGAAAATAGAAGAAAAGTCATCTCACCTTACTCATTTTTCATGACTCAGGAAAATAAATAACAAAGCAGGAAGGACTTAATAGTTACAAGGACATCACTAGAGACCCTTTCTAATTAGCAATGACCTATTGTAGAAATGTTCCTGTAATTATTGGAATAAGTTTGAATTCTAATCAAGTTGGTATAAGGTAAGGAGTTCCTAAGATTGAAATATAACTTGCATAAAAATATAATGGTGATTTAGTGAGAAACCTATAGAGGGACAAGATGAGAAGTAGGGGCACGCAGCAAAATAAACACAAAAAAATTTGGTATGATTTTCCAAAATTAATTGCTTAAATTCTATAATATGATTAATATATAATAAAAATGAGTCATAATTCATACCTTATTTCAAATATTGATCCTTTTCTTATGGTTTCTTTTTAATCATTTCTAAAATCGGTTCATCTTAATCACTATAGTCAAACATTAAACAATATACATAGAACATGTTGAGAGAATCATATAGCTATAGTAGAGAGGGTTATGTAAAAAGCGTTAGCTTCCTTGGAGCCTAAGTCTATTTAAAATAGGTTTTGACCATTTTAATCATTTTATTAAAATTAAATTCTATTTTTGATTAAAATTAAATTCTAGTTTAACTAAACATTAATTAGAATCACAATTAATTCTAATTGAATATCAATTATACTCAAATAAGATGCAATATCTCATTTTGATCTTTATTTATTAAATATCTCATATTTAATAATAAAGTTTCTTAAACTTTATCATCAAGTCCAATGTAATTAAAAATACTACTCCAACCAAGAGTCCAATAATGAGCTTGGTCTATAAAACCCTTGAAATGGTATCCATTTTATTATATGTCCTATGTAGGAAAATCACATACAACAAACTTTAACGAAAGATTTTTCAGTACAGTTAGTTTATCGACTAAGTTCTCAGTCCTACTAACTTGTGGTGATAGTTTTAGCCATTAGGACAATGGAAGCAAACATCATATTTATCTGGAAACCAAGGCATTTCTTTAAGTGATATTTATGTTTTGTGTAAAGTGCTTATGTTGTTTGATGATTAAAGAGGCAAACTAATTTATTCGTATTATAATTTGCATTTTATTAGCCGCCATGTCATATACTTTTATAATAACTAGCTTATTCGGTTGGACAATTTTGTCCTTTCTCTTTATATTAGACAATTATTAATTGTATTTTTCAACTTTTCAATAACTTATTGGTTAAGTTACGTAATTTGATCCAAATAATGGTAATGAAGTGGTCCAATAAATAATCTATATTAATGGGTCCAAGTCCATGAGGAAAACAGATCTCGATTACTATAGGCCAGACCCATATCAGGCTTATGATGGGTAAGCCCGATAGGGAAGCTATATATATAAAGGTTAAGGTCTCCTTCAGTTGCTCATATTATTCGTAAGCATACGGATCCTCTGACCTGTTAAGAGCGCTTACATATTGAGAAAACTATAGAAACGTGTTAACCACGTGTCGGTAAACATTTTCTGTAAAGGTTCGGAGAGAATGAAGCTCGTTTTGGCCACGAAGCCTCTTTGGAAGTTAAGATGGAACCGAAATCAGGTATTTTGCATTTCCTTAATTTTTAACCCTTTCATAAACAATTCGGGACTTGTAATAAGGTCTATGTTACATGTAACATTGGTATAAGAGCGGTTACGTGATCGGGTTGTGGGAAACGAAGGTTTTCCGATTTTCATTCATTATAAATTTCATTAGTTTTTGATTAATTTTTTGGTCTTTTTGCATATATGATTATGTAAAAGTGGTATAAATAATGCTACCTATGAAAATGGGTCGAAAAAGGGGACAAAAAGTGCAAAAAACTGATCTTAAGATAACCGAAATCACCCTCCCTATTGGAGGGCAATTGTATTGTCGGGTGTGTACGGCTACAATAACCACCATAAGGCGGTTCAACGCACGCTTCAATCACATCCTCCCATGTGGCTTCACGGGGTCATATTGCTCTCGCCTCAAACAACCCATTCTCCTATGGGCGTGAGATGGATGCACGTGCCTGCAATCTGTCCCAACATATGGATGACAACGATTTGGATACATGGTGGCGTGTTTGTAGCGAAAGTACATGTGCGTGAGGGGGGTATGTGCTAAGCAAGCGTTAGACACATCTGGCGCATGTCGTTGAATGTGTTACCCTTGCCACGCGTAGGCATGACGCCTACTGAGGTCAGCAATATAGTGCTGCTGACGTCATGCTATCATCAGTACCGGTTTTTTTTTTTAAATTAAGAAATCCCATAAAGTTGCCTCGGGTCTGTATGTTAGTAATTAGATTCGAGAAATGATTTTATAGCTTTTTTTGATTGCATTTTCGTCCTCCAAACTATATAAGGGATACGATTAATGTTTTATGTCTCGTGTGGTAGGTTCAGTATTTGGGAAAGAATAATAGTCACTTTCATTGATAATTGTTTAAATAAAAGTCTCAAATAAAGTTTAAAGACGATGTTTTCAATACTAGTATGTGATTATTTGACTGTGCATTTGGATTTTTACATTTATAGCTAATTTTCACTTGCATTATACCTATATAGAATGTGAGGATAACATAAAGATGTATCCCTTATGTTTGTGGTCTTTTTGGGTACTGGTAAGTTTGTAGTCATCACAGTGTCCTTTCAAGTCAGTATTTGGATTGTACCGCTTACATATTGGGGGGATATCTCTGGTCTCATGTTTGGTTATTCTACCCACAGGTGTTGACTTTATATAAGATTTTGAGATGTCTATAAAGGCATTAAATGAAGGAAAGTTGTTTGAATGATTTACTCACCCATAGGTGGTAGTATCATGAGAGTTGATGGTTTATACTCTAATCGCTTTCAAGTAGAGGTTTAATTGCATATATTATGTATTAAGCTCATAGGTGTTTCATAATATGTATGATCAGATTCTCTGTATAAATACTGCTTTAATGCTTTAAGTATCACCGTTATCCTGCATTTATACTGATCTTTACATTTTCTTTTCTATGTTGCAGTCACCTTTTCTGTTAAAAAAAATGCTGTCATGATTGAGAGTTTAAATTGTTTCAATTTCAAGAAGTGGAAGAAGGATGTTGAGTTTACCCAAGAGATGGCTGACCTCAACATGGCGATGCATATTGAGAGACCTTCTCCACTTAATAATATCAGCTCAGAACTTGATAAAGCCGTAATGGCAATCTAGGAGTGGAAAAATAGGATGTGCTATTTAACCATCAAGAGGTCAATCCCAAATCATCTGCTAAGTGGATTACTAGATACGGATATAATGAAGGAGTTTATAGATAACATTTCCCAGAGGTAAACGGTGTCTTCTCATGTAGAGCAGAATACCTTGATTAAAGAGTTGTTCTCCATGAGGTATATAAGAGAAGGAGGTGTTAGAGAATACATTATCAGGATGGTTCACCTTCAAAGTAAGCTGAAGGCACTAAATGCACCGATTTCTGACACGCTCATAGTGCATCAGGCACTAAATACTCTCCTTCGAGAGTTTAAGATGATGGCTACCTCCTATATCTCTCAGCATGAGGTCTGGGACATCAATGCCTTGATTTCCCAGTTTGCTGCACTTAAGGAAAAGATTTAGAGTTCTCCTCATATAGCCTTGTTTTCAGCTGCTAAAGATAAGGGAAAGGCTACCCCAACAACCTAAGTCTAAGGGTAAGAAACCTAAACCCTATCCATAGATTCAAATTGGAAAGTCCAACATTGCTAAGTGTCCACATGACATAAAAGGTATGAGGTGCTTCTCCTATAAGAAGAAGGGGCATAGAAAGGCCAATTGCCTGAAATACAAGTTGTGGAAGTTTAAGCAGGAACTGTTAGGTAACTCCTTATCTTATATGATTCATGAATCCAATGTAACTATAACCAATTCAAGTTCTTTGTGGTTAGCTAGTGGAGCTTCTAATCATTTTGCTTCCACAATATAGGTTCATATCCAGGAGAAGACTGACTAAAGTAGAGGAGAAGCTAATGGTCGACAACAATAAAGAGGTGGATGTTTTATTTGTAGGAGATGTAGTCTTAAACCTTGATATAAGGTTTGTATTAGTTTTACAAGACATGTTTTATATACGGTCTTTTAGACAGAACTTGATCTTTGTATCAGTTTTAGATAAAGAGGGTTATTATTTTGTATTTGATACTTCTGTTGTAAATATTCTTATCAACATAAGACATATCTGAACTGCCTTCTTATCCTACAGATTATATAGAATATGTCTAATGAAATGTATGCCTCTTCTTATGTTGTTGAACCTGTTACTCGAAAGAGAGCCTTTATAAAGGAAACATTGTACATGTTATGGCATAAACGTTTTGGCCACATTTCCATAGAGAGGGATGAGAGATTGATAAAGGACAACATACTGCTAACTTTGGATTTTAGTGATCTAGAAACATGTATTGATTGTTGTAAGGGTAAGTTGACTAAGGAAAAGAAAAAGGGGTCAACTCGTGCTTATGGTTTATTGGACCTCATACATACAAACATTAGTGGTCCCTATACAGTAACGTTATGCAATGTTAGATATTTTCTAATGTTTATAGATGATTATTCCCACTATGGCTATGTGTTCTTGCTTAAGGAAAAATATGAAGTTCTTAATAAGTTCAAGATCTTTAAAACTAAGGTTGATAACCAATTGGCAAAATCAATAAAGATAGTCAGATTTGACAGGAGTGGGGGGTATTATGGCAGACCTAGGATTGTAAGACAAGAAAAAGGTTTGCTTTCTAGGTATTTGGAATCAGTTGGAATAGTAACTCAGTTCATTATGCCAGGTAGTCCTAAATAAAATGGTGTGGCTGAAAGGTGTAATCTCACCCTAAAGGATATGATGAGGTCAATGTAGAGCAGGACTAACCTACCTGAATACCTTTGGAGTGAAGCCATCAAGATAACATTGTATATCTTGAATAGGGTTCCAAGTAAGTCAGTACCAAAGATGCCTTTTGAACTCTGGAAAGGGTGGAAGCTAAGCCTTGCACACATTGTGTGTGGGGCTATCCTGCTGAGGTAAGGTTATATAATTTTTACGAGAGAAAATTGTAACCTTGTTCCACTCATTGCTATTTAGTAGGTTATTCTGACCACTCTAAGGGTTACAGATTTTACTGTAGAGAAGGGGGCCAAAATAGTGGAATTGCAAACAGTTAAGTTTCTGGAATATGATGTTCATGATAAGGGAGGATCTTCTCATCCTCCAGGAGATAGTAGGATGGATACTATGATCATTTCGTATCCACCTCTCATACATTCATGTACAAAGGATACAAGAACCTATGCAGTTACGTAGATCCATCAAAGAGAGACAACCTACTATCTCATCAGATTAAATAGTCTATGGGGGTAAGCAAGACTATAACATAGGACGTGTTGTGGATCCAGTTACATTTACAGAAGCCATTTCTAGACCCCTTGCTGATTTTTGGTGGGAAGCAATGAAGGATGAGATGCAATCCATGGGACAAAATAAGGTATGAGAGATCTTATTGATTTACCTCAACATTGTAGGCCTATTAGTTGCAAGTGGCTATTTAAGAAGGACACACAAAGTCAAGTTGTAGCACCTATCTCTCATGGAGAGAGATTATCTTTGGCACAATTTCTAAAGAATGAAGTTGAGAGAGAGGCTATGAGAAATGTCTCATACTCTAGTGTAGTTGGTAGCCTAATGTATGCCCAGATGTGCACTAGATCATACATTGCATTTGTTGTTGGACTATTGGGTTGATATCTGGTTAAACTATGCGTGGACCATTAGAATGCAGTTAAACGAGTGTTGAAATACCTAAAAGGTACCAAGGATTATACATTGACATACAGAAAAGTCAGCGATTTAAACCTCACATGGTATATAGACTCCGATTTTGCTATGTGTCTAGATGATTGCAAATCCACTTTAGGGTATATTTTTATATTAGCAGATGGTGCATTATCATAGAATAGTGTCAAGCGGACATTGGTAACTTCCTCGACTATGCATGCAAAGTTTATTGTATGTTATAAAGCTGCCACACAAACGGTTTGGCTCAGAAACTTGATTTCTGAGTTATCTATGGTAGATTTGATAGCTAGACCCATTCAGTTATATTATGATAATCTTGCTACAGTGTTGTTCAGTAACACCATCAAGAATATCATAGAGTCTAAGCATTTGGAGGTCAAATACTTGACCATAAAGGAGTTGATTTAGAAAGATGATGTCAAAGTGGAGCATATCAGGACTGAGGAGATCTTACTTGATCCATTGACTAAAGAACTTCGCACACTAACGTTTGTTAAAAATGTATCCAATATAGGCATGTTAAGGTCTTTAGATAGTAGTAGTTAGGGATCATTGTATTTGCTCCTTAAATGTTTGTACATTTTAATGTATTATGACATTATGGTTATTTATTAATATAGATGATCATCTTTTTATCCCCAATAATAACTGTTCTTATGAATAGTCATAATACATATGAAAGCTTTAAGATTTGTGTTGATCTTAAGCACTTTAAAGGTCATTGAGCATATATGAAGATTGACCGGGAGCCTATGTCATTTAGATACATACAGTTTAGTAAGGATGTCCATAAATTTGATATGACAGAGGGGGATATAAAGTATAATTTCATGAAGGTTCTTTAATCCAATTTAACATTCAGTTAGAGAATATAAAGGTTTTCTCTAATGGTTTTAGCATTTAGGAAGCGAAATATGATTTCTCTGCTGTAGTTTAACATATACAGTTTAGTATAAAGTTGTAGAAATTGAGACCTATAAATGAAAATAATACATATTAGATCATACAAGTATCATCCTAGTTTGTTACACTCCATTTTCCCATTCATGTTAGTAAGGTATTAGATATTCGTGATTATATTAGACCTGTGACATACATGACACATGTCTTTGATATTTTTGGTATCGAAAGCCTTGCAAGATAGAATGTTGGAATTTCATTACCTTTAGATGAAATGTTTTTAATTTTTAAATTTGGAACCAATACAGGAGCGTGACTTAACTAAGTTTTCAAACTATTTTTTAAGACTTGAATAAAAAACTACAATTAATGATTTTCCAAGGGGGAGAATGTTGGACAATTTTGTCCTTTCTCATTATGTTGGACAAGTTTTAATTGTATTTTTTGACTTTTCAATAACTTATCAGTTAAGTTACGTAATTTGATCCAGATAAGGATAACAAAGTGTCTCAATAAATGATTTATATCAATGGGTCGAAGTCTCGGAGGAAAATGGATCTCGATTAGTGTAGGTCAGACCCATTTCAAGCTTGTGATGGGAAAGCCCGATATGGAAGCTATGTATAAAGGTTAAGGGTTACGTTTGGATCTGCAATGCAGTAGGGATAAGTACTTATCCACTGCAGTTTTTAAAAGTAATCACATGTTTGGATCTGTGGGCGAATAACCGGAGGTTGGAGAAAAGAACGGTGCTATCACAGAAATCGATAAGTAGAAAGAGGGTTGCGGTAGGAAAGTGCTTCTGCAGTAGAAATCCTAATTTCCATTAATAACCTTCTAATAATTATTATTTTCCATTATACCCTCAATTATATTAATATGAACAATTATACTTTATCAAATAGTTTATTCCCAATTTTTTATTTTCTTTATTTTAATTTAATATTTTAATTATATAATATTAAAGGTACCTAAATTTATGAAATATCCCAAGGGCATCTTGTTACCATGGAATTGTAATTTAAATTATCATTTTTCAATAATATAAATAACATATATAGAGAAAAAGATAATGATAGATATGTTATATATTTTATCATTTATAATTTTAAATTTATATAACTAATAATATATTATTAAATTATTTATACAACAATTAAGAGTTTATTATACAATAATTATTTATATAGCAATCACAACCACATTTGTCAAATGTATATTTTCATATTTCAACATTTACCAAAACAACAATCCCAAACACAAAAGTACTTATCATTTCAGCATGTTGATTTCAGCAGGTTATCAACTGCCACTACTCCCCCAAACCAAGCCAAGGTCTTCTACAGTTGCTCATATCATTCGTAAGCATATGGATCCTCTGAATTGTTAAGAGCGCTTAGTATTGAGAAAACTGTAGAAAGATATTAATCACTTGTCGGTGAATGTTTTCCATGAAGGTTTTAAGAGATTGTAGCTAATTTTGGCTAAGAAAACCACTTTAGAAGTCAAGATGAAACTGAAATAAGGTATTCCGCATTTCCTTCATTTTTAACCCTTTCATGAAAGATTCAGGACACCTAATAAGATCTATGCTACTTTAACACATTTATAAGATCTATGCTACTTTAACACATTCATCCATTGATATTCATATGACAGGAGTTTAGTCCCTTTAAAATTTACAAGGGAAAATGAAGTGAAAAAAAAATGAAGTATATAGTCGTTCTAACAATTTCAACTTCGTCCATTAGACTAGAACCAAAAATAAAATAGTAAAGGAAGAACAGAGGCCACTTCTTTTGGTTTTGTTCACCAAGGTCTGACAATTTCAAATGAAATCAAACGTTCTTCCAAGTAATTAGCACCTAAATCTTCAAAGATCACAACATTCTCTATCCTCACATCCCTCTCTCTCTTGTTTCTGCTAACCATTTTTCTTCTCATCAAGTGCTTTCTATTCGGAGACGCCATAGGTGAGCAACCATCTTCATGGTTGTACTTTATGTCCTTAAGTGACTCCCTCACTATCTGTAACAGGAAATTAGTATAGCACTAGAACCTCTCATTGAAAATACTGCTTGATCATACGTCAAAGCCGTTGCCTCTGCACTGTTAAATGTGCCTAACCAAACCCCTATCCCTTGTCTTATTTAATCCCTTATTTTGCTGCAAATTTTCCTCGCAGTCGCCACCTAACACCTCCGTAGGACTTTTTCTGCTTGTGATTTTCTTTTTTCATTGAACTAACTTCTTGTTCTTTGATGATATATTTAGGCCATGCTGTTTTTGATGTATCCTGAGTTGTCTCTGAAATGAGCCCCAAAAGAAGCATTTCCTCTGAGTCATTCTTGTTAAAAGGGAGGGCATTTTGGTTAAAGGAATGGTTATAAAAGGAATCCAATGAGCTGAAGGAAGATTTCAATGAGAAATCGGAATTAGTAGAATGAAAGTTGTAGTAATCCATAAACAATATCTGTATAGTTGTGGGTTTGGGATATAGATTGCCTTACTTGTATTGTCTAGTAGTAAACTGATGCATGTTATGGCATAATTTGAAGATCGGTGTCCTTTTTATAGCCAACCTAATTATTAGAAAAGGAAAATTTTGGGATAGTGGAAAGAGGAAAGAATTGAAAAAGGAAGGTAAAGGAACAGAAGAAGAGTGGACCACAATGATGGTAAGATTTATAGGCAATGGCTAGCTGGTAAATATTAACACATGGATAGTGCGAGTGTTGGCGAGCCTTAGCCAACGTTTGACATGTAGGTCGGCATGAGGAAGGCGTAAGATTCAGATGCGAGGTTGCGCGTTGTTAGTGAACTAAGTCATGCGAGACCTGAGGGTACACAAAGGCACTTGACCTCTGCAAGGCAGATTGAAGGTATGTATAATACTTTATACTAACACGGATTGTGACTTGTTTTTAGTTATGGCGTGTGATGAGATTGTACTATGAGAGAGCTGGATTATGGAAGATGGACTTGTCCATGGACGTGTATGATGGACTTATGCACAGAGAGGCCTTAGTGAACACATCAGTAGTGATGTGGCAAATGTGGATGATGTGGCACATGATGACGTGGTAGATAAGATCACAGTGGATGAGCATTAGCCTTAAAAGATAAAGATTCTCTGGAAGGATCATCCAAAGATAGAGGAGATCTTTGGGGATAAGGATAATCATTCTTAGATAGGGTGATCTTTTATCTTGTTAACGTGATATAACTTAATCCTATTAGATAGAGTCCTAATTAGTCGGGGATGTCATCTATTAGTTAGATTGCCATAATTTGATAAGAATAAGATAGGATAAGATCGTGATCTTAGCTAGTAGAGTTCTACCAGGACTAGTCATCTGGAGAAGCCTATAAATAACTCATGAGAGCTATTTAGTTTCACTTAGAGGAGAGAGCTTTTGGGGGGGGGGGGGGGGGTTCTCATTGTAAGGGCTTCAAGTAGGAAGTTCCTTATAAGGACTTTGAGTAGGGAGTTCCTTGAAAGTGCTTCATGGAGGAGTTACTTATGTCTTTTGTTAACATTTTGTGGAAAGATTGGCTTCGGCCATATATATATCTCTTGTTTCTTTCTTTACTTTGTTTTATATCTGTTATTTTGTGTGTAAGAGAAACACTTTAAACACTTGTGTACACGTGAGGTGCTTAGGGGATAACAGAATTGTTCGACGACATTCTCGTGAGGAGGATGAATCTTGCTTTAGTGGACCTAAACGGGATTATCACGTGAAGGTGGATGCAACTAATGGTAAAAGTTCGAGTCCAATGTAGACCTCTGTGACAACTTATATCAAAGCCAATTGAGAGTGATGGCGGGAGGAAGTAATCTGACAAAAAGGGTTACTAAAATAGAGGCAATTCTTGAGTCTCTAGCCCAAATGGATGATGGAGTAATTCCTTTATTGGAATATATTGCAGCCTTGGACAAGAAGCTTTAAGCAATTATGAGAGCGCTTGAGGAACAGATGAAGGCTTATGAGGAGATATGATATAATTTGTTAGTGCTCAAGCGTACGATGGCAAAGCACGAGATAGGTGTCTGAGTAGAAAGCACTATGGTAAAGGTACGAGAGTTGAGAGTTGAGAGCTTTTAGGGGTTTCTCATTGTAAGGGCTTCGAGTAGGGAGTTCCTTATAAGGGCTTTTAGTAGTGAGTTCCTTGGAAGTGTTTCATGGAGGAGGTACTTGTGTCTTTTGTTAACATTTTGTGGAGAGTTAATGATAGATTGGCTTCGGCTATATATGTATATATATATCTTATTGCTTTCTTTATTCTATTTTACACATGTGTTATTTTGTATGTGAGAGAAACACTGTAGACACTTGTGTACACGTGAGGTGTTTGAGGGCTAATTGAATTGTTCGACGACATTTATGTGAGAAGGCTGAATCTTGCTTTAGTGGACCAAAGTGAGATTGCCGCACGAAGGTGGATGCGAATTGTGGTAAAAGTTTGAGTCCAAAGTAGACCTTTGTGATAGTAGTGTCAATGGACAATGGCTAGTTGGTAAATATACATAGGTCAGTTGAGTCTTATAGCCGCCAGGTCAAAGGTGTATTCATCTATGATGACACATGCTATTTTGTCTTTGATTGAGTTTAGGTGGATAGGGACTTGTTCACTTGTCATCTCCAAAATAATGATTTTGATTTCCTCGTGATTAACAAACACGATTTGTTTTGTTGAGTAGGACAAAATGCAATAATCAAAACTTTTTTATTAAGTTATTAGGTGAATGATATATTGTAGTTTTATTATTTTTTTCAAAATACAATTTAAATTTCAATATTTCTTAGTAAAAATATTTATTATTTATAAAATCATATTATTTAAATTTCACATTGTCAAAATTTCAAATTTTTGTTAAACTTCCCTTAAATAAAAATAATTGATACTTTTATCTTTAGAACTCTTAAATCGTTAAATTAGAGTCTTAAACTATTAATTTATTAATTTTATTATCTTTTATCTCCATTTTTACTTGTATTGAATATGTTTTTGAACTATGAACTCTAAAAAGCATACGGTGAATTAACTAGATGACGAAGTATTTTATTATCTTAAATGTTCATTACCTCCTCGTGATTCATCCATCCTTAATAATGTCCCAAATGTCTATTTTGAAGATCATTTAAAATATTATAAAATGATTAACACATAAATAATAATATAGCATACATTGTAATCTATACCTTATTGTAAAACTTGATCATTTTCTTGTGGTTTCCTCGAATTATTTCTAAAATTGATCTAACTACCATAGATGTAGAGGTATTTGACCTCTAACAATATCTACAAAATATGTTTAGAGAACTATACAACTATTGTAAGAAGAGTAAGGCAACGAGTGCTAACTCTCTTGGAGCCTAAGCCTATTTATAATAGGATTTAGGTATTTAAGTAATTTAATTAAAATTAAATTCTAATTTTAACTAAACATTAGTTACTTATAATTAAATATCAATTATGAATAAATATGATCCAATATCTTGTATTGATCCTTATTTATTAAATATCACATATTTAATCATAAAGTTTGTCAAACTTTATATCAAATCTAATTTGATTAAGATATCTTTTCTCTCTTCAACCCTTCTTTGTGTGTGGTTCATTAAGATCCAAAATATGTTGTCAATGGATATAAATTATAAACCTGAATCATATTTAAGATTAGATGAATTAAACTCCTTTAATTTATCTTTATCTCTCTAATTAAATAATTTACATCCATAAATTAAGATTGTCATCTAACAACATATTATGACTTTCTAAATATTTAGGAATGTCAAAGTGATTAATGTAATATTAATATCATAATTATGATCTCATCATAATTTTATTTTCATTTTTTATTTATCCCATGAACTTTACCATATACATCTAAATATGTATAAGATAAATAATACTTTAAATAATTATGCCATTAAATTACAACTAATCGATTGGGGGTCATAAACTAATAAAATCTAGTTAATATTTATTTATATTTACATTCAATAAAAATAAAATACATTTTAAAAATATATATTAAATTTTGGAAATGTTAAATAATGGGAGAAAAACCAAGGTATTCTCGTTATATAGATATATTCTTATAGTTATACCTTTAATAATTATTCCAACAATTTACATATAAGTATAACTTATATCTTATACCAACCTTATTGCAATATAGTCTTATATTATCATATCCAATGATGTGCATAGCTTGTCTCACCTCAAAACAGGATTTGGATCCATGTGTATAGTCTTAGCCATCCATATAATAGGGAGTCTAAATTTAGACAAAGGCAAGTGTGAATGTCAATACTTAAAATTTATATTCATGCTTACACTAATTTTACCATCAAAATTTCATCATCGGGAGAAACTCAAGCATTTTTTCTATGCTAAGATAAATCAAAAGAAGAAATAGAAATCTTTTCAGTCAAAAGACATATTGTAATAACTTGCCTAGAATCCTAAAATTTAGAAGGTCCATAAAGTTTTTAAAAGCCTTAGTTGGAACTGTTTGTGGGAAATAGAAGAAAAGTCATCTCACCTTACTCATTTTTTGTGACTCAAGCAAGTAAATAATAAAGCATAAAGGACTTAATAGCTATAAGGACATCACTAGAGTCCCTTTCTAATAGGCAGTAACCTATTGTAGAAAAGTTCATGTAATTATATGAATAAGTTTGAATTCTAATCAAGTTTGTATAAGGTAAAGGAGTTCCCAAGATTGAAATATAACTTGCATATCGACATAATGGCGATTTAGTAAGAAACCCATAAAGGAACAAGATTAGAAATAGGGGCACGCAGCAAAATAATCACAAAAAAATTTGTTATTATTTTTCCAAAATCAATCACTTAAATTCTATAATATGATTAGTATCTAAAATGTAATAAAAAATGAATCATAATTCGTACCTTTATTTCAAATACTGATCCTTTTCTTGTGGTTTCCCTTTAATCATTTCTGAAATCAGTTCATCTTAATCACTATAGTCAAACATTAAACACTATATATAGAACATGTTGAGAGAATCGTATATAATAGAAAGGGTTATGTAAGAAGCAGTAGCTCCCTTGGAGCCTAAGTTTATTTAAAATAAGCTTTAACCATTTTAGTCATTTAATTAAAATTAAATTCTAATTTAACTAAACATTAATTAGAATCACAATTAATTCTAATTGAATATCAATTATACTCAAATAAGATGAAATATCTCATTTTGATTTTTGTTTATTAAATATGTCATATTTAATAAGAAAGTTTCTCAAATTTTATCATCAAGTCTAATGTAATTAAAAAAGCCTTTTCTCTCTTCAACTCATTTTTTGTATGTGACCCGCTAGGTTCCTAAATATTTTGACAATAGATATAGATTATACCTACAATTCATATTTAGTACTAGATAAACTAAACTCTTTTAATTTTCCTTTATTTTTTAATTAAAAAATTATATTTATAGATCAAGATTGACATCTAGTAACATATCAAGAACACGTAAATATTTAAGAATGTCAAAGTGGTTTTGACTAAACTTTTCATGTGTGATTGTTTTGTAGTATTAAATCATTTTATCATACAAAGTTACAATTAGACATAGAGTATGAAATAAATTTTTATCCCATTTAAGTCCAATCATATTAGTTCTTTACTCTTACCAATTGATTCTATCAATGAAATTTGTAAATGTCATTCCATCTTGGCTAAATATTTCCTAAATTAATACTAATTGAGAACAACAGAATATTCTCCTTAATGACCTTAGGTTGATGAATCCTATATTGATCACTTAACTAGTTTCATATAGTTTATACCATATCAAATGACTACTAATTGAGCTAACTTTGACTATAATAGTTCATAAGAAGTATCAAGGTATAATAATCATTATATATGATATTTTAGAGATCTCAAGTTAAATGATTACCTATATAATCATCACAATGAGAATTTTTATAGATATACAAGAAATGTTCCAAATGGATTTCTCATATGGGTTTAGTTCAACAAACTTGTTCTCTAACAAGAATCCACACATTTGTTTAAGTGTCTAATACTTTAGTTTATGAGATCAACTACTTCTATCGTAAGGAAAAAGATAATGTGTGCAAGTCTTTGTACTTTCTATTAATGTCGAGTCTTAATATAACAATCACTATAAGGATAATACATAAATACAATGTAAATCTTATAATTATGATTTCATCATAGTTTCATTTACAATTTACATTTATCTAATGGAATTTATCATATACATCTAAATATGCATAAGGCAAATAATGCCTTTAAATTATTATATCACTAAACTATAACCAGTCGATTAGTTATAGGGCATACACCAATAATCTACCATTTGCATTAAGACAATTGTTAAAGTATCTTGTAGCATATCAGCTTATGATGATCATATTACTACTAAAATAATGGTTTAGTAAGAGAATTCTACAATTTTCTCTACAGTGAGTACTTGCTTAAATCTGACAAATTTTATCTAAATTATCATCATAATCAAAAGAAACTGCCTAATTACATATTTGGATCTTTGATGAGATCTTAGCTCCTTTTGCATGCCCAATGGTTTTCATGTTCTACAGTATACTACTTTTTTAAATAATGCAAGGAACTGTACAAAGTTCATTAAAGAACTTTGTATCCAAATAAATCATTTCCTTTAAATGAAAAGGTATTGTAGCTTGATTATCAATTAATGCCACATTGGAACCTTTCCAATTTCAAAATATTTTTTTATAAGTAAAATGTATCTAAACAAGGATTTAATTATGAAGTTGATATCCATATAACTTTGAACTCAAAGATTAGCTCATATATAGAATAATGGATATCTTTAAATCTCAAATATTGAACAACTTTAATATATGAACTATGTACTTGGATTTAGAATAGGTGAATCTATCTCTATAGATCTATTTAATAAAATTAAGTTCTTACCTTTTCACATCCAATAAAAGTTGTTCTTGGATAATTATAATTTTAAAATTTAAAAATATGAATTATTTTTCTCTGTGATCAATATGTCTCTATATGCTTCCACTAACTTTCTTGTAGACATGATAGATTCACAATAATCTCTAAAACAATCTCTTTGAATTCATCTTCACATTGAATCTTTCATTGTCTTATAACCTTTTAACTATACATTAAATGTATCAATAAAGGCATTAATTTCAATTGGATGTATTGTTAAAAGATTAGAAATTTTTAAATTTCATCTTACGCCCACTACTTATACTGAAATCATTCTTCTATAAGTGTTTGTTAAAAAGAATTAGTTTGTTCAATAAGTTTATAAGATTATATCCAGCCATTAGAAATCTCATACAATTTTTTTTACCTAATTTAGTTCTAAACTTATTAGATAATATATGCTTTAATTATAACATCATAAAATCATTAACTTTTGACTTTTTTCAAAGTCCTACCATTTCATATTGAATATGAAGTCTTACTAATTTATTTAATTGGAACCACTGAAGCTAAGTTATTGTACTAGGCTTAGTTATATAAGAAATATATACTTCATTATAAATATCTCATCCTATATATTCTTCTTTACATTATCCATATTTTTATGGAATTTAGTTATGGAAATATTTATTAGAGAATCTCATTCCCTATAAATAACCAAAAAATTTATAAGTCACCACATCGATCTCATTAAAGTGCTATATCATTCTCAATGCTTAATTTCTACTTAGATTTAAATAATTTGAACTTTTAATAAATTCTAAATCATTATTTCATTTAATATATATAACTATATCATATAATGTCACTAGTAATCTATTGAAAGATAAGTATAATCCTTTTATGAATTGTTATCACATCTAACACATCATCTGTTGATTAACCTATTTGTGAGTTAGTTAATGTAATAATAACTGCAAGTGCAAGACATAGTTGTATCTAGTATTGGAGTTATGTAAATATAGTGCCCTGGAAAGCAAGTGTATTTACATGTACCTTAATCTTCTTCAGTTACAGTTTTGTAATGGAAATATTTATTATTGATAAAATAAAAGAGTTTGGGTTTAATGAGCATTATATATCTAGTCATAAGGTACCAAGATTCTTTTGTAAGTAATATACATAAACACAGAGATGGATGGGAAACATATATATTATTAGAATCTAAATTAATGGTTTCACAATTTAATAATCAAGTTGGTTACTTGATTATGGTTTAGATTGTAGTGTTGCGATTTATCTCCGTGTAAGTAAAGGAGTTTACTTTAAGGGAATGATGAGTTTCATATCATTATAGTAGTTGACTATCGTTAATGCCATTATTAAATAAATCTGGAATCAAGTATGTTTTCAAGAATGAAGTGGGCCATTACTTTAATCTTAAAACATACAACTTAAACATTTGCTTATTATGAACCACAATCTTGATGAGTGGTGAACTCATATATGTTTCATTATAATTCTTGATGTGATTGGAATAGATTTTTACATCAAATCTTAACACCAAGATGAGATCTTGTGTGTTAATCACCATATAAAGTAAAATAGGAGTTCTAGAAGGAAAAACCAACATAAGGGCAAAACGGTAGTTTTCCTTTTATTGTGCAGATGGCTATAATAAGGTTCTAAATATTGTTAGCAATTGGACATAAAATATGTGTTCTCATAATATTTAATAGTTCAAGAGTTCAACTAATTGTCTTTAGTGGAATGACATTTAGTTAATAAGCTAGAATTAATTCTAGTGAGATTAAATTAATTCTAGGCTTATTAGAGCTTGAATTATTAAAGTCCAATAAGATTTCCCACTTGGCTTCAAGGAAGGCAATCAACCTAAGTAAGAAATATAAATGGAGGTTTTAGAATCTCATAATTGAATGTTGGTCTTGCACTAATTAATTTTTAATTAGAAGCTTAAATGTTCATTTAGAAATGGGCTAGACTTTGGTTTAACATAATTTATTAGATTAATTATATTAAAACAATTTTTTTAAAGAAAGGAGTAGCAATTTCAGTTTTAATGGACTGATTGTGCAGCTGCACATTTGACATTAAATTGCTAAATAAAGATGGTCTTTATTATGGTTTTTCATCATTAAATGGAGTCACGAACTTACCATTAAATAGTTTAATGGTTATCTTTTAATGTTAGCCTATTAGCATTCATTGGATTAAAGAAGAAAGATGTGCAAAGGATGGACCATCTTCCTTCTCTAGCTTCCAAAACTGAAATTGGTAGGTCATATTTAGGTTAATAGTTTTTTCATATAGCCATCTTAAACATAAATGAGAAGAGTCTCATTTATTGGCTACTTTATGATTGATTAAAGTAAGAAGTGATGCATTGGATGCAATTCTCTTCTTCCATTCCATTCATAACCGAAATTGAGGGTGTAAGAAGGTGTTCTTGCATGCTTTGACTCTCTCTCTCCTTTCATGCATGAGTGAGCTGAAATTTGCATGAGAAGAGTCTTATTTTTGGTTCATTTCTTCTAAGAAAAATCTCCTTCAAACTTTTCTTCTCCTTTCCCACCAAAGGATTTTGTCAACCAAGTTGTCCTGGAAGAACAAGAGGTAAATCAAATTGGTTGAGGATACAAAAACAAGGAGAGGATAGATTGACAACGAAAAGGATTCAAAAGCAAAGGCTTTGGATATAAGAAGAAGGAGAGGATAGTGCAGCAAGAAATTAAAGCTGTAGCGAAGGAGTCGGTAATATCACTATCTTGTTTATGTTTATTATTATCCTTATACCATATCATGAATAGATTGGCATAATGATTTGGATATATTGCTTCTACTGCAAATAATATTTCTAAAATGTTTTGAAATCTACTGGTTATCCAAATATGGCATGCTTTCTTTTCCTGATCCAACATCTAGTATTGGTACGTACGGGTCAACCCCACGAAGATGATGAATACTAGTAATTATTCTTTCCTTATTATCTAGCCCAAGGATTGATTTTAGATTTTTAATAAAAATAAAATTAAAACTTTAAACAATTAAATAAATGGGAAGCAGTAATGGATGCAAAGATAGTGGAATCCACTTAGAAAAATATCATTATCAGAAATTAGTATCTAGGTTCAAATCCCCCTAAATCCTGAACAGATTGATCTTTTATCATGCAATTATTTTAATGATGTATTGGACCATGGAGACTCCTATGGTGTTCTAATAGTTGATCTAGTGTCTATTAATAGCTAATCCTAAGGTTTCCAACTGAATTACTCACGTTAAAGTTTATAGGATTGTATTACAAATTTATGAGTCATTGGTTGACCTTTTTTGTGAGTGATCAATATTTAGTACCATAAGTGCATGATGTAGTTGTATCTAGCACTGATAAATATGGATCGATCCCACGTGGATGGTAAATAATAATAAGTATTGTTGTTTAATTATCTAGCCTAAGAATTGGTTGTGGATGAATTATTGAGATTAAAATTAAACAATTAAAGTAAACAAAGAAACATAATTTAAGCAAGAATTGGCCAAGTCACTAAGTTATAGATCTATATCAGATGATTAGTATCTAGGTTTCGAATCTGCCTAAACCTTTAACCTACTGATTGTTTCTCAGGCAATTTTGTTGTTGATTTGTTGAATCGTGGAGATTCCTAAGGTGTGCCAGTAGCTAACCTTGAGGCTACTAACAACTAATTTTAAAATCTCTAACCGAATTACTCAGGTTAAAACTTATAGAATTGTTTTACCATATTATGAATCCCTATATTAGGTTTGAACGTAATCCAAAAGATTCATTTCGTCCTATTTGTAGGATTGCAATCAACTCCTTCCAATTATCATGGATCCATTCATCCTAGGATTTCTCGATCACTAAGTATAAAATCAGATTAAAGTCTAATAAATCAAATTAATTAAACAGATAATTGGATCGTAAAAATCAATTAACTAAATTGCATTAACAAAACATTCAAAACATGTCAAAGTATTCAACTAAGGTTCATCTGACCTAGATATTAATAGAAAAATTAGCTACACATTAGCAAATGTGAAATCATATCCATACGTACAAAAAACATAATAGAAAACATCATAATCATAATTTTAAATCTCCTTGATTGTTCTTTATCATGTATTTTGACAATGTAGATGACTAATCTTGTGTTTTGATTGATCTTTAGTTAGAAACTTCTTATTTCACACTCCTTAAGCTTCGAATGTCTTCTAGAATCACTTCTGAACATCTTAGAATAGTACCAACCACTTCCTCCCTTCATTTTCCTTTGAATTGTCACTTTTATATAAAATCTAACTTTTTGGCACACAACTATGCATAGGAATGTGCATAATTGGAATTTGTTAGATATCACAAAAGTGCAAAAGTGCAAAAGTGCACAAGTGTGCACTCCTTTAAGATTATTGATTTTCTATTTTATGTTGCGTTTTCTTCCAAATTCTTCTCCTTTATATCAATAAAGGCCATTATCACCTGTAAACACACTTGAAGCACATACTGAATTAACGGGTCTAGACGGTCCTAGGATGAATTAATCTCTCTTGAGTTATAATTCTTAACCCTAATTAATATTACCTAGTTTAAATTATGGGAATTGCGATCTCTCAATCTGCAATTGGTTCAAAACCTAAATTAGTTCTAAAATTGTCTATTAATCTATAGGGAATCTATGCTCGATCTTTCGTTACATGAATTTACCGATTTGATCCAATTCTCTATCTATCGATTCACCTAACTCTCGTTAGCCTAAATTGATGATTTTTATCTAGCTTATCCTTTCAGTTTATTATCAGATTTTTAAGAACAAAATTGAAATCACAATCAAATATGTAAAAACACAATCAATTGAATTTCATTAATCTGAAGAATCAATATCCAAAGGTGAGTGTAAACTTGACTCAATATTCATCACAACCAATCTCAACACATATTTCAATTATATACGTAAATAAAACTAAAATAAATGGAAATACTATTGGGATGAAATCTTGAGATGGCGATAGCTAGAAACCACCTATTTTGGGAAGTACTTCGTGTCTAGCTTGTCTCTGTGTCTCTCTTCCTTTGTCTCCTTCATCAATCTCTTGAACTCTCTCTAGGTTTTCTCTCAAAATTAACGGAATCTCACTTTTTGAACGACTCTCTAAGCTCTCTAAAAACTCCTAGCTGTTGTCTTGTAATGCTCTATTCTATAGCAGCCCTTGGTCAAACTTAAGGTCAAGACAGTCCGAAAAGTCACTCAAAAATTGAGTCTTCATGTCAGCTCGATGTAGGGCACGATCATGGACTTACGTGTTATGACCGTGGCCGACACTTTAACCCTTGGCTCAATGTGCATGATCATATCCTGACTTGACACTTTATGTCAAGATCGTGGTCTAACGTGCACGATCGTGGCCACGATCGTGCACTAGCTACTGCTGGCTCTTCCTTTTTTGTCACGATTATGGCCACTGTGCATGATCATAGCCGATGTCCTTTAGCCCAAAACTCTTCAAGTCTTCATCATTCTTCCCTGTTTTCCCTACAACACTAGCACACACACATCAAGGTACCTAAAAATATAACAATTGAGCTCAAAGATTCAAACTAACCCACAAAAACACTTAAACGCACAAACTAACATAATTACACCCTAAATGTACAATTAACACTGAAATTCACACTAATTACATAACAAATCACACCCTAAAACATCATGCAAAACATAACTATCAACATCCCCACACTTAAACGTTTGCCTGTCCTTAAACAAACAAAACAACAAACACATCACAACACAAAACACGTAATGGAATAATGACGTAACAACTCTATTCTTCATGAAATAAAATTAATCTTAAACACAATCATTCAATTTATGTCAACTCGTTAGCATGTAAAAAATGTGTCTAAGGGCTTTGAACTAAATATACAACTAAATCAAGACCTAAGTGTTAATTTATTTACCTTTTTCAATTATACACACATTAATAATTTTTCGGTCTCTCAGACTTTGTGACTGCTCCTAGGTATATTTCATGAAAATTCAAGCTCATCATAAGTCCGGTAGATTTTAAACACATTTTATTATTATTATTAAAACCCGGACTTAGTGTTTTACTCGGAGGCAAACATTTGAGATGAATGTCGATCCAGTTACTCAACTAAGTCATTTATTAAACAGCTTGGTTGACCTTTTATGCAAAGGCACACGTTTATGATGTGTGTCGATTTGATACTCAGCTATTATCGCGTTTTCAAATGGTTACTAGCTCTATTCATAACCCGAAGGTCAGCGGAATAGCAATTTATTTAACTAACGCATTTTTTTTTTAAATTTATTGCCTACCTTGTTGCTCTTAGCAATTCATTTTCATGAAAATACTAACTAAGCTAAAAGGCCTCAAATTATGAATGAATGTGATAATCTAGAGGCTGATAAATTTACCCTAAGTCCTAATTAGGCTGTATATTTATCCAAAGGTCCCTTAATTCACTAATTTCGTGGGCTAATGATCGTTCACAACCTAATAGACCATGTCCAACATTAAAAGAATTTCACTCAATCTAAGCCATTGACACATTCACACAATGCAACCTAATAACTCTCATATATTATGCAAAATTCAGACTCATGGTAAAACCACACAACCCTCCTCACGCTTGAACAACATATAGTCCTCAATGTGAGAAGGATACACATCACACTAGGGGTAAAGAAACACATAAGAAGAAAATATTAACAAAAATGAAAAGAAAAGGGTTAGAATATGAATCCGTCTATGGTGATGGAGGTGATGGCGATAGTGTTGAGACCAAATCTACTTAACAATGGGAGTGTTTCCCTATCTTATAAGTGATTCAAGAGGGCAAAATATTTAGTAATCCAAACCTTTCCAAATCATTCCAAACTTGTTTAAGAATTTAAACAAACCCATCTACACACATTTTAAACCTAACTACTAAACATGCTAATTTAAGGTCATTAGCTTAACCTTACATCCTTTAAAACTCAACTTGGATCAATATGAGTGGTTTGCTTCCACCCTTCTCGTTCAACATCAATTTTGTAGCCTATAAGTAAGCTACAAATTGTGAATGTTTAGAAGGACAATATTGATAAAATTATGAAAATCAATTATGATCAATAATGTCTATTTTTTGAGTGAGCTGTCAATATAACAGGAAATAACAAAACTCCTTGAATCTTCCATTAAAAGTTTTTCTTGTATGAAGGTGAGTTGCTCTCTTTCTTCCTTAATCACCTTTGTCTTCTCTACTTCTTCCGCTTCACGAATAGAGACTTTTTTAGCTTCTTCAAACTCAATGGTTATTGACATCTATTCTTCGTCCTCTTGTTCTTCAGAAGATTTGAACACATCAATTGTCCTGAATGAGCTACTAACCTTTGGATTCTAAAATGCATCATTCATGTTGAATGTCTCTTCATCATCATCAATCCAAATGATAGGGTTCTTTGCATGGACTGGTGGATAATAAGCAAGGTTGGTATTCTTTTCCTCATACACTTTCATCGTCACTTGGTCGCCAATGACTTGAGGTTCGGAATGGTCTTCCTCTAGTTCTTCTAGATTTACTCTATTCCTAAATGTGATAGCCTTATATTACTATTGTTGACGTAATTCCATAAATCTCAAAGAGTCTTCCACACTTCTCTTACAAAATTTATAGGAAAGTTGTCTTACTTGAATCTCCAGGTTATGAATAGAAGCGGCATGATTTTGTGTTACCAGATCAATTTGCTCTTCTACTCTCTTTTGATTCTCTTACATATCCGTAAGCTTATCATAGTGGACTTCAGCTAGGTCTTGATGTCCTAAAGGAGTCCCTACGTTGTTGGACCAATAGAATTTAGGCTAATGCTGCCACCCCGAAGTGTAAGGGTTCCAATAAAGGACGTTATTTCCCTAACTATATTATGACTTATTGTAATTCTCAAAATTTCTTTTCTCCCTATAAAATCTATCTTCTACCATTACTCTTTCCATTTCTTTCTGGCAAGTAGCTCTTCAGATGTCTCATTTCTCATTCTAGGATGTCCCAACATGCCTCTGCTTTATGCTCCAAACTCCTTCTCTAATTTTTTTATATTAAGAAAAAAATAAAAACACAAAAGTGAACAACTTTAGACTAAAGAACTAAATTTTGTCTCCCCGAAAATGGTGCCAAAACTTATTCATTAAAGGTTACATGCGCTAAGTTTTACTATTTATAGCCTTGGTAATTATCGCAAGTGCATGGGTCATTCATGTAGTACCTAAGGTGTCGATCCCATGAGGAAGGAAAATAGCCCTAAAATCTGTGGTCATCTTAAACTAAAATAATTCTAAACAAATAACTAAGTGGAAATTAAATCAATCACAATCAAATATGAGAATTTAAAGTACCAAAAGAATAAAAAATAGTAAACTCATAACCAACCCAAAATTAACCTAGAAGTTAACAAGGGAGAGAAAGTGGATTTTAATTCGAAATTAATCGAAACCTAACCAATTATGCAAATACTGAATTAACGGATCTAAACAGTTCTATGGTGAATTACTCTCTCTCGAGTTATAATTCTTAAACCTAATTGATATTACCTAATTTAAATTATGGGAATTGCGATCTCTCAATCTACAATTGGTCCAAAACCTAAATTATTTCTAAAATTATCTATTAATCTATAGGGAATCTATGCTCAATCTCTCGTTATATGACTCTACCGGTTTGATCCAATTCTCTACCTATTGATTTACCTAACTTTTGTTAGCCCAAATCAATGATTTTTACCCATCTTACCCTCTCAGTTTATTGCTGGATTATTAAGAACAAAATTGAAATCAAAATCAAATCAGTAAAAACAAAATCAATTAAATTTTATTAATCTTAAGAATCAATATCCAAAAGTGAGTGTAAACTTACTCATCGTTCAACACAACCAATCTCAACACCTATTTCAATTCTATACATAAATAAAACTAAAATAAATGGAAATACTGTCGAGAACGGAATCTTGGGATGGTGACGACTGGAAACCACCTATTCTAAGAAGTACTTCACATCTAGCTCATTTCCTTGTCTCTCTTCCTTTGTCTCCTTCTTCAATCTCTTGATCTCTCTTTAGGTTTTCTCTTGGAATTGACGAAATCTCACTTTTTGTACAACTCTTTAGGCTCTCCATAAACACCTGCCTGCTATCTTATAATGTTCTATTCTGTAGCAGCCCTAGGTCAAATTCAATGTCGAAACGGTCCAAAAATCACTCAAAAATTGAGTCTTCGTGTTAGCCTGATGTAGGGCACGATCATGACCCTATGTGCCACGATCATGGCCTGTGTTTTAACCTTTTTGTCACGATTATGGTCTAGTTGCCGCTGGCTCTTCCTTTTCTATCATAATCGTGATCGAAGTCCTTTGGCCCAAAACTCTTCAAATCACCGTTCTTTGCTGTTTGCCCTGCAACACTAGCACATACATCAAGGTACCTAAAAAATATAACAATTAAGCTTAAAGATTCAAACTAACTCACAAAACACTTAAACACACTAACTATAATAATTACACCCTAAATGCACAATCAACACACAAATTCACACTAATTGCATAAAAAATCACACCCTAAAATGTCATGCAAAACACAACTATCAGCACTCAAGTGTTTAGGGTGAAAGACATCAAACACTCAATCAATGTATAGTAGACCTCTTACTGTAGGCTTGTAGTAAAATCACATCTCCACTACTTATGTACAAACTAGAAACAAAAATCAAAAGGTCTTTGTATTAGTTGTAAGGGGTTTAGGTACGGTATTAATGGGATAATTAAAGTAGTTTAAGTGAAGGAAATTTATTCAGAAAAGTAGTACAAGACTTGTTCACAAAAATATAGTTCCTTTCAATGCAACTCTATTGGTACCAATTTTTTTTTCACAATAAACATTTAATATCGTAATTCAATCTAAGAAATATTAGGCCTTTCACAAATTTCAAATCTTACAAGTAAATATTGTAAATAACCTTCAAGATTCAAAATATTTAAAAGTATCAAAAGAAAAATAGGATAAATGTTTATAATTTGAGTTTATACAATGAAAACGGATAAGAACTTGGTTGTTCCTAACAGTAATTTTTGGGGTATGGTAACTTCAAAGAAATAGGCTGAAACAAGATGGTTAATCTGATTTGATTGACTTTATCATATTAATGCTTCTAATTTTCATAAATATGGTCTCAACATGCATAATCAAGCAAGTTCTAGAATTATCCTATTATACAATGATAAAACATATGAAAAATAACAACAACTTTAAAAATTTTGAAAATTTGCTCTTTAGGCTCAAAAGTTCACAAAAAATGGGTATATATGTGTGTAAATAATATGCTATTTCATTCAACTTAACTATTTCAATAATTACAAAAAATATTACTTAGAAAAATAATTTCATTATAATTATCATCCTAATTTTGCACACTAATTCAAATTAATAATCAACAATGAAGTAGAGTATTAATGGACAAATTTCAACCAATTCAAGACATTAGTTTATAAAATATTATAATCAAAATTATAATAAGCTTAAAGAAATCATGTTTAAGATTCACTAAACCCATTCCTATACTAAAAGTTGTTTATTTCCCCAATGTACACATTATAATCATTTATGAATAATTGAGAGGGTTAAGTAGGTACTTTCCTAACTATGGTGATTTCTCTAATTCTGATCCATCCAATATGAAACTAACATCCTTGTATAATATAAAAGAAAAGGATAAATCAAACTAAATAACATAATATAAAATAAAATTCTATACTAACACAAAAGCAAAAACAAGATAATATCAAATTTGAAATAAAATTAAAACTAACTCATAAGTTGCCTCCTATGCAGCGCTTCTTTAATGTCTTTAGCTCGACATAACCTACACGTTGACATCATCCTAGATTAATAATCAGTGGCTTGCAACCACCTTTTACTCTACAAAGAGGTTTCATATCCTATAAATAAGCTACTGTTGTAAGATAACAATAAGGAAATAATTGATTAGATTAATAAAACCAATAGGTTCCATTAATTTCCTTTTTAATGACAAACTATTAAAAACTTAAGGAATAATAAAACTCCTTGTATCATTAGCTACCTCATATAGTTTGTATTTAAGGAAGTGGGAACCCTCCGTACTTAACGTCATTACCAATACCTCATTAGTAGTTTCCTTACTCGGTTCCTCTATCAAATTTTCCTGAATCATCTTTGTCCACTATTCTGCTTCTTCTTCTTTTTGGACAGAGGCTTCTGTCTCATCTTCTTCAGTTATCTTTTACCACTTCTCTACTTCCTCTTTTTTGTATGGAGTTTTCTTCATCTTCTTCTAAAGTAAGCTCTTCTTTACTACTAAGGGAGATTGCCTCTTGATCGATAGTTTTAGTTTTAGTAAAATTGGACAAACTTCCTTGCATCTTGTTAGATAATATATCCATCAACTGATTGATTTGATTCACCATATTCTATTTACGAGCCTACATTTCCTGATGCCTTATGTTTGATTCTTGAATAGACTCAATCATCATATCTCTTAGAGGAATAATTAGCTCCTCGCCTTTTAGAAATGTATCTTCACATAAATTTCTAGTCCAAAGAATTTTAAAATAAATTTGTTAATAAAGTTATTATTACCTAGTAAATCCTGATTTACATCTTTTTCTTCTATTCAACCTCCTTTCGACCCACTCTAACAACTATACCAAACATCTCCCTTAGTCCCTATTCTCTTCCTTTGCATGCTCAATTTCATGAGTCTCCTTCTATAACCCCCAAGGTCTTAGAGTACTAGTATCGAGTTAAACCAATGCATTGGTACCACTAAACTCTCTTTCCATCTTAAAGCAACCTCTTACAATGGATTGGTTTCTCTTTTTGCTAACCTCTTTCTAGTAACTGATGAGATTTGGTTCTTTTCTTTAGTTGGGTATTCTTTAGACAACAGACTATTTTATCCCTAAGTTAGTGCTTAGGCTGCTACTAAGTGGAGCAAGGTTGGTATCAAAAAGGCCATCCTTATTAATGAAAATTGTTTCCTTTAGAAAAAATGTCAATCACAAAACTATTCTGGAGTAGGTCCTATGTTATATTGTAGGCAAACCATTTCTACTCCAAAAATGGTACCCTAATATGGCTTCTAACAGAAGTAAGATATAAACTATCCCTCTGTGGATTAACTTCTATGACTTAGCATTTCAATAATAGACACATGAGGGATTATGTTTCATTCCTAGCTTAATTGGTAAGCCATTATATATGGGTTTATAGACAAAAAAACTGGATCAAATTAGATATGCACATAGTTGCATTAAATTGAAAAGAGAAAAGGGGGTTCCTACCTCACTAATAATTAAAGGCACTCACAAATAGGTGAAATGGTTGACCACATTATACAGCTCTCTTATACTTGGAAACTATTTCATACCAGATCCTAGAATAGGTAAGATGTTTAAAATACGTTGATATAGTGAATTAATAAACATGAAGTTTCCAATGAAATAATGATAACTTTTCGACTAATTATGTATCTATTCCATAATGTTTAGTGATTAATGATATGATGTGTCTAAGATGCTTATTTTTTTGGGGTATAAACAGGAAAATAAACTAAAATGAGCTAAATTCCCATTCTTGGTGTCGTTCAATTGATGATGGATCTTATTTTCCTTTTAAAGAAAAAAGAGACAAGATAAGGTGAAGAGAATGGAAGAACTAGTCACTATGACCTATATATTTCTGTATAGGAATGTGCTTATGAAAGGTGTTGTTTCAGCCATCCTTGTGACCTATATGTGTATAGGGAGATCTAAATGATCATGTAAGTGAGATATATGGTTACGTATCTTGCCGATGTATCCAATTGTGAATATGTAAATTAATATACATGATCAGTTACGCGCCTATTTAACTAACTGTATACCATAACCCCCATTATAATATCACAAAGTAATTCGTTATCCAATGTTTCTATGGAGTATTATTGTAGATGGATGTGATTTTAATAGATGCAACTAGTGATGAAGGACTAGGTTAAAAAACTCCCAAGGAGGTAAGGACCTTAATCAAGCATATGGTAGTAAACACTCAATAATTTGGCATCCACAATGATGTTTATAGGGTAAGTGAGGTAAACATTTCATTTATAGAATATTACTTAGATAAACAAACACCATTTATTAGATATATTGTTATAGGATATGGATAAATATGCCTAGGGCCTTATCATTTTCACATCTCTCTTGGAACTATTTATCGTGAATTAACAGTAAGCTCTATCAATCAAAGTTTTCCTTTAAATTTCATGTAATGAAAAAAAGCTTTTTAGTTAAATCTAACTATCAAACAACCTAGAATAAGCTCTCTAGATTTAGATAGACAGCCACATTACAATTAGCAAAATAGATCAATATAAGCAATAACCACATAAGTTCGAGTTATTTATCCTATGTTATGTTATCTCCAATGATTCAATGTCATTAGTCACCTTAAATGAATCCAAACACAACAATTACATATTGTATTCAAGATTCTAGCAATGGTTTTAGATAAGACAATCAAATAGAGCATTTAATCATTCTTACAAACCAGTTCACTAAGCACAAAACAACATAAATAGTTCTTAAAGAGGGGAAGAACAATGATACTCAAAGATGATATGCTTAGATGCACTCCTAAGCATTGATTTCACCTTAGAACTGGGTAGCTTAGCCCTCTATAAGTTTCTTGAAAGAGTAATTTTCAACCCTTCACGAAGTGCAAAGTTGATTCCCCTTTCATTTTCCATCAAAATGTTCTATTTATGTGAAAAACTAGGTTTATTGATATATACACAATTTGACATACAGTCGTGTATCAAACTATATAAGTCATAAAAATGTGAACCTCATAAAGATACACAGTTTGATATAAGGTTGCGTATCCAAGTTTGTAAGTCCAAAAATGTCTTTTGAATGTTTAAACAAAATTATAAGTATATATACGTCTGCCTAACTCCCCGATTTTGCTGAAATTTTGTTCATCTTGTAATTTCTTATCCAATGCTCACTCTAATCCATCTCGTCCTTCTTCCATAAGGATAATTGAGTTTGGACATCAATAGGTTGGTTCAAGGAGTATGCTCCTAACTCATTTTAGCTTTTACATTTCCAAATTGTATCTAAAATCAAATATAAACTAAAATGAGTATCTTAAGCCTTTCATAACAATAATCACTAAGTGTTAAGAAGTGAATGTATAAAATTTTGACCATCCTTAGGCAAAACAACAAAATCAAAGTCGTAAATTAAACACTTATCATAATTTTCATATTTCCTAAGAATAGATAACTATAAATAACTAGAAGTAACTATAAAATTCACAGCAAGAACTAAACAATCAATGCCTCTACTTATGATCGTTCAACGATCATCCCCTTTAGAAACTAAGAAATCTAGTAGTAGACTTGGACAACTGACTTTAGCAATATACTTGGACAAGTGTTTTTGACTAGTATTGATCCATAGGTACACTCTAACACCATTTATGGTCAAGACATTCCACAACTTTGTATATCATTTTATTTCTCCACCACTAAGATTCACAAGCATAATCATAAATCAAAGAACTTTTTAAAGTTTTAATGATGGCAAGGGTTAATGTAAGATATATTTGGTAATTTAGCATAAAAGCCATCAAAGCTAGTGAAGCAAGAAAAAAAAACATCAAGAACAAAAACCAACATTCACTCGAAACTGTGAATGTAAAAATTATATTTCATAACTCAAGTTCAAGCTCTCACAACTCAAACCACATAAAGCATAACCAATTAGAAGGAATCACTCATACGGTTGAGAAAAAACAATACATTATAACCATAAGTGGTGATCCTTCAAGATAACATCTACCGCATATGCTTTATACTCAAATCTCCCATTCCATACAACTTTATAAGCAAAAACTAATCATAAATAACTTTGCAAAGCAAATGCATTTCCTCAATGATGCTTTTATTTAAATACTTTTTCTTTTCTTTCTTTTTCCATTTTCTTTTGTCTTTTGCTTTTCTCCTTTTTTTAACAAAAATTGAAAGAAGCTACATCAACATTGGTATTTATTGATAAGGGATAAAATGAAATTTTGACAATTATAACAAACCCACGTATGTGCACACCAACACACTTACACTTATGTACATCCAAAAGCATTAACAATCAATAAATGATCTACTTGCTTTAAAGCTTGGGGAGGAGATTGGGTTAGGTTTAAGGCATGTAAAGTGGATAGCACAAAAAGAAAAGGCAAATAAAGCTTAAGGTGGCTTAACAAAAAAAAATCATATTAACAGGTGGGCTATTTGACTAATGTAGCTTATTAAATAAAAATGCCTATATCATTTCCATATTAATGCATGTGATAAAAAGGTAGTCTTAAATAGAAAATCAAAGCAAAGTTAGGATGTACACGTCATGAACGTCACACATAAACAAAAGACAATGAGATTGATATGGATGTGTCTATCTATAAAAGCCTAAAATCTCATTGACTTATGTTTACCACTAGTCACTACTCTTCTAAAGATAATATATATTTGTAACACCCACATATCCCCTAGAAGGATATGAAAATGCCACACAAAATAAAATTAAAACATGCCAAGCAATCTAAACACTTCCAGCAAATCAAGCAAACATACATTACATATCATTAGATGTTGTTGTAAACAAAACATATCAAACATATTGTACTATTCTAAATACATGCCATAAGTTCCAAATCCATTCTATATTAAGGTTATTAAAATGCATTAAATAAACAAAAAATACAACATGACTCATTTCATTGAAATACAACTTAATCTTAAACATAAATATACATCTTCCAAAACAAAAAATATCCTTCTTTGGTTGTTGTAGTCATCATAGCCTTAGATCTTCTTATCAGAATATACATGGGGGGAAAACCATCATGCTAAGCACAGCTTAGTGGGGAATAACTAAACAAGATATAACCTAATAAATGTTTCTAACAATCGTCTAGCATTCATATGCACTTAATCCTGTCAAATCATATAGAACCTTTAATTGTTCAAATTAAAGAACAATCCAATATTATTTGCATTAGAACAGAATATAACATATTAGAACAGGATATACTTGCTTCAAAGAAAAACTTACAAGTATTCGAATAGAATATCATAATAACAAAACATAACCTTAAAGTATCAGAACAAAACTTGATTGTGTCATAACAGAACTTGATTATATAATATTAGAATTTAGTTGTACCAGAACTGAACTTAGCTTATATTAGAATTGAACATATATTAGAAAACAAAACAAGTTAGCCTGCTAATCCTTTTTATAGAAGTAGGTAAAGGAACTAGAATAGAAGATACCTATTATTGGTATCACAGAACAGGAGAGACTTATCTCTCAGTAACAAAAGACACCAAAGCGTCAATATTAGGAGACACTATAGTGTTAATATCAGTAGACACCAAATTGTTAATATCAGGAGGCATCTTAGTGTCATAGGAGCAGCGGTAGCCCCTTCTACGCATGTCTGTTTACCTAAAACTAGGACTTAGCAGTTTTAAAATAAACCGTTTCAAGCTTCAAAAACACATGCAAAAGATCTAGTGCATAACATATGTTTTTATTCCATTTTCCTCAAATTGAACATATACATGCACATCCAATCAAACTTAACATTCCTTATGACCATAAAAATTTGCAATAATATACCATTAGATGCATTATGTGTAATTTCTCATCCCCATATTAAGGGTTAGAACCCAGATTTCAATAATGGAGAGAATAGCAATGTGAGAGTTAGAAAAATTTGCATTTCATGCCCGTCAGCATACATGCATGTGAATTTGAATCTTTGCACATGCAAAAATAGGTGTACAGCATTCATTGACAACTTCCAGATATGATTATTTTTAAATGTGATTTTTTATTAGAAATGAGAAGTAGAGGGAGTAGAAAGAGTGATCTTGGTATGAAATTTAAATTCTATCTTTAAGAATCTCAAAATTTGTCATCAATTTGAGAACTAGGTGCAGTACATTGGGGCATGAACGTAAAAATTTGTGTTCTGAATTCAAGGACAATTTTGGATTTGTTCTAAGCTAAATTAGAGAAAGGTGTCTTCTAAAAAGTTGTACATATTTCTTTTTTCTTTCCAACGGTATATAGTATGAGAATTTTGGACATTGGAGCTGAAAGTTATGGTCCTTATAAGGGAGGATGTTCAAGAGTGAAGTTGCATCTTCTATGTTTTTGCTTCTTCTGTGATACCAATAATAGGTATCTTCTATTTGGCTTCGTCTATACCTATCTTCTATTCCATTTTTTACCCTTTAGAAGATGAAATATGTCTTTAAGGGCTTCACAAAAGTTTTAGATCTTGAAGTTCTCTTTCTAACCATATAAATAAAACCTTAATCTGATATATGTAGGAAAAATTATAGGAATTTTCCCCATTCATCTGTCTTTTTCCATTAGTCTGCTTTTTCATTTGGCTTCGTTTATACCTATCTTCTGTTCCATTTTGACCCTTTGGAAGATAGAATATGAAGTTGGAATCTTCATAAAAGTTGTATATCTTTAATTCCTTTCTTAAACCATCTAAAGAACATACAAATCAGATATCTGTGGGGAAAGTTATGACAATTTTCCTCATTTTTCTGCTTTTTCCTATTCATCTGCCTTTTATTTGGTTTCGTTTGTATCTAACTGTAGGTCCATTTTGACCCTTCAGATGATAAAAACTGACCTCAAGATCTTCTTATAAGTTTTAGATCTTGAAGTCTTCTTTGAAATCGTTCTAATATGATCTTAATCCAACATCTCTAGTGAAAGTTATGTCATTTGTTCCAAGACAAGTTCAACATGATTGAGGACCAAATCTTATTTGATTATTTCGGCCATAATTTTTTTATCCGGCCTCCAAATGAAGTGATTCTTGAACCCTTATATTTCCTAACACTTTTCTTTTTATGTATCCATAAAATATTATAGCTTCTAGTGCAGATTTGAAAAAAAATGGATTGAATCAAAGTAAGTGTATCGGTAGGAATAGTGGGAATTGGATATTTTACTAAACATGCTTTAGTATTTTGAATATATCTGGATCTATAGGATTCCAAACGAGATGGTTCTTATTTTCAAGATAAAATAGAGACATGGAGCTACAAAGGGTATGAAGAAGTTGAAATCTATTTCAGTATCTAGGAACTTCAATTTCTGGATGGAAGTTAGGTATAGTGTACTGTTTTAGTCTAACAATAGTCTGAAATATTTAGGCCCTAACTTTCATATTTTTGAACCGAATTTAAGGATTTTGGTGTCCTTAGAAACGTAAGATAATAGAGAAGATTTTTCTAGAATAGAGTCTTATGTCAGAATGTTCAAGGGTGTTTTTGGCAAGACACTTAAGTATAAAAGACATAAGGCATAAATGGAAGGACAAA
>JAOSBN010000178.1:27688957-27702692 GCA_027563595.1 Erythroxylum suave
ATGATTCACCCATCAAGAACACAAAATTCATTCAGTTCATGCTTACTAAAATAATAAAATTTTCGAGGCCTAACACTCACATGTTAAGAAAACATGGTTAATGGTTTCATCTTCCTCACAGAAAGGACATTTTACCTCTACCTCGACCCCTCTCCTAAACAACATCTCTCTATCAGGTAGAATATCCCTACAACAACGCCATAAGAACCCTCTCACCTTAGGAGCCACCCCCATCCTCCAAATGTCCACCCACCATTCACCTTCAATAATCTCCCCCTCCCTCTCAAGTATTTTCAATGCAAGATAATAACCCGATTTGACACTATAAATTCCTCTCTGCTCATAATGCCATATTAATTGACCACTCCTATTGCTCAAGCGTAAGGGAATGTCCAGGATTGATTGAATATCCCTAAGGCTAAACAAATCCATAATTTTTCCAAGATCCCACTTCCTCTCACCATCCCTAAAAAGATCACTCACCCTCATACCATCATCAATAAAAGTACTACCATCCTCCACTATAAAATCGTCATTCCTAAGAATCCAAGGACCCCTATTAACTATATAATTCGTTCCCCATTCCCTACCCTCCACCTAACACCTTTAACTAAAACTTTACGTTCTGCCATAACACCTTTAACTAAAGCTTAATTTATGTCAAACTTAACTGATTTGAGGATTTAAGAGTTGAGTTAAGTTACCATATTAGTGACATTTGATTAGTTCACATTTGTTGTTTACTGTGTATATTTTATCTTTATTTTTTAACTAACATTTTAGAGAGAGAAGTTTTCTAAAAAACTGAAAATTAGGAGCTCTTTTAAGAATTATAAAAGTAAGAAAGTTTTTCTAAAATTTCTTAAACTATAAAGGATAACTATGCTTTTTACACAAACTAAAAAAATACAAAAGTCTTTTCCGAGAAATTAATGAGACAGATTAGTACTAAAAAAATTACTAGACATGCTCAAGGGATTTAATAGCTTAAGAGCAATTGGCCATTACAAGTTTAAGAGTATACTAATTTGATGAGGACTCAAATGTTAGGTGCCAAGTCAGGAATTAAGAAACTACTACGAAGATAAGCGATTCTTAATTGTTGCTACCACTGTTGAAAAGAGAATCGAACTTTTGTGTTTTTGTGTTGATTATGTGATGGATTTGCTAAAATGCCTCCGGAAGTTTGATATTTGTCTATATGATTTACGTACTAATATAGCAGTCTATAAACTCACCCATAACTTCAGGGCAAACAAAATATGAACATAGCCCAAAAGGTTAAAGATAGCAAAATTGCTGGCGGAAGGCATGCAAGAAAATCTGGCGACGCCCCTGATTAACTGATAAAGCTCTGAGTTGCGGGGAAAACTGAAATGAGCCTCAATTGAAAAACAGTTTCAGAGCTGTCAGTAACAAAATTAAACAGTTAATCCCTACATCCTCTCCTCATTCAAAGGGGAACAAGGAATAAAGTAGGAGCCATGCAAGCTATTTAAAGAAAATTGAGTAAGTTGTGGGATGAAAAATATCAAATTATTCAATTTAGGGTAGAACTGCACACATTAAGACAGACTACCAAGCAAGACAAGAGTAGACAAATATAAGAACAATAGGTGGTAGAACATTTAGGCCATCTATTACTCCTTACGAAGATCAATGCCCGCCTTCTTTGCAACGGCATCCAGTCCATTCTTCTCTATAGTTTTCAATGCTTTAGTCGACAATCGCAGTTTCAAGTAACGCTTACCAGCTTCCCACCAAATTTTCTTGTATTGCAAGTTGACAAACTGCAACTTTTTTGTCTTGTGGTTTGAAAAGGAAACTTTGTTTGCCTTATTAGCTCTCTTCCCAGTAAATGGGCAAACTCTACCTGGAAAAAATGGTTCATATTTGCAGAAATCACCATATTACATGGTTGAAATTGAAGGCCAAGAGGGCAGTTGTCAAACACAGCGACTAGCAATAATCCCGAGATGAACAGAAAACTAAGGTCACCGGCAGTTAGCTAAAAGATATAAGCAAGCGAGAATTTGAAGTTCAATATCATAAGATATAAATCACCATAAACAATACGGATCAGAAGGAATACGCTACCAAGAAATGGTAAGAAATAACATAACGAAGTTCAATAGCAAGCTCTCCAGACAGCAGTTGGACTGGGTTATTGGATTACCAAATTCAAACCCTTCATCAAGGAGGGTAATTAACTCTATGCGGTGAGGAATGCAGACAGAAATTTGATTGGTGGGCTAATTATAATTACACTTTGTTGGAGTATTAATCGATGCAGCTGCAAGTTTTGAATGTGCAGCAACTAGCAACATGAATAGGTATTATCAATAAAAATCAAAGCTAAATTAACAAGAGTTATGGGGTACTTTTAACACATCAGAGATGGCTACTGCAATCCCGATGTTAGTTAAACTTTAATTAGTCAACTCGTTTTGCATAAACTCAGCAGTTAAAAATAATCGAAGTGGAAAACAAGCTCTCGGATTTAGATATCAGAAGAAGAATACATTCGAAAAGAGAAGAATTTTAGTAAGGAGCAGAGAAACTCACGAGCAACAGGTTGAAGAGCAGGAGAGAGAGGAGAGAATAGGGGTACGGGGAGGAGAGGTTGTTGGTATGCAATTTTGATACCATTTAACTGTGATGATACGGAACTCAGATCCCAAATCCCACCATCATGAACGGCCATATTCCTCTTCAGAGGGCATATCTTCTGCTGCTTTGAAAAACCCATGAACACCGTCGCCGTAGACGGAACGACTGCTGTTGCCATTGGCAAGTTGGAAGAAGAGGGCAAGAGAAAGATAAGGTAGAGGAATCTGCAAGTGTTTTGGTGGTGAAATGTTTGGATAATGATTCACTCAACTGTTGTTTTACTTTTCGATGTTCGTAGTTACTAATGGAAACCTACCTGTAATTTGCCTTTTTAAATTTCTTTTTTTATTTTTCCTTGTTCACTTTAATTTCGAATAACCGGCAAGGAAGAAGCTGTCTTTGGAAAGCAATCCTCTATACCTACAATCTTGCTTGTACTTATCTATTTTTCTTAAATCTCACATATTTATAAACAAAGATAATGGGTACAAAAAATTTGATCCCCTTTCCAAATCAAAATGTTAGGTTAATGATAAAAATTTGCAGACACTTCCATCAAACGGAGCCTCCACTTGCATTCAAGTACTACAATAGTTTGAGTGCTAATTCAATCCGAAGATTCCAAACAAATCTCTCTTCCACTGACCTTCTAATATTAAACTAAAATATTTAGGTCCACGAGGCAGTCATACAAGTGACTGGCATATAAAATACCGGCATGAATAGATCAATGAAGCAACCACGTACAAGCTTCATCTCGGCATTATACTTCTTCAAATATGCAGATGGAAACCCCCAGGCTCTGCCAATGTAGTTCCAAATTTGCAAGCAGGTCAGTAACAAGTCTTTCTCTAACATGTCGTATCAGGTGATGGTTATATAGTGTTCCAAGAAAGCTCTATAATGTTAAAAGAGTACAACTTAATTGCCAATTGAAAACTCAGTTTCACCTAGAGTAGTACTACCAGTTTGAGCAACATAAATCGTTAAAAGGTCTTTTGGAAAATCTAGCTTTGTAAGCTTCAAGAGAAACATATTCCACTGTGAGAATACGATCGCCAAACAATCGTCCATGCAAACAATGTGCTGCGGTGCATGAAGCTTCAGTTCTTCCAAACTCCACAAGAACACAGCCTGGTTCGAAAACATGTCCAACATGGCAATCTTGTTCTTCCTTTCTAACATTGTCCAACACTAAACCACGATTACAATCCTGTAAAGCGCCAAAGTCTTCCTTCCTGCCTTTATTATTAATAGGATCTAAGCCTATTCCGACTGTAACATCCTGAAGAGTTTCTTTCAATTTTCCACTGCTTTCCACCATCGTCGGCTGTTCACCAACCATCATTTTGCTTTCCCCACTGGCTTCAGCCATGTTAGTCTCATCAATGGCCTCTTTATCATAGCATTCAATGTCATCTTTCTCCAGAGAATCCAATAAAGTTTTGTACTGCTGGTCTTCAACTATCATATCGCTGTTAAGCTTAATTGACTGAGATGGATAACCCTCCATATATGAACTCGTAATTTTATCATCACAGAAGCAGCTATCTTCCACGGTAACCTCTTTTACTGTATCTGTTTTGGCATTTGTTCCGTCCAACTCAAATCTTTGTTGATTTTCACAAGCGTTTTGTGCTTCAGGATTCAATATAGGACTCTCAGCATACTTGACAAAATTAATGGATTTAACAGGACCAAACCTGCAGATAGGGATGTCAAACGTCTACATTAATGCAATTAGCATATCAAGGTAAAACCTAAATGAAATGTCATTTCCTCACACCTGGTACATTCTAGTCGTATATCTTCTAATACTTCTTCAATCTGTGTATCAGACAGCAACAACAGGATTTCTGGATCGAACTGTTTAATGTCAAAAATGGAAACAACAAATATGTGATTAAATCGTGTTTAATGCAAGAAAGGCCGTCATAACAAAGCATTAAACAATTGCCTGAACTACATATACATAGTAACAAGGCATACCACATTTATGAGCTTTAAGACTTCTTTAGGTTTTTGAAGAAGTGACTTTGCACTGTGAGGTATCCAGATCTCATTTCTACTACTTTCCTGGCACATGCTTTCATTGTCAGTACAAAGTAAAACAAATCGTGCCATGCAAAAGCAGAGGCAGAAAAATTGGTAAGGTATATACCAAGAATGATACATCTGGTGTGGCCTGAACTGCAGTTAATACTCGTCCTCCAAACTTCAGGCCATTAAGACCCGCACAAGCTTTTGGAGTCACTGCATGATCTGCATACTGATAACGAGAGTATAAACAACTTTCTCTGAGTAACCAAACGGTAAGCATAAAGCATGTATGACTTTTCTTCAATAGTCAAGTCTCAAAAGAAAATAAGTATGGATTACAAAGACAAAACATGTTGATTAAAGTAAAGAATACACAACAAATATGCTTGGGAAAGCTTTAAGAGCATCACAGCACCAAAGGTAAGTCTGCCTCAAGTAATTGTAAAGTAATACATAGTAGAGCTCTATTACCTCAAGAAAGGCGCAAGACTCGTTAGGATCTTTATTGTATTCAAACTGGTATGCCTTCAAATGTCCAAATGCAGTAGCAATCTCCATGAACTACAACGGAAGTATACATATCTGTTCACTAAAAAATAAGTACAGTAACAATAAAAAAATGATAGATTGGCATAGCATACATATATACACAGGGTTAATGATTCATTCAAGTCGAAACTTTTTCCTGTGAAAAAATTTTTAAATTTTTCAGTCAAGTTGCAGAACCTTTTAAAGTGTAACTTTGCACTGCAACACTTTTTTTTTTTTGTTAACAAGAAGATTATGTGTAAATCAAAGAAGAGAATCATAAGCCAAGGTCTCTTCTTTTTTCCATCCGACAAGTCATCTTTCTAAGAGAAGAAACGTTTGAACCGCTGTATTTCACTTTCAAAAAGTTTGGAACTTTATTGAAGAGATTGAAAGTTTTGGCACTGATGTGAAAAAAAATTTAAAGGCCATAGAACTGAATGAATCGTTGACGCATATACATGTAAATATATGTGTGTGTGAGAGAGGGAGAGAGTGATATAGAGAGAAGACGTGATATACAGGGGTGATGAGAATAAAACAACTTTTGAGGTATCTGTGAAGAACGTAAAATGAAAAAGATCAGAACTTAATAGCTTTTTACCATTTTGGAAGAAAGCAACTTTGAAATCCCACCAATGAAAATCTGCATCATTTCAAAAAGAAAAGAAGATAAGCACATGAACCTGATAGAAATTAGGTTCAGAGAAAAACAGTTTGGAGAAAGAAAAAAGCACAAGTATTGCAGTTTCCACATCTATTTCCTCTTTCTACACTTGCCATCCTGTCCACAACTTTTCCCAAAGTTGTACACAAAGTCCTAAATCAGTTGGCAATTGCAATACTATTAACTAAAACGTGCACTAATTCCCAAACAGAAAAACTTCCCAATTCCTGAAACATTGACTGTATCAATAACACTACCATAAATAACAACCTAACAGTGAATGTGGAATGATTAGAAAATACCCAAATCAAACTATCTTCATCAATACCAGTACCTCAAAAACCGAGATGAGAATGCTAAAGATCATGTTAAATACCATAAAATTTTGCAATAATATTACTTTTCAAGTACAAAATGGAACATTTCAGTTGAAAGTAGGCCTAATTCACGCTTCCAACAGGCAATTAAAAGGCTGAAAAATATATATAGAAGTTCGCTCTATGTTGCTAAATGTCCTCTAGATGATGATAATCAGGGTAAAATGATTTAAATGATGTGACTCTTGATAAAGATGGTGAGATATGCATGCTCAAAGCTCAAAAAATGTGTGCTTATTTCAAGAAGCAATGTTTGAGGAAAACTGAAATATGATGGAGAAAAGGATGGAATAGAAAAATAAATAAAATACGGGGGAACTTGATGCTTCTATGAATAATCCAAATAATAAATAAGAAGAATAATTCTAGTTACATTAACTATTCAAAAGGAATTCTTAAAATAAGGCCCCTAAAAAGATCGGCAAATCCAAAATAATAAAATGAAGACCATGTCTAGAAGGAGAATTACATAGAAAGTCACAGCTGTTCATTCACAAAATTCTAACAGACTTCTTATGCAACATTTTCAGGGTACATGCTACAGTCTTTCCAAAAGTTTCATCTATTTTTTATAGTGGCATTTAAAATAGGGTGTACTTTTATCAAGCACATCTTGTGAGATCTGAAATTTATGCTTCTCATGGAGCTCAATCTCGCATTATCTATGTCTGTGTACATTATATGGCTCTTTAACCAATATCCATTGGAATCTAGGATAAGTAGGCTATATCTGAGAAGAATTATTGATGAAATTCCAGTTAATGGAAATATCAGAAAACGTTGATAACGGACAACATTAGAAATTCTGAATCAAGCTTAAGCTATATCCAGTCAGAATATTGAAAACTATTTTTGAAAAATAAGACAGGAAAGGGGAGAAAATTTCAAGATTCACAAGAATTCTAATACTAAAGCTTTTTGTTATGTCACAACCTAAGGCAGCAGACTATCAGAAAAGAAGAGACAACTAATACCTTATGATGTGAATTGTTGATAACATCGCTTATTAAATCTGTTGCTATACCAGATTTTTCAGGTTCACCAGTCTGCATGAAAATAACAACTGTCTGAAAACCTGCTACATTTATAGTAACCACACTGTACCTCAAGAAAATACAAAAAGTAACAATTTTACTAGAAAGGAAAAAAGAAGTAGCTTATCTTCAGAAAGAGACAAATATGACAAGAAAAACATAAATCAACCTGATTTTATTAAAATAGAATGAAACAAAAAAAGTAAAAGAGTAACCAGTTAAAAATAAGCAGACGTTTGAAGGAAATGATAATTCAAAAAGAAGCAAAATATCACGATATCCCACAACATCAAACATGAGAAATTTCATAATAAAGGTTGTGATTCCAACACATCAAGGAAGGACATTTAACCTGAAAATATGAAATATTTCAGTGAAGCACAACACACACCACAGATGTGAAATGATATTACTTAAAAACAATCTAAATGTTAAACAATTGATTACTTCAGTGAATCACATCAGTCAAATATTACTTCAATGAATCACATCAGTCAAACTAGCATATGAGGATGATGACTAGTATTTACCTGCCGTACCATTACCAACTTTGTACAGAAACATACCAATAGAGAACTAGATGACCCAGCAGCACTTAGGATCAAAGGATGTCAGTAACTATGCCAAAGTACAAATATCATGTCCACACCCCTAAACAGTATCCTACTCAAGTTAAATGTGCCATAGATGTTGAAGGACTATCTAATATCTCCTGAAATGAACAGAAAAGGAATATCTTACTTACAACGCTATATTCAAGATCAACATATCTAGATATTAAGGCCCAGTGTAAGTGAAAAGGATGAGGCTTCAGTCAATTAATTAAAGAAAATCAATCTCACGTAAATATAAAAAGAGAAAGGGATTGTCATCCGGTGGAACTCTGAAGCTAAAATAGCTTCTGCCACAATCTTTTCATAAGTGAACTCTTTACTTTCTCTATTTTTCTTGTTCCATTTCAAGTGAAAATTGCATGTTAAAGTGGACAATAGCAATACACTATAGGATAATGTATACCATATACAGGTGAAATGCAGTTGAAGTGAAAAGAAAAACATATTTAAGAGTAGAAAAGGATTTTCATATTATCAAAAAGAGGAAAGGATTGGATAGCATCCGTACACTTTTAAGGAACTGGTCAACATGCAATTTTGGATCCACAAAAATATTAACGAAGATGTCAGCGTAACCACACCAAAGATCAGACAACATATCTTAGAAAATTATACCAAATTTCTCAGAAATATATCAGAAAACATTTGAAAGTTAACGTAGCTGAATAAGGAAATCAATGTTCCACATTTCATTAGCCAAAATATTACTGTTTGAGCAGCCTGGATCACAGGGCCCAAAATCAATGCCAGAAAAAGGAGCTCCATGCACATCAAACTTGTCAATGAATCCGGATTTCTTCTTATTTAGGAGACAGCTTCATCACCATCCAGTAAAGGAGACTTAAGAAACATCCAATATTAACACCCTATTTAAAAGATTCCAGCATGACAGTCAGAACAAATCTCAAATAACCAGAAAAGAGAATTCCATGTGCAGTATAAATTTAGGAATTTACAGGAGCAGTACCTATTGCCAAGTTTTGAACATTATAACCATCTGAATTTTATTCCTAATGTACAAATAACTTAATAAACCTACTACAGCCAATAAAAAATTTGGAAAGTAAAAATTTTAAGCTGCTCCTTCAGCTCTTATAGCATAGGAAACTACAAGTTCAACCATGTCATGTACCTTGACGAAAAATGTACAGGGGAACTCCAAATGAGAAAACTCACTAGGTAATAGACCTGTCAATTGGGGCTTCATTCATTTTGCCAAATCCTCTTCCAGTTATATGCTTACTTGAAATTTATGATCATAAATAAAAAGCTAATAAATTAGATGACTAAACTAATACATTCCTATCCTATTGTCAGTAATGTTTGAACCGGCAAAACAATTACCACTCCACTAAAAAAATAAGGAAGTCACAGTGGCATGCAGTATATTAAAACCCACATATTCTGCATGATATAGTTTCCCTTCAGAAGTCCCAACTTTGTGGTTTTAGATCATCTCCCAAATTGAAGGACTCATGAAGACCAAACTAATGATATAAACAAGTTACTGGTAAAAATCAATAACTCCACATGACTTGTGAAGCAGATAGTCTACTACTTACAATTAATTCACCCTATAATTAAATAATCCTAATGAACTTAGCCTCATCAATTAATTACATTTTCAAAAGAAGATAACAGCAACAGAATTACACCACTTTACCTGTACATTTCTAATTTATTATTTAATTTCTCATACAAACAAAAGAAACTTTACCCATACATTTCTAATTTATAAAACCCAAGGCACCATTCCATCAACAATATATAAGGGTTGAACCTTCAAAGCAAATAAAGGAAATGGAGATGATCATCATCATCCAAGAGTATAATCTACACAACACTTAACCAAGAATTTCAAAAAGTTTTGTTGATTGTATACTTTATAAAGCAGAAAGTGGGTTATGTATAAGAAAAAAGTTATTTCTAAGAAAATTGCTTTTTCCACAGTACACGTGAGAGGAATACACACAATTTAACCATTTTCAATCACCTTTCAGGAAAGCACTTTATCATCAGTGACAAAAACTAGCTACTTAGCTACAGGAAACCTAATCTTCTAGCCTTAAATTTACTCACTCGATATACAAAGGGAAAAAAAACACAAATTCAGCATTGATAAAAATTTCAAACCACTCCTACCTATTAACTCCACAAGCACACCATATATCATCCATAGGGTGTAAAGTAAAATTGATAAGAGTTATAGAAATACATTTGGGTTGTTTCGAGTAGTGCATATGTACTAAATAATATTTTATCAAAATAGGACTAAATTATGTCCAATTGGTTAATATATGTGGCATCCATATTATCCCTGAAAATCATATTCATGTAATCAATAACAAAACCTACTCATAGTCGACTAATTAAAAGAATGCCCAGTTAGACTTTGCTATCAATTCTTGTAAAGTACAAAACCAAAATAATTGTATATAAGTTCTCATCAACTCAGCCTCAATACCAACAAATGAAAAGATTTCATTAGCAGGAGCCCATGCTAAAAGAAAGAAAGGTTCACATCTAGCGATCACTGTACTCTTTATGTAGCCAGTCATTAACTTGCAGCCATTGAAACTAGTAGAACTTCATCCACAAATGAAAAGATTTCATTAGCAGAAGCCCATGCTAAAAGAAAGAAAGGTTCACATCTAGCAATCACTTTACTCTTTATTTAGCCAGTCATTAACTTGCAGCCATTGAAACTAGCAGAATTTCATCCACTTCCAACAACCCCATCAGTTGTAACAATCAACCTCTCAATCATTTAAAAGGTTCTCCAAATTTTATTACATTGAACACACTTAGGCTTTCGTCTCATCATTGCAAGGCCCCGTATTTCAAACTCTCACCTAATATCCAATCTATTTTCATGGTAACAGCAACCATCTCAATACTTAATATGACCATCATGAGCATGATTATTTTTAAATCACTAGTAATCTTGACTTTTGATTCACATTTATGCGTAGTCATTGCCAACATTGTAAAAGTCACACCAAGAATTACATTAGTTGAGCGGGATGCAGAAGCATATTACACATTCACATTCCCTTATCAGATTTCAGGATATCCTAATTGACAAATTATGAATCCTAAAGCATCTATTCTTAAGAATGAAAATCACTGAAGCACTAAAACTGAATCAGGTTGCGCCTGCAGAAATAACATTACGAACTGGAAATTACAGAAGTGCTGCATACATCAACGTAGAAGATGAAATCAAACTAAAAAGCTGAAATATGTTAAAACTAAAGAGTACCAAAACATTGCCACACAATGACACTTTGAAAACCAATCAGATAGCCTTTATATGGATAAGAACAATATAAGTTCATAAAGGAAGAATGCTCTATGGTTAACTATTCTTACTGTCACATCAACAAAGTCTTTGGGACGTCTAATCCTGACAACGGAACCTGAGAAGTAATTGCCATCAAAGGAAAGGGCAGCTGAAGCATCGTCAGGTGTTAGAAATTCTACAAGAGCTTGTCCCTTTTCCTTGTTTATCTGCAGTTACCATTTTGTACAACATCAAATCGCTGGATGCAAACAATGCAATCAGAAAGAATAAAAAATTTTATTGAAAACTCACAATGCAGCTAATACATGGTTGGGTTCCATGAATGTGATTAACGCCAGAGGAAGTCAAAAAATTATTAAGACATCTCATCACAGCTTTCTCAGAGGATGAAGCGGGTAGATTTTCAACATAAAGCCTCCTCATAGGACGTGTAGCTTGCGTGAGTTGAACTGTGTCAAAGGTGATTTTACTGGTTGAAAATGTATTGGGTGAAACCCAGGAAAGAGGCTTCACCGAGGTAGAAGTGACAGGACCAACACTTACTATTTCACCTATATTTGAGGGCACAATCTGGTTTGAGGATAGGAAATTAGAAGGTACTGAAGCAGAAACAGTATTATCATTTGCTTCCGGTGCTATATCCCATTTAGCATTTCTCTTCTCAGGAGATCGTCTAATTGGAGGAGGTGTCTTAGCGGCGGCCTCACTTCTTCTCTTCCTTGGTGAATAGCCACCAAGCCCACTTGTGGAGCCAACATACCTCCTATAGTGGCTACTTGACCCATTGTACGTCTCTTTGCTCTTGTCTATATCAGAATATTGTCGGCTAGACCTGCCTTTATGAGAATATGAAGACATACCTCCATGTTCTTTATCTTGATAAGATCCACTTTTGTGCAATCTTGGTGAGAGAGAAATATTCCTTCTACTGCTCTCCTCACAGTCATGACTTCTGGACCGTTTTTTTCTGGGCCGCAGTAGCTCGTAATGAGATTTGGACAAAAGCTTCCTTTCTTTTCTCTCTGCAGCTTCTAGATCATGCCCTTTCCCAATATCAAGTTTCTTTGTAGCATCCCTGTCTCTAATATTCTCATTAGGACCACTATGGTGTTTTGTCCTGTTTACTCTTTCTATTTTTCCTTTATTTCCCTCTAAATGACTCTCCCTTCCTTTTAAATCCCTTGAATGTTTCATTCTAGCTTCACTTTCAAGATTGGAACCTGGCCACTCATTACCTTTTATCCTACCATGAAATCTTTCATCAGCTTTACTTTTATCTACTCTGTGCAGACGCCTGTCCTTGCCCCTCAATTTAGTTTCTGAATTTCTAATTTCCCTATCCCTGCCTTTAGCGACATAATCGTCGTTCGCAGAAGAATACATTTCTTTCGTTTGGAAACTTGACTTCAAATTTTCCTCAGATGAGTGCTTTTGAACTGCATGATAAGACACATTACCATGTCCATTACCATATTCAGATTCCCAGTGATCAGACACTAAAACTTCATTAACAGCATCACTTCCTGCGAGTTCTTCAGAATGTCCCTCCTTTTCCCAATTAAGCAACATCTTGTTTTTCCTTCTAGACATAATCTCATCAAAGCTGCAAGGTCTAATTCGGGCAGCGGTTCCTTCATCATAGCGATCTTGGCAAATCACACTTTTGAGTTTATACTTACCCCTGTGATGACTAGATCTGCTCATTTGTTTAAAAAGTTTCCAAACACAAATGTCAATCCTGTAGGGCAATTAAGCCATGGAGTTTAATATGTACCTCCTAATGAAGAGTAAAATTCTGTATATCACAGAAGAAAAATAAATGTTAATTTGCATGCATTTTGATAACAAAAATAAAGCCACAAGTCAAGCAAACTTAGTCACCAAGCCAGGATCAGAAAAAATACAACAGGATTCACCAACAAAATCTTACTAGAACCTACGACACTGTAATACATTGCCACTTCTGCAAATTTATGTAAACTGTACATTTATTAATTCAGTTTTAAATTTCTGGAAAATTGAGGACAAAACCTGCTGTAATTTGATACGTTCAAGGAACCTACAATCAGAACAAATATCGAATTCTAGTAAATTTTCCAAAAACAACCAGAATTTAATTCATGTTGAATCAAGAAATCAACTAATTATTTTCAAGTAACAAGATAATCCTAGACCTAGCCAAACTCAACTATCATTCCAAATTCTCCCAGAAAGTAGGCCGATTCAGATGACTTAGAAAATTAGGAATTACTTGATACAACACGCTGCAAACCCTACCTGAAGAAATTTACAAGTTTCTTAATCCAACGGAGAACCTGAGTTAAGAAAAGAAAAAAGATTAAAAAGTTAAAAATCTTCCTATTTTCCCACGCCTTTCAACAAAAACGTAGATAAACCAGTATTCACTACAGCTATGCTTCCAAACACTGAAAGGAGAAGAGAAACGACAATCGACATACATGATTATAAGCATACAGTACAGTGCAAGTATGTGGGAGCTTTTACCTCAGAAAAGAAGAATGCAGCGACGCGGTCTGGGTGGAGAAAGAAGAGTTACTGCT
>JAOSBN010000178.1:27702792-27775019 GCA_027563595.1 Erythroxylum suave
TAATACATTTTTAATTTCAATTCAACATTCCCAAACCCATTCATGATTTTCAACTTCATAATCTAATTATCCATTTTCCATTCCATTCCCACCCAAAATCTAACATAACATCCAATGATCCAATTCCAATCATCCAATCCATCGGTGGACATTGACAATTACACAAATCCATTCCATGGTTTCCACCAACCGACCATTCCACAACACAATTACAATTTACACAACTCCAACCAACCAACACAACTCCATCCAAGATTCAACCGAACAACCCACCAAACCAACGCAATCAAAGATTCATGATGTAGTCAAAAATCAAAAATGAAAAAAAATGGGAAACAGTAACACACCCACCCACCCAAGATCGGGTCTTCGTGGATGGTGAGGTCAGGAGCGTCGGGTGACTCGGGTGTAGGCGTGTAGCTGAGACGTCGACGAGGAGTCACGGGAGGCGGCGAGGACTGACGGCGAGGAGGGCGGTGCGGCTGAGATCGAAAAACGAGAGAGAGAGGAGCGTCGACGAACCACCGAAGGGGAGGAGGCTGTAGGTGCGATGGCAACAGCGAGGACCAAACAGCGGTGGCGATGAGCTGACGATATCGCGGCGGCAAGGAGGCTGATGAGACGGCGACGAGAGTGAGAGAGAGAGACGAGAGCGATAGAGAGAAGCAGAAAGTGAGAGTCGGGTTTGGGCGGGGGGTAAAGTTAATTTAGGTTAAAAGTTTAAAATTTTCAAAAATTGCAAATCAGTCCTTGCAATTTCCAGAATTCCCGGTACTGGCTGGAATTAATGATTCCGGTCGGTACCTACCGGTAAACGCGGGTACCGGCTGGTATTTGAGGCTGATACCAACGTTTACAATTTCGTACCAGTTTTCGGCCGGTACCAGCCGGAACGGTACGAAATCTGAACCACTGGAAGTGAGCCCGAAGTCAATATTGTGGACTTGTCCAGGCTCACTCAGCGCGCTAGAGAAAGAGTAGATGACTTCATTTCCAGGTTCAAGAGAATGAGAAACAAGTGTAGGATTAACATCCCAGAGACTGAGTTTGTGAAGATGGCACAAAAGGGGTTAGACCTAGAGTTGAGGAAAAAATTTCAAGGGATGGACTTTAAAGACTTTTTTGAGTTGGCTATAAAGGTAACAGAATACGAGGAGCTACTTAAAGAATACCATAAGCTTAAAAAGCAAGCCATGAGGACCTATTTCAAGCAAGTCCACAATGCTGAAGTAGAGGTTGCTATAGCTGTCGTATCCGATACTAGAAGCATAGTATGCCCACACCTAGCAAAGATGCCTCCTGGAGTACAACAAAACAGTGACAAGAGGGGAAATAGGTGCACGTTCGATGTAAGTAAGACATCGCATATTTTCGATTATCTCATAAAAATTGACTTTATTTCCTTGCGGGAAGACCATGTTTTGCCCACGAAGGAAGAGATGAAAGTTAAAGATTATTGCAAATACCACAATGCGTGGACTCATTCTACCAACATGTGTTGGGCCTTCAGGAACGTGATTCAAGATCGCATCAACAAAAAGATTCTCAAGTTTCCAGAAGAGGCAATACTTATTAACAAAAATCCATTCCTGGTAAGGTTAGTGAACATAGCAAGTATCGATATGAGAAGGTGGCTCAACCAAAAGAGGAGGGAAGAGCATATGAACTAGGTGTGGAGGCCTAAAAAGTCAAACACATGGAAAAAGGAAGACGGCCTCACCATTGCGTCTAAAGGAAGAATTAGTGCATTGGAAAGGCTCGGTAGACAGATCACCGGAAATAGCAATGAAGATGGTAACCAGCCAGCTGCCAATACTGGTGGTCACCCGAAATTCGTCAAGCCACTGATGCCCAGAACAATTAGAGGGTGGATTCGGGTGGAAAGTAGAAGGAAGGACAAGAAGCAAATACCTACCGCTGCATAAAAAAATGCTAGAACAAGAAAAAGAAGGTTGCAGCACAAGAAGTTGGCCGAGAGATTGTTTCGAGAAAAAGTAGAATTGGAGGTGAAACTTCAGAAGCAGACCATGGCTCACTTGGTGGAAAAAGAAGAGATACTTATCAAAGGGAAGGAGTTAGTCAATATGACCAAGCAGATAGTTGAGCACTGTGATGGAGAGATTCAAAGGAACAAGTTCAGAAGAAAGGCAACCGAAGATGGTGATATTGAAGACCAGGAAGACGGCTACTTCAATGTTGGTGAAGTCCCTATGTATTACCTGGGAGCCGCATCAGTGTTATTACCAACCATTTTCCACCAAGTTGATCTTGATAATGAGACGAAAGACAGGCCTACAAAGGAAGGGAAGGTGTTGGCTATAGAAGAAGAACAAAGTCCAGCGAAGAAGCTCTCAAAGGAAATGCAGGACACCGAGGGGAGTAAAGCTCTGACATTTGAAAAGCCATTGACTGCGAATCACACTAAACCATTGTAAATACAGGCCTGCGTCAATGGAAAACCACTAAACAGAGTCCTGGTAGACAATGGAGCAGCTGTAAACGTGATCCCCTGAAAGTGCTATTAGGACTCGGAAAAAGAGAAGAGAACATCATCGCTATAGACCTAGTGGTGACCGGGGACGTAGCAAGGACTTTGGCAATAGTTCCACTACAAATCACAGCTGGGAGCAAGACGGGCGTATCTGCTTTCTTTGTAATCAACACCAACGCGAGTTACAAGTTGCTTCTCGGCAGAGACTGGATTCATGCGAACATGTGTGTGTCGTCTTCTCTTCACCAGTTCTTATTGTTCTGGAATTGTGACAACGTGGAAATAGTTAAGGTAGAGGGTAACGCTTTCAGTGCTGAAGTCAATTTGGTGGACGCCTGCTATTGCCACGGAGACGTCACACCAATTACCTTTGAAGGATTAGACAAAGAAGGCAGGCCTACGCTGATGAAATTTGCCAAAGACAAGCATCTGCTACTCCAAGCAAGTAGTATCAGCGAGAAAGACAAAAGCATCAGGCCTTATAGGCCAATGGAAGAAGACACTGGCCAGTCAAGCCAATGATAGTCCAAGGAAATAAAGATGAGTTGCCAATGACTGCAAGGGTCATCCAGGAAGTAATTTTGCAGCAGACCAGGAAACAAATGGTGGTCAACCATGAAATCGAGATGTTCGGGACAAAGTTGGTGTACAAAGGAGAGATCCCAGAAATAGTAAGAGATGAAATAAATCTAGAGGAGCTACAAGGTGCGCCGCCCAAAATGGAAGATGAGAGACTCTAAGTGAAGGACCCTCTAGAAGAAATCAACTTGAATACTGCCGAGGATTCTAAAGTGATGTACATCGGTGGCCTTGTTAGTAAAGAACTACGTGAGGAGATAATCGAGCTACTTCATGAGTACAAAGATTGTTTCGCATGAGATTACAAGGATATGCCAGGGTTAAGTCGGAGTTTAGTGGAACACCAACTGCCCATCAAACCAAAATTTCGTCCATTTCAGCAGCCACCCAAGAAGATGTCCAAGGAAGTAGAGATGAAAGTGAAGGAAGAAATAGAAAGGCTCCTCAAAGTAGGTTTTATCAGACCAGCTAAGTATACCAAGTGGCTGGCAAATATAGTTCCCGTAGTCAAGAAAAACGAAAAAATTAGGGTATGTGTAGATTTTCGGGACTTAAATGCCGCCACACCCAAGGATGTGTATGTAATGCCGGTCAGTGACATACTCATTGATGCCAAGGCCAACCATGAAATATTAACATTTTGGGATTGTTTTGCTGGCTATAATCATATCAAAATTGCTGAGGGTGATATTCATAAGCCAACGTTCCGGTGTCCAAGGGCAATTGGTACATTCAAGTGGGTTATGATGCCTTTCGGGCTAAAGAACACTGGAGCTACTTACTAAAGAGCTATGAACCTCATTTTTTATAATATTATTGAAAAAATTGTCGAAGTCTACATCGATGATGTGGTCATCAAGTCCAAAAAACAGGGTGACCATGTAGAACATCTCAGACAGGGATTCGAGAGACTAAGGAGACACCAGCTCAAGCTCAATCCACTGAAGTGTGCCTTTGGAGTTAGAGTCGAAAATTTTCTCGAATTCCTGGTCCATCAAAGGGGTGTGGAGGTGGACGACAATAAGGCTAAAGCGATTGCACAGGCAACGCCTCCTAAAAACAAATAGGAGCTTCAAAGGTTCCTGGGTCAGGTAAATTACCTAAGGAGGTTCATCTCTAACTTGGCAGGCAAGACAAAGGTCTTTTCAGAGCTGCTCAAACTGAAGAAAGAAGAAGATTTTCTGTGGGAGGACAAACACCAACAAGCATTTGACAAGATAAAGGAATATTTGTCTTCATGACCAGTGCTCATGCCGCCAAGAAAAGACCATCCCCTTCGTTTATACTTAGCAGCATCAAAAACTTCAATCGGATGCGTTTTAGCTCAGAACAATACTAAAGGTAACGAATAGGCCATTTACTATTTGAGTAGGACTTTTAAAGATGCTGAAGCTTATATTTTGCGTGCACTAAGTTAAGGCATTACATGATGAAAAATTTGGTGTTTGTGGTGTCTAACACCGACATGATCAAGTACCTGGTGACAAGGCCGATTATCATTAGGAGAATAGGAAAATGGGCTATTGTGTTAGCCGAGTTCTCTCTCCAGTTCCTACCCCAAAAGTCTGTAAAAGGGCAGGCCATCGCAAATTTCCTAGCTAACCATCCGAGTGTAGAAGTCCCCGACACTAGAGAACCAGATCTGAACATGTTCTATTTAGAAAAAGCCCCATGGATTTTAAAGTTCGATGGGTCTAGCACAACTGATGCCATTGGGGCAGGAATCATTATCATATCTCCAACAGGTGTCAAAACTACGATCTCTTTCAATCTCAATTTTCCATGCACCAACAATTAAGCTGAGTATGAAGCTCTAATAATTGGGTTGGAGATCCTCAGAGAATTCGGTGCCAAAGACTTAGCAATATATGAGGATTCACAACTGGTCATCAGACAATTAAACGACGAGTACAAATGAAGTAGCTTTTCTCTGGCATCGTATTTTGCTGCTGCGGTTCAGTTGTTAGATGATTTCGAGAGTGTGGATCTATTCTACGTTCCACGAGAAGATAATTAGGAGGCAGATTTGATGGCTACGGTGGCTTCCGGAATAAAGATGTCTGATGAGTTGATGCATAAGTTCGTCCTTATCCAGAAGAAAAATCATCCTACCATCGAAGGCCGAGGGATGCCAGTGGATGTGTTTAATACAGATGTAGAGTGTGCTGGTGACTAGAGGAGCTCTATCAGAGAATATCTGGAAAATCCGAAAGGAAGGACACCGTATAGAATCAAGATGCAGGCACTAAATTACCTCCTAGTTGAAGGCACTTTGTACAGGAAAAGTTTCGATGGCCTCCTCCTTAGATGGTCAGGCCCGGTGGAGTCAATGGAAGTCTTGAAACAAGTACATGAAGGTGTGTGCGATGCTCATCAATCCGGAGAGAAAATGCGTTGGTTGATTTGTAGACATGGTTATTACTGGCCCCAGATATTCGATGACTGTTTCAGGTATGCTAAGGGATGTAAGCAGTGTCAGAGACACGGAAAAATCCAGAGACTACCAGCCACAGAATTGACAAGTATAATCAAGCCTTGGCCCTTTCGTGGGTGGGCCACTGACCTGATTGGGAAAATTTACCCAGTGTCATCCAAAGGCTATTATTTTATCATAGTGGCTACGGATTTCTTCACTAAGTGGGTGGAGGCTCTACTGATGAAGAAAGTCGAGCAAAAAGAATTCATTCAATTTATCAAAGAGAATTTGATCCACAAGTTTAGGATTCCTGAGTTAATTACCACTGACCAAAGGACAATGTTCACTAGAGAATTAGTCAGGAAATTCGCAGAGGATTACGGCATTAAACTATTAAGGTCAAGTCCTTATTATCCTCAGGCAAATGGACAAGCCGAGGCCTCAAACAAAGTTATAATTAACATTCTACAGAAGATGATGGAAGACAATCCCAGGGACTGGCATAAACTCCTCTCCGAGACTCTATGGACATATAAGATATCGAAACGAAATGCAACTAGGGTGACCCCATTTTCATTGACCTTCGGACATGATGCTGTATTACCTATGGAAGTAGTGGTGCCCTCTTTAAGGGTTACATGGCAAAACAATTTGACACTAGAAGACTACTCGCAAGCCATGATGATGGAGTTAGAAGAGTTGGATCATGTGAGACTGGATTCCCTCAATAAGATAGTTCTGCAGAAAAAGAAGGTGGCTAGAGCCTATAACAAGAAAGTAAGAAGGAAATATTTTGATGAAGGAGATTTGGTATGGAAGTTGGTACTGCCCATTGGAAGCAAAGATCAGGTGTACGGGAAATGGTCAGCGAATTGAGAAGGGCCATTCAGAGTCCATAAAGTATTGCCTGGGAACGCCTGCTGGTTATTAAGCCTATCTGGAGAAGCTCACAGCAAGTACATCAATGGCAAGTACTTAAAAAGATACTATCCCACTATGTGGAAAAACATTCAAAACGAGTAGGGTTCAAATGTTCGCATCGAGGGGCGGCCACTGAGAAAAGTGTTGTCAAGTGGGCTGCCCAAGTTGGTGTAAGAACAATCGGTTTAGCATAAATAAATGAAATGAAAATTGGGCGCGTTAGTCATTCATCTAAGTTCAAATATCGCGAAGCCAAATACAAAAATCTTTCCAAAATAGGTCGTTTCTAGGGTAAGCTACATGTACAGTCCACAAAGATTACAAAAAGGAATATTGAGTATGCCGGATCTCGTCCCACTGGACCAGGCAGTCATGAATCGTCCTTTCAGCTCCCCTCAGATTGGAGAAGCACGCCACAATGGAAGGATAGAGCTTCTTTAGCTCTTCACCACATTCAGTGGCCTCCTGTTTTGGCACCTTCAAGGCTTCCTTTTTGCCTACTAAGGAGGCCCAATGCCTTAATACTTCTTGCCGAGCAGCGGCGACCTTTACTTGAAATGCCGCAATCTCTTTCTCCCAAGCTTTTATTTGAGCAATATGGTTGTTAGCTGCCAACTTGGACTGCTTGATGTCCTCAGCAAGGGTCTCCACTGTCTTCTTTTGAAGGCTGTAGGAAGCATTCAGAGCCTGGAAGTGATTCATTTGGTGATTGGCGTCCTCTCTCTGGCTGGAGCAGGCTGAAAACTGGGCTCACAGGCTACTGATTCTACCTTTCAAAGAGTTCAGGACCACCTTTTCGGTGGCCAAGAGATCCGAGGATAGCAGAACCTCCATAGCTTGAAGCGAATTTTGTACAGTAGCCTCATCCAACGAGTCAAAATCAGAAGAAAAGAAAACCTTCACCTTTTCCTTAGCGGCAGCTGCTTCCTCTTGAGACACCACAATGGGGACAGCGGGAGGAGGATCGAAGACACTTAGGTCCATTGCAGCCAAGGGGTCCTCCCAAGATAGCTCTTCCTCCACTGCAGCACTAATGGACACGATAACCTGCAAAGGATAAACACAAGTCAGTAAGGATGTTTTCATAAAGGAGGCTGGCACGATAAGGTCTATACTAACGTGGGAGAATAAGCCTAGTCACTGGGAGTCCCGGTGCCCATGATGCCCTCGGTGACCACAAGTTTAGTGTCCTGTTGTCCACCAGTGACTTCCAAACCCCGAGTGACCTCATGGAAGCTCAGGACTTCCTCCTCTTTGCCCACCCCCTCTGAACCTTCATCGCTGGAGACCTCTAGAGTACCAGTAACCTCCTTGAATTTCGGCTGACTAGCCAACCTCCCGGACCTATGGGAACCAGCAGAAGCAGTTTGCTTTTGTCTAGCATCTTTTTAGCTTTGACACTGGAGGAGGCCTTAGGTTACTTAGGTGCTTTTTCACCTAAGGGAGCTGTAGACCACAGACAACAATCAGGGAGAAATAGAGGAAGGAAAAATGGAAAAGAAGGGCGGTTACCTTGATCAGCCTTCCAAACCTTGCTTTTGCCCGAGGCAACAGACAACTTTCCTATAGAAGCTAAAGGAGAAAGAACACATAAAAGCAAAAGAAAGGGTCAAATATCGGCATGAAGCCCTAGGTGAATGGAAAATCACCGGACATACCTTGATCAGGCGAAGAAAGAATGAAGGTCTGAGAAATGTGCCCCCACCAGGAATTGAAAGAGTCGGTCATGGAGGCCGGATCCCTCTCAACACAGACAATTGGCATTACCTCAGTGTCCGACAACTTCTCTTGGCGCTTCTCAATGAACTCCTTAATTGCGGCCTCTAACAAAGAGACCCTACTACCATCCGATTTAGAAAGACGTTGGATAGCGTCTGGACAACCTTGCATCAAGTCAAACTAACGACACCAAAACTGCAGCACATAAATCGCATAGCAGACCCCCAACTGTTTACCACCCCCTTTCAACATAGCAAAGGTCCCACTCAAAAGATGCCGAGCCTCGCAAACCAAACGTCAATCTCTTTTATGCTCCTCAAGCATGCCAGACATATACCATTGTAAGTGTACTGGGAGGACATCCCATTCCTTCCCGCGATCGAAAAGAAACATAGGAGGGACACCCTGTCCCCTCAAGTTCAAAAAGTATATTACTACCTCCTCTTGAGGTAGGGGGCAAGGGCAGTAAGACGCTGCAATCTCAAGGGTGACCTCATCCCTCCAAGTTGAAGCCGAGGAGCATAGAGCTGGGAATTATAGAAGGAGTCACAGTTGCAGAAGCCAAGCCGATAGTGGTAGCTCCTTGAAGGGTTCTGAGGCGACAGCCACATATAGTCCCCGGTAACAGTGACCAAGGAAAATGCTGGCCAGGGAGACCTGTTGACCCTGGTGGAGCGCGAGGGCCTAGTTCTTGGTCTCCTTGTTAAGCAGTCCAGCTGGGGAGCAAGTGATGTACTTGGCAACTAAGTACCACATCAGAGCCAGATTTTGACTTGGCAAGTCCAAATCCTTAGCCTGCCTTATTACTTGCAAAAGAGGAACACGAGTGGTTAGGAATGCTGGAAAACAGAGGAGAAGCATGCAACAACCAAGCTAAGAGACACTCACCCCACTGAAAGAAGAGGCAGTGGGCAGAGAAGCCAATGCCTCCTCTAAAGAGCTGTCTTCCTTTGGGAAAACAGCGGAAGCAGCCTCTTCCCCCTGCAAAGGGAGGCCAATAATTGCAACTACGTCTCGCAAAGTCACCGACATTGGTCCATGCGGAAAGAGGAAAGAATTGCAACCGTGACTCCAGAAGTGCAGGGCTCCCATAATGAGGTCCCTGTCAAAGTACTGCTGATGTAGAGACAACTCGATAAGGTCAGCCACACCAACCTACCTCTAACGACTTTCAAAATGTGGTCACAGCGTGGCCACCTAAGCGTCGTACTTTGACGCATTGAGAATCCACGTCTATTGTTTGCCAGGAGCGGCGGAGGAATCACGGTGGAGAAGAAGAGTTTCTCCTTTAAGCAGCGAAAAGGGCATGCCAGGAGGAGTCGGGGAGGACGGAGGAATGTTTTACCCTGAATAATAAACAGAGGCGTTTATTTATTCATGGATGAATGTTGAAGGTCACCCGGAATAATAAATAGAGGTGTCTAGACTGGAGGAATGTTTTGAAGGACAAAGAGACGCAAAAGAGGGGTCTATACCTGTTTGGTGACCAAGGTTGTAGAAGTAGAGAGAGCTAGAGTGGTTTTCGAATCTACATTACAGAAATGGGGGGTCAGTGTCCAAAGAAAATTTTGACAGAGTTTTCCTCTGCAAATGAGGGTTCCCAAAATTACCTGCAAGCAAATACACTCCTAAGACACACCTCAGTATCCATTACACCAAACAAGCGACCAACACCCAAACCTCAAATTCCAACGACATCCAAAACCTCACGAGTCACTGGGACCACTCAAGGTCACCAGAAATATGACAGTCACCCAAAATCAAAATAAGGGAGTTCGAGAAGATTCATACCTGACATTCTGTTGAGAGACTCGCGGGGCTATCGACGATAGAGAGAAGAAGAATGATGATATTCCTGGAGAAAGACACAGTTTATGAAAGTTAACAGAAGTCACGGGAACGAAGAAGGAGAAAGGGAAGCGCAGGCCTATCGGTGGTTGGCGACGGTGATGAAACTCTCTCAAGATGACCGAGCTCCAATGGTGTTAAAGAGCGAAACACTGAGAGATTGCACAATGGCAGGGAAGGTGGCAGAACAATACGTGCGCGGGTCGAAGGAGAGAAGAAGCTTTGAGAAAAATTCTTGAAAACTGTTTCTTCAGGTGGTTGATAAAGGGCAAAGACTAGCCTTCATATATTGACGGCACTAGAAGAGCTGAAAAAGTTACGTTTAAAGGAGCAATGAATGGGACTGCCTCGGGCCAGCTATTTGGCGGAGGTTTTTGTTAGAAAGTCCTTTAAAATTTCAATGTCCATGCCCATTCAGTGATTCATGTCCGGATGGCTAATATGGGGATGATTAGAGTTATTACCAGCCACATGCGGATGACTTTTGGGTATTACCCTGTGGGAAATCGAAGTAAACAAAGTGTCCAATGGATGTAGCCGGATAATCAAGTGCCACCATAGGGCTTATTCATAAGCTCAATGGTGTAGGGGGCATCTGTTTACACCTAAAAATGGGTTCAGCCCATTTTTACTGTTTTGGGTTGAAAACCCGAAGCTCAAAGAAAATCCATGATTCGAAGTCCAGACACTAGCCTTGGCCCATTAGAGTTCGGTGTCCAGCAGAAGAGGACGTAGTAGAGTTGGAATTGGATTAGGAGTCTAGGAGTCCAAAATTAAAGAGGAGATAAGAGGATAAGTTGATGGACACCAGCCAAACTCAATCTCCATCGGATAAGATGAGGTTTAAACTTTATCTTTATCCAGTGGGATTAAATTTTATCAAGGTTGCAAGTTCAATTGGAGTAGGACACTCAACATTTTGGCTATAAATAGGGGCTTTGAAGAAGGAAAAAGGGATCCAACCTCTGACAAATCAAAAGCTTGGCACCCTAGCAAATCTTTGCACTTTTAGGTTATTTCTTTTGCAGCAATCCTTTATCTTTCCTAGCCTAGCATTTTTCTTTCCAATTGTCATTAGCTATTCTTCAACTTTCATAGTCATTGCGTCTTGCTAATTTGTTTATCAAAAAAGCAAAGTACTTCCTGTTAGATTTTTGTCCCTTTTCTAGCAATACATAGTCGTTTTAAATTTCAGTTAGATTACGAGGCGCAACAATCTTTTTTCCTATTTTTCCTAGTTTGGAAACACTTTAATTTCCTGGCACGCTCGCAAACCGAAACAAAAGGTTACGTGTTGTCCTTTAGTCAAATAAAGGTCAAACAGTGGCTTTAGAAGCTAAGCCACTTTTGCCGATTAAATTTGAATCTCCCCAATTTATCCTTTTCATAATTTGAAAATCTATCCAAAGTTTCAGGTTTATTGGGTAAATTGATACAAAATTTTGTTACATACAACCTGCTAGTTTAGCATCCACGGTTTAAATGCTATCATTTCTATTGTTATATTAAAAGTTAATATAATAGTCATTCCATAGATTTTTTTTGAAAAATAAAATTTTTTGTTTACATATCTCATTAAATGATTTAAGATATTTTGTATTAAATTATATTAAAATTCTTAGGTATTAAAGCTTTGAAAATTTATTGCATTAGTATGTTTATTAATTTTTGTTTAAAAAATCCATCTTCAATTAATAAATTCTTGACACTAACTTTAACGAGAGTTGAATATTTGTTATCAATTTGCAGATAAAATAAGAATTGAGAGAATGATTGAATGCAAAGACAGAAACCAAGAATTCAAATGTTCAAGTAAATTTTCATCATCATAAATGATTTATTGTGAAGAATTTAAGTCAAGATGAGATTGTTTAAAGAGTTAAAAGCAATCAACCAAAAGTAGAGATAATATTTTTAGTTGGGTTAAAATTAACAGGTCAAGTTTGAATTGACTAAATTCGAATCAAGCTTGAATCTAGAAGCTAATTTAAGGCCATTTTTTTTAAAATTTGAAAGACATAATTAGCCTAAACATCCTCCGTTAAAGTGATGTTATTTTGGTTTAGTTGTCCAAAAATAACATCATTTTGGTTTAAATTGTTTAACATGATATCATTTTGGTCTATAAATTTAAGAACTCGAGACTAAAATAATGCTATTTTGGTCAGTTACATAAACCAATGTCATTTCAAGGCACTTTGACAGGACTTTAGCCACTTGTCGAGCATTCCATCTGTATAGACCAGTTGTCATCCATAACTAAAAGAAGAAAAGAATGAAGTCTAAGTTGTTCTCAAGGTACCCAATTATTTATGTTTAGAATCAAGCATCCACTCGATTTACGTGAGCTTTTGCACAGAGGAGGCATAGAGAGTGGTTTCGATAGTTTACAAAAGGTTCGAGTCAAGTTCCAAAAGTAAGAAGCAAGTCTTTGAGAAAGTAGTTATCGAATGTTACAAGTTCTTATTTAACAAAAAAAATGTTACAAGTTCTGGACTGAAAAGTAAACTAGCATCATTCTTTTGCTAGGTTTGCATATAAAAGTTCTAGAAGAAAAATGGCTTCAAGGTTTAACTTGTAAAAGGCATCAAGCTTATCTTTGTTTCACATACCGACGGAAATCAAGCATCCTAAATGGCTTCGGATAAGGCAGAAGGAATGGGATGTCTTGGAGGGCTCGAACAATAAGGATAAAAACTTGAACAAGCTTTAAAAAAGTGTTACTAAGGCCAAAGATCCATTGGAGAATCTTAGAGGACCAATGTCACAGTTGCGAGCTAAATATGCTAAAGAGGCTCTTATTAGTCTAATGGTGGATCTATATGCAAGGGAAGAAAATAAAAAACTTAGAGACATGCCTTTAAGTTCTTAATGATGATTTCAAGGCTTAGAGCAACGTGTTAGACTTATTAAAGAAGGCTAACTATGTTGTTACACTAAAAACAACTTGTTTGTTACAATAAGGTTATTTTGAGCATCTCGGACCATGTTGTGTCATCTATTTGGGCTGACTTAGATTATGCTTTGGATATCTTAATTAAGTTACTTAAAAATTAACTACGTGAGTTCCAACTTTAGATAGGCCCCCTTAGCTGTTTGGTTTATTTTGGGCCTAAATAGCCTGTTTTAAGTTTGTTTGTTTGTTAGGAGTCTATTATTTGGGTCAAAATACACATCCTATCATTGTGGGATTCAACCTAGGACATTAGTTTTAGTATAAAAACACTTTAAAACTTGTTTATAAAGAGATTTGATTGATTTCCATATCCAATAAACATATTCAGTATTTTTGCATTCCTTTAGAGAAATCCCTTTTAATGTTCTTTAAAGACTTGATTTTCATTCAAGTAAAGGCTTGTGAAGATCAAAACCCATTCCTTATCACTCCCAATCCATTTCTAATTCTGTAGATGTGGCAAAATTACCTTCTTGAGTCGATAATTTAATCTTGATTCATATAAAATGATCCTTAGATCTTGAATCTATGATTTATGCTTCATTTGATTTGAGGTAAAGAGCATAACATACATTAGGAGTTCTAAAATGAAATTGAAGTTAGTGTTGTCTAGAACAAGAGTCAGATACATGCTTTAATTAGTCTCATGCCTATGTAAGGCTTTATTTTATTTGTAGTTGACAAAGCATCATTATTATTATTTAATTAAAACCCTTTATAGAGGTTTTTTCAATCTTTTTATAGTACTTCTGTTTTAGGTTTTCTAATACTTTAATCTTATCTAGTTTGCTAGTGGGGATCAAAAACCTATGATGTTATTACTCCAAGTTCTTTCTTTTCTAGAGTGTAGCAATTAATTTCCTTCTACTTTGCTTGTTTATGTTCGATTTCATGGTTAGACATAATTTCCTTATAATGGTCATTATTCTTATTATATTAGTATCGTATCTCATTAGTCTTATTTATGAGGGTTATATCAATTTAGGACAGTTAATTATGTTGAGAGGTAATATTAGTGAATCAATTTGGTCTATTAACCAACTAAAGCCTAAATTATGAACCACCTAAGGTTGATGATCAATCGACAGTAGGCAAAGGTCATCCTAACCACTATCAGTTCTTATTTTAGGACTATCATACCCCTTACTACTAATTGAGCCTTTAGAAAAATAAATAAGACATGAGTAAACAATTGGAAGAAGGATGCATTAAAAAAATTAAGTTTGAAAGGACAGTGTCCCTCCTTTAAAAGCAATAAAAGGATCGATGGTATAGGACATAGTCGTGTCCTAAGATGTGCTTCAACGAACAAAATATATTTGAAATGCGAGAACCTTTATACGTTTCTTAGATCATTCTTAGATTATTCTTTCAATAGAAAACTTAAGATTAAGTTGTATGAAATATAATATTTTCATAGATTTCCCTATACCACAATGTCTTTTATTTTGTCAATTATTTTTTTTAATTCAAACATGATTCATGGCCAAATGTTTCATATGTTAACATAGGGAAAAATTTAGTTACTATATTTTTATGGATTCATATAGTTTTATTTATAACATGGGATCAAATATCTTTAATTATTGTTAAAACATATTTACTCATTTCAACGTCTAAATCTTATTATAATTCACTTACGAATGATTTAAGAGACCCTGCTTATGAGTGGATCATGGTTTAGATATTAAGGGTTAAGTGGAATGTTGGATATAGAGCCACATAATCTCGTTCTTATTAAGGATAAACCTTTCATAGAAGTTCACATAATTTAATTCATGTAAATGGATGTTATCTTGGTATAAATACAAGTTAATCAATTTACATATCGATGGTTGCAGCTGTAAAAAGTGCAATTGATATTTTATGAAGTTTCTTTTGGAAATTAAAGAATTGTATTTGCAAGAAAGGTATGTAAAAACCTTACAAAGTTTGATACAAAGTGTCCATATATACCAAGACAAATCAACTTAGAGAGTTACAAAAGTCCACTTGTTTGACTAATCCTACTAAGAGGACATATGTCCTTCCAACATTTTGCATGCTTTTATCTCCTTTTAATATTTTATGAACTTTGATAAGTCTAGCTGATGAATCCATTCTATGTTTATTGAATCATGACATTAAACGTGATACTAGGTAAAATACTTATCTAAGTATCAATTATAATTGATTTCTCTATTTGGTTATCGTTCTTTTACCTATTTCTTTTTTATGTTTTCTTTTATATTTTATTACTGAATTAATATCCATCTTTATTAATTCTTTAAACTTGTTAATAGTGGACGAGTCCATTATATCCATCTAGCTTCCTTATAGGATTTATACTCTACTTACTATTATATTACTCAATGATATATGTGCTTATCTTAGTTTACGAGTAATTAGTTTGTAATAGAGGAAACTTTAGTAGTAGAAAACATCATTCTAATACATCATATGTCAAGTTATTTTAAATGGATAATTCCTATTATAAAAATGATAATTACATAACTTCTTTAAAATACAAGGGGATAAAAATGCTTTTTGGAACTATAAGGAGACGTGAAAACATATAAACTATAAAGAGGCACTATTGAACCAAGGGACGTTCCAACTAATGTATTGATAATAACAAAACTTAATTATTACTAATGTGCTTATTATTTTGATGAAAAGCAATATTAGAACAAAATGAAATCATAAACTTAAGAAGTTATTGTATAACGTTGATAAAGAGAACTTGAGGTTTATAACTGATGAAATGAAGATCAAAACAAGAATAAAAGGATATTAAGGTCATTTCACATATTGTATTATTATTTGTAAATTCACTTTGTTAATTTAATGATAAAAAAGGCTCACCACGCATAATCATTTCATCTTACTTAATTACATAAGACTTTACATTCATCAAGAGGCACTGAAACTTTTGATTTTAATATAAAAGCCTCTTGATCTTTCAAATTATCTTCAAGAAATATTTTGGAAGTGTTTTTTTAATCATGTTTGGATTAAAATAATTGGTTTTGAACTTTTGAAGTTGTTAAAATCATGTTTTTAAGGTGATTGGTTGACTTGTATGGGTTAGTGGTCAACCAATATAGGTTAAAGTTGTTAAATTTGATGTTAGAGTAAGTGAGATAGTTTTAAATCGTAATATTTTGTTGTAGTGCTAAATATAATACTTGGGGTGATCTAAGAGGTATTAAGGTTCCTCTTTACCTTATAAGAAGATTGTAAGAAAGGTTACTCCTTACCGTGAAAGATTGTACATAAGTTGTTCTTTACCTTGAGAAAAGAATTATAGTAGAATTCCAAGAAGAGTCTTGGGAGTGAAAGTAAGCAAGCGTTATTTATTGAACCACAATAAATTGGTTTGCACTTGCTCTTCCCTATCCTTTTTATCAATTTTTGATTAATTTATAATAATAAATTTTCTCATTCTTATTTATATTGATTATTATTATATATGAGTACATTAATTAAAAATTATTAAAATTTATAAACAGCTAATTCGCCTCCTCTTAGGTGTCATTAGGGACAAACAAATGGTATCAGAGAGGGTCTATTAGGCTAGTATTTCTAACAAAATCCTATAGAAAATATTATAAAGGCATATTTAGGAGTATCATCATCATCATTCAATCAAGAGGGACAAAACATCAATAGACCACCTTTCTTTGATGGAAAGAATTAACTTTATTGGAAAACTAGGATGGGATTCTTTTTAATGTCTGAAAGTGTAGACTTATGGAAATAGTTTCTAATGGTCCATTTATTCCAACAAAAATTGTAGATACCAAAAAGTTACCCAAATTAAAGGAAGAATGAGAACCTCAAGATATGAGATTAGTTTCCTTGAATATTAGGGCATATAATCTTATTTTGTTCATCAAGGAGAAATGAAATTAATATGGTCTCTATATATGAAATGATTCACAAAATTAAGCATACTTTAGAAGTTACATGTGAAAGAACCAATTAAGTGAAGGGGAGCAAAGTAAGCATGCTAATACATCAATATGAATTGGTTTAAATTAAGCATGATGAAAGCATATCTAGTATGTATTCGAGTTTTATTGATATTATTAATGCACTCAAAGCTCTTAGAAAGACATATATTAATGTTAAAATGGTAAGAATGTTGCTTAGGTAACCTCCCAAAACATAGGAAACCAAAGTGACAGCTATACACAAAGATAAGGATCTAACAATACTACTATAGACATTGATGAGGTAAAATCCAATTTTTATTCTTGTAATAATGGTGATGGTTTGACATATGATGTGTTAGTAGAAAGTTTAGAAATCATAAGTAAGATAAGGAAAAAATTGCCTTCTAACATAAGTAAGTTCAAAAAGAGTTAGATGCATACATGAGTGAGAATGAAAAGATGAAAACTGAATTACATAGCCTTAAAGCATCTAAAAATGTGATTCTTGATGACAATCATGACATAGATGCAATATGGTATGAGAAAGAAACATTGAAAAAGTAAATTGATGTTGTTAAGGAATCGTTATTTAAATTTACAAAGGGAAGTGAGAAACTTAAAAACATGATAGGAGTTTAAAAACATTCTAATGATAGGCCTGGAATTGGATATAATTGTAAGAGTGATTCTAACACTAAATCTACTTTTGTCGAGGGTACATATTTATATAGTGAAGAACCATTTCCTAAGATGAAAAATGAGCATAGAGCATCCACATCCAAAGATACATACACATTCACTAAGTCCCAACCTAAAAGCAAACATCATGCTTTCATATATGGCTCACAACTTTGGTATAAAATTCAATACTCTTAACGGAAGCATAGGTATAATTTCTATGATAACAAACAAACCTATTCACACCTATATAGAATCATACATCACGCCTTCATTCATATTATGCATCATACATATAATCATGGTAAGACTTTTCACCATCCTAGGAGACCAATCAACATATTTAATGTCCAAAGAAAACTTCCTCATTATATATACACACATAGAATTCCAAGCAATGCATTTATGCATCATCATTACTTATATAACATGGTATGCCATTTTTTGATAAGCTTGGACATATTAATAGATGTTTTATTAAACAAACAATCTTAAACAAACCTTTGTAAGTGTGGGCTGAAAAGAAGAAGGAATGAAATAATCAAAGGAACTAAGCTTATTTGAGTTCCTAAAACACATTGATTGTATTATTTGAAGGAGAAAATGGTAAGAAGTAGAGATGGTAGCTATTAATTTGAGCATTATCTTTAGAATTTCTATCTTTTTTATTTTGATGAATCTAATATTCTTACCTCCAAGCAAGTCTTGAAGATGTTTTTATAGAGAATTTAACTCCTAAAATTGACTATCAAGATTTCCAAAATTATTGAACTAAGTGAGCATGATGAGAAAGATGAGATTCCACTAATGATTTGAGAATTTGATAAGAATCTCCATTCAAATCTCTCATAAGTATTGTTCCACATAAGGTAATCACTAGTTTATAATTTTAAAATAAGTGATTACTTACATTTATGTGTCAATTTTAGTGTAAATCGTTGATGATAATTATTTGAGTTTGAATTATAAATGAGGTATTTTAAAGTGTGAATCTTAGTACCTATAATTAGAGACTATAAAAATAATTTCACTAAGTTAGAATTTACATCAATTGGGATATTATTTCTCTAAATTTTTGAATAAGTATAAATTTTGCTTATTAGGGGAAAATTAGTTTTGTTTAATGGGAATTCCTTTTTATAAGGCCCTTTATGTGATCAACGTATTTTCAATTGATATTTAGTTGGTTATTTTGTGTTTTAATACTATTTTATTGAAGTTTTGATACTTTGAGTTTTAATGGAGTTTTAATGCTGGTTCTTTAAGCTATCTAGTTAACTAGTCGACCAATATCTTATTTTGGTTGATTGGTATATTTAAAATCCACTCTTTTTTCCTTTCCACTAAGTTTGTTAGTTTTCTAGTTCCTTATTTGGTTGCCTAAATAGTCACATTATTCAACCAATGTTCTTTAGTGGTCGATCAATGTTCCAATATCTAACATTTTTACCAATGAGTTAGTTCTTTGTTTGTTCGAAGATCTGGTTGTCCAATTACTTACATTAGTCTACTAGTATACGTCTATGATCGACTAATATAGCAAGTTCAAAAAAAAATTTTAGACTCCTCCTCGTATGTTCAAAACTACTCCACATATCCTATTCAAAACAAACTCCGGTTGATCAATTCTCATATCTGAGGGCTTTCTCCTTATTTTTTGTCCTATATTTCATATTTTATCTACATATCCCCGAAAACCCCATACAATTAACTCTTTTCCTTGAAAAGCATCAACCCCCATTTCATAAAATTCTTATTACAATTGCATGAAATTGAAATTTTGTTTTCTTAAGTTTAAAATTTGGGGATTTTGATCTTTTTGAATTAAAAGTTAACTTTTTAAGTTGATGCCTCCATAGTTAAATTGTCAAAAGGCTTAAGGTTGCTTCCCTTCTAATTATATCAATACATCTTTAATTTTTCTTAATTTGTTTATTTTGGGCACTTCTTCATGTTTCTACTTTTTAAATTTTCGATCTTTCAAAATTATAAATTCTTTTTATGAAATTGATTGTTGGATATTGTAAGTATGTTTTATTTGTTACAATTCTAACCTCTAATTTTTGAAAACTAACCTTTGGTGTTTTTAATTGAAATTTTCAACTTAGGCATCATACCGAAATTAGGGAATTTTGAATTAGACACAATTAGGGATATTTTTGTGAAGATTAACCTTTTGTTTTGACTCTTTAAATATTCAATAGCATTGTCTAATGAGAAAGTTCAGCAATATTGATCAAATTCATCTTTTTAACTAGGTTAGCTTTATGTATAAAGCTTTACATTGTTTATTTTTTTATTTCTTTTTAATGATTACAAAAAAGGAGAGAAAGTTTGGTGATATTATATTTTCGGAGAGTGATAATATTAAAGGGGAGTGATATTTTTGTCATCCATGTATTTTTTGCATCACGCCCTTTATGTGATATGCTTAATTAAACTTATGTTATCTTCATAGCTATTTCTTTATATTTTGTTCTTGATATTGAATTATGATTTATGCATGAATTAAGGAGGGAGCTAACGATTATCTTGATAGTGGTTTGTGTGCTTAGCTTCATTATTGTTCTCTAATATCACAAATGTTTTGTCATCATTGAAAATGTGGAGATTACTGAACCAAGAGAGGTTTTAATTGATGTTTTGATGATAACAAAACATAATTACTACCAACGTGTTTATTATTTTTGTAAAAGGCAATATTAGAATGAAACAAAGTCATAAACTTGAGAAGATAGTGTATAAAGTTGATAAAGAGAAGTTGAATTTTTAACCAATGAAATGAAGATAGAAATAAGAACAAAAGGAGATCAAGGCTCATTAAGGTTATTTCACATATAAGCTAACTTTTTAAGTTGATGCCTCCATAGTTAAATTGTCAAAAGGGTTAAGGTTGTTTCCCTTCCAATTATATTGATGCATCTTTAAGTTTGCTTAATTTGATTATTTTGGGCACTTTTTCATATTTCCACTTTTTTACTTTTCGATCTTTCAAAATTATAAATTCTTTTTATAAAATTTATTGTTGGATATTGTAAGTATGTTTTATTTGTTACAATTCTAGCCACTAATTTTTGAAAACTAAGCTTTGGTGTTTTTAGTTGAAAATTTCAACTTAGGCATCATAACAAAAATTGGGGAATTTTGAATTAGATACAATTAAGGATATTTTTGTGAAGATTGACCTTTCGTTTTGACTCTTTAAATATTCAATAGCATTGTCTGATAAGAAAGTTTAGCAATCTTGATCAAATTAATCTTTTTAACTAAGTTAGCTTTATATATAAATCTTTACATTGTTTATTTTTTGATTTCTTTTTAATGATTCCAAAAAGGGGGAGAAAGTTTGGTGATATTAGATTTAGGGAGAGTGATAATATTAAGGGGGAGTGATATTTTCGTCATCCTTGTATTTTTTGTATCATGCCCTTTTAGTGATATGCTTAAGTAAACTTATGTTATCTTCATAGGTATTTCTTTATCTTTTGTTCTTGATATTGAATTATGATTTATGCATGAATTAAGGAGAGAGCTAACGATTATCTTGATAATGGTTTGTGTGCTTAACTTCATTATTGTTCTCTAATATCACAAATGTTTTGTCATCATTAAAAATGTGGAGAATATTGAACCAAGAGATGTTTTAATTGATGTTTTGATGATAACAAAGCATAATTACTACTAATGTGTTTATTATTTTTGTAAAAGGCAATATTAGAATAAAACAAAGTCATAAACTTGAGAAGATACTATATGAAGTTTATAAAGAGAAGTTGAAATTTTTAACCAATGAAATGAAGATAGAAATAAGAACAAAAGGAGATCAAGGCTCATCAAGGTTATGCCACATATTGTATTATTATTTGTAAGCTCACTTTGTTAATTTGTTGATCCAAAAGGCCCACCATGTATAATCATTTCATTTTACTTTAATGCATGAGTCTCTACATTTATCAAGAGGCATTGAAAATTTTAATTTTAATGTAAAAACCTCTGTAATCTTTCAAATAATCTATTATGGGAAGTGTTTTAATCATATTTGGATCAAAAAATTGGTTTTGATCATTTGAATTTTTTAAGATCATATTTTTAGGTTGAATGGTCAATCTATATAGGTTAGTGGTTGACCAATATAGGTTAAATTTATTGAATTTGATATAGCAAGAGTTTATAGCAAAATTGGTTGATGTATTGATTGAGTATTGTACCATATTGGTCGACCAATATGGTACATTAGTCGAATCAATCAATATGTGTATTACTTGACCAGTGTTCCAACAACTGGTGAATCTAGTGCTCTAAATGCATAATAGCATACAGGTTGACTAATGCACTATATATGATTGTTGTACCATCCAGTTCTTGTCTCCAATGACTATTTTGGGTCCCAAAACACTATAAATAGGTGTTTTCTGATTAGTTTTAACATCAATAAGGTTTTGGGTGTTATGTACACACATTTTAAAGAGTTTTTCAATCATTTACACATCATTATGCCATATTTGCGTAAGGGATCCATTTTGGAGTTTTCAAGTGAATGAGATATATTTGAGCTATAATACTTTGTTGGGGTATCCAGTGTTATATTTGGGGGTTGATCCAAGTGATATTGGGGCTCCTCTTCACCTTGGAAGAAAATTGTAAGAAAGGTTCCTTTTTACCATAGAAGATTGTACAAAGGTTGTTCTTTAACTTGGAAGAAGAATTATAGTGGAATTTCAAGATGAGTCTTGGAAGTGGATGTAGGCAAGGGTTGTTCGCTAAACTACTATCATCTTTAATTTATTTCTCAATTTCTTGATTAATTGATATTAACCAAATTTCTCATCTTTTGATATATTAATTGTTATTAATTGAGTGCATTAGTAAAAATATTGTTAAATTTTGTAAAAATTCAATTCACCTCCTTTTTTGGGTTCCATTAGAGAATAATAGATATAATATATAAGATTTAAATCATCATCATTAATGAATGAATATATGATGATAGGAAGATTTTAACAATTTTTTCAATCATAAATGAGTAACTGTTAGGATTTTTTAACATTATTTTTATATTTTAGAATTAGTGTTAACTGTTAGGAGAAGAACTAGACCCTAAAGAGACATAAAAAGACATTTTTTAAAAGAAGAGCTCAAAATTCATCCTATTTTGAGTGGATCATTGTGACAATTTAGATCGTCTAGAATCTTTATCTAGTGTTAATTAATTAATTTATTTTATTAGTTGTGTTTTTTGGGTTAAATAATATGGTTATGGTAAATTTTTTCTTGTATCTATGTAGGAAGGATCCCACACAATTTATCTTTGTAAAGATTGATTATATTTTATTTATAAGTTGAAGCTTTATATATGATAATTATCTTTGATTGTTCTTAATGTTGGTTCACCTAAAGATAACAATGAGATCATTTCTTAATTCATTTGTAGATCAATACTTTACCCATTATTATATTTGGTTGTGAGTAATATTTAGTTGTAAAGAAAACTTGAGTAGATAAAACTCACCAACTAGGAACGAGCTTGGTAATACGCTAAGCTCCAAGCTTGACAATCAAAATGAAAATTAAAAGAGGATGGAAGCCAACTTTGATCAAATAATGAAGAACCACTCCTCTTTCATTTATAACTTGGAGGTTCAAGTTGGACTACTTTCCAATGGATTTTTAACATGGAAGGCACTAAGTTATATGTGGGAGAATCCATATTACATGCAAAGTTGGCCTCAGAATACACCATATGAGCACACTTATACTGAGTTGGATATGAAATATCATTGGAGCTTATTAATGCCTCCTAGTGACAAAGAGAAAAAGTTTAATGATATGAATGAACTAAAAATTCAAGAAAAGAAAGAAAAATAGAGGATAGAGAAAATGGAGGTTGAAGAAGAGAAGAAAGTCTCTGTTCAAGAAGTGGACGAAGGTGATTAAGGAAAAAAGAGATTAGTTCACCTTCATACAGGACAAACTGTTGGAGTTAACTAAAGATTCAAGGAGATTCATCATTCACTATTTTATTGACAGTTTGTTATGGAAAATGGCATTATTAGAATCACTTAGATTTTTAAATTTGATCAATTATGTCCTTATTATTATTATCTTTCAACACGTGACTTATTTACATGTTACTAACCTATTATAAGGATAAACAAGTGCGAAGGTAGATGTAGATTTGAATGGTCTGCTAAGCTTATGATGATGAATAAGCAATATTTGGAGGCAGTCCATGAATTATGATAGGTTTTATAATTTTTTTATTTCATTTTGTTTGCATGTTATATTAGATAGGTTTTTCGTAAATTCTTACATGTAGGTTCATTATTTTCTTTTTTTAGAGTGATTTTGATTACTGAATCTCATATTTGGAAAGTTGTTACAGGTTAGGGAACAAGTTCCAAGGGATAAGTGAGGAAAATAGTATAAAAATGTGACAAAATTGGGTGTGTTAGGAACATTATGATTGTGACTCCAGTCACGATCGTGCATGCTAAGGGCATGCACGATCGTGACCAGAGTTACAATCATGGCATGCATTCTCTGTCACAAAAGCGAGAATCAAGTTACACTATTATAACCCACATGCACTATTGTGAAAGCCCCATTTTGCCTTTCTGCTAAAAACCCTAACCTTTTAAATACTTGTTCTCTCTTTTTCCTCCTCTCATATTCTCTCTCTAGCTAGTAGCCACAACTGTAGCTCCTTACTTTCTCTCAAATCTCTTTTCACTTTCAACTATTTTCACTCTTTTCTTTCACCTTTCTTCTAGATTATCATTATTTCCACACAGATCTAGTGATTCCCACTCAAAATTACATGTTTTTTTGTGAGTTTTTCAAGATTTTCTCTATAATTTATTTCTCCTACATTCTTGAGTTTTATTTTATGTTTTTGACGTGTTTTCTTGGTTGTTTTTATCGGTTCTACTTCAATCATGTCCCCAAGAATCAAGAAAATTGCAAAACACTTAAATTCTAAAGGAAAAGCAAACGTGTCAAGAAATGGTGCACATCACATAGCCAAGGATTTTGGAGCTTTCTTTTCAATCTTCGTATAAGAAGAAGGTAACAAATTCAGAAATCTTTATTCTAGAATTATTACAACACGTTGCTATTTCAATTTTTCAATCTTAGAAAATCTAGATTTGAAAGGAAAAGTTGATACTTTGAGTGTTATAATTCAATGGGATAAATTTATAAGATCCTACGTATTAAGAGTTGACCGTTGAATTTTATACTACTTTACATTATAAGTTATGAAAGATAATTTTTGGTTTAAGTTGCATGGAAAACCTTATAATGTTGACTATGATATTATGAAGCAAAATTGTGGTTTTCCAAAATAAAAATTATTAAAAAAACATGAAAACTTTCATGTTGAACAATATTGGAAAAAAATTTACAAGGATGGATGGATTTAATTTGAAAAATGCACCTAATAATATTTAGAATCCTGAACACTTGTTACTATATAAATTCATGTGTCAAACTATTATAGTCAAAGCTCAAAGTAATAAGTGTTCTTAAAAAGATTTATTCATACTCTGGTGCATGGAACATAAGGTTCAAGTTTGTATATCAACTCGTACTTTTTAAATGATAGTTACTTCACTTAGTAAGAAAAGTAGCTATCTAGGCATAGGTTTTTTCGTCACTACTCTAGCTTATTTTCATGGTGTCCCTTTTAATGAACTATCCCCTGTTATTCATCAGGATTTAAATCATACGCATTTTTGGTGAGCGGAGATCTTGGAGTGTCATGGTATAGAACTCTAAGATAATGGCTGGCAATTAAAGTTTAAACACATAATAGGACAGGCAAGTTTTAGTTTAGCACTACCAAAATAGCAATCAACAAGTCTTATTAAGTGAGGAATCCTAGGAGGAAGAGGAAAGGTGGGAGAAGGTGCTTGAAACAATGGAAGAGGATAACAAGAGCCTAGGGGGTTGTCTGTACACCATAGAGAAACAGTTGAAGAATGTCGTGCGTCATTACCATCAACAATAGTATCAAACGAAAAAATTGAGTAAATATTTTACCGTCTCCAAATTCCATCTCCTACACCTGAATCATTATAATTTTCCTCGATCTTGCCTCTACATTCTCTTTATAGTTTTTTTATTTGTATTGATTTGGTTTCCAAATTAAGGACAATTTATTGTTCAAATGTGGTGATGTTTATTCAATGGCATATTAATTATGTGTGAAATTGGCATTTACATTGTGTTATTTTTTTATTCGGTTGCCATAATGTGAACATTTTGTTACATGGTGTGTGCATTGTGTGAATGTGTAGAAAAACATGAATTGAACGGAATTAGCTTAATTTTAAACATGGTCATTTAAATCATAAAGGCATATGAACTTGTGAATTTTGTGTTTTAAGTGTCTTCAGGATGAATATGCATGTTATGACATCTATTCTTTCAATTTATGACATTTGTTTGTATAAATTTATAATTACACTCATTTAAATTGGTAGGTATCATTAGTAACACTTTTATGAGAATAATTCACTAAAAAGAAATGAGGTAGGCCAAGAAATAAAAAATAATAAAACATAAAAAGAGTGTAAAATCCTCATTCTGTTGGCCTTTTTTAAAAAAATTGGGTTACGATTAAAGATGGTAACCAGATGAGAGATATGATATGGCTGAGCAGTTAGGGCATTCACAAAACAATGTTTTCCTTCACATTAAAAGGCTAGAATGACACTCTGACCAATCTAAGTGAGAAACATAACATAGTTGAGTAACAGAGGGACATTCATCACAGGTTGTTTACCTTCACATCAAAAGACTAGGTGATTGTGAAAGAAAATCAAAATGATGGTGCTTGAAATAAAATTAAACTTAATGATATTTTTAAAATAGCAAAAATTTTCATAAAGGGTTACTTAGTAATAGTTTACCTTTTTGATTGATCAATAATAATAAGTGAATGCTTACAAGTGCCATAGGTGCATGAATAGGGTGTTAATATTTTGATTGATATGCATATTCAAATCAAAGCAATTAAATATGAAGAGAATAAGTTAGCATGTTGGAACTTTTAAGTGGTTGATGTTTGTTAAGTTAATTATATAAGATTCTGTGCCATTATACCATTATTACATGTTGTATGATAGTGTGTTTGTGTGTTTTGTTTGTTTGTGGTTTTAGTTATGTTTAGAGACAAGCAAAGGTTTAAGCATAGGGATGTTGATGGGTTTATGTTATAGTATGTTTGTGTGAAAATTGCATATTGCGTATAATCCTAATGTTAGTTTTTGAGCCTAAGAGCAATATATCATTATATTATCCTTTTTATTTCTTTATTGTTTGTTTTTATCTTAAATAGTTGTATTATTATAGAACTTGTTTTTATTATTCATATTGAGGCACCATGTTAGACTAGAGGCATTAATATGATAAAGGTACTTAGATTTAACTAGTTATTTTAACCTATTTGCTTTGATTATTACCTACATTGTTTTAACCATCAAAAGTAACCAATTTTGAGATTTAATCTTTTCTTTGATTTAAAATAGCCATATTGACAGCTAATTACTATATTTTTCTTGAATATTTTTCATCTAGTTTTGAACCTCGAAGGATTTGCATTTACTTAATTACTTAAAACTTGGATTATATTGAAGAATTTTGAAGAGAAGATTCATTGTGCTTATAATTGTTGGTGCATTTTAGTTGTTAAATTTGTTTCTTCTCAAGTGCATTGTTATTACATCCTTAAATTCCCTTAAACGTTGCTCAAACATTAAGCAATAATTCAATAAAAAACAAAAAAAAATTATGATATTGGTTGGAGGATGAGAAGAATTATTATTGTACCAGTTGACATTTTTTCTTGAAAGAACTACATTATGGAGATTAATTTTTATATAGTCTTTTTAATGCAAATTTCATTCATATTGTTCTTCTTTAAAAAGACTTCTTGATTTCGCTTCTAGTTTACTTATTAATGGTGGATATGAGACTTTACTGCAAGTTTATGTCAAGATTCCTTCTACATATTGATTTGATAGCTTTATTACATTTTCCAACCTTAGTAGTTTTAGTGAAATGAGTGAATCCATTATGATAGTGTGGAATTTTATGTTTTTTATTTCAGAAAGATTGTCAATTTGATTGCTATTAATGTTGGTTTGTGGAAGTTTGTTCTATGATTTTTGGAGTCCAATTATATGTTAATTTAATTCATAAGTTATCATAGTTCAATGTGTGGATGTATAGGTTGAAATTGAAAAGAGATAGATGTTTCAAAATTTTTATGACTTGGAATATTATTTTCTTAAGGACAAGCAAATGCTTAAGTGTGGGGAAGTTGATAAATACTTAATAAGATCCCATATTTTTGTACATTTTGCTTGATTATTTAAGGGTTTTAACACTTATTTTTTTTAGCATGCTTTTAGGACCTATTGCCTTCATAGATCAAAAGGAGTGGAATTTGGGTGAAATTGACATAGAAAATTAAAGAATTAGTGTTATTCTTGGAAGGACACATCCATGATGATAGAATATACACCTGCGAAAGACTTAGACACAACCGTATGAGGGATCGCGTAAGTCCTTAAGATTGCGTGTGAGTTAAAAACACTATTTCGACCATCTTGAGTTTTGACACACCCATATGGTGATGGACGTGGATTTGTTCTAGTCATGTAGAACATGGCTTAAAGAGGGACTGTATGGAACTGAAGAAGATCCATAGAGCAATATAACATGAGGCAAAATTGTGCTTAGGACCATTTGCTAATCATAAGGGACACAGTACGATCCGCGGTCTAAGAAATAGTGACATTCATAAAATGGGGGCACTAGCATATATGAGACTATGTTTTTCCCTTAAAGATAAGAGACAAATATATAGACAAATCCTGGATCGTGTCCAAAGGAATAAAAATGTATATAAATGATAATTTTGGAAGATTATTCACTTTACCATTTGGGTACATCTTTTTGCTTCCAAAGGTTAGAGTTAGTCATTAAGATGTCTAAATATAAATTTCTTTTCATCAAAGGATTAAGATCTAGGCATCATCTAAATGGATTAAGTTATTCACAAAATTAGGATTTGCTTATAGATCTTTTTCAATCTTGTTTCATTTTTTCCCATTGATTCTATTTTTTAAAATATTATTAGTGACTAAATGTTTATCATTGTTTAGATAGGAAACTCACAATCTTTACTTTTATATATAAATTTGATTAATTTGTAAATGTGATATTTTTTTTCAATTTCGTTTGATTGATCTTAATATATGATTTAGTTATGTTAATAACTACATTTTATTTTATTTCACTTATAGAAACCTTAAAAGAGCATATCTATGATTGGACTGCAGTTTAGGTAACAAGAGTTAAATAGGATGCCTAAGAGTAACTTATACGATCCTTTTTATGACGGGGTGAAACCTTTCACTGAATCTCACATATCCTAGTGTATTCAAATGAGTGTTATGTGTATTCAGAGAAGTGTTATCTTCTTAAGTATATAGGTTAATCAACCAAAGAGTAAATGGTTATAGCTTGAAAGAGTGTAGTTTCAATTTCTAGGAGGTCTTATCAATCAAATTAAACATATCCATTCCATGTTAAATGGTTTATGAAATTAGAAGTAATACTGTGGAAATTAATTGTATAAACATTAATATGTGATTAAAATCTTTCTTTCTAAATTGTCTTTTTGGTAATTCTCTTGACTATATATATATGGATATGTATGTATGTATCTAGTTTTAGTTTATATTTCTTTAACCACAAACGATAAAATTCACTCTGTTATTATTTTAGTTTATATTAGTAAGTAGTATTAGCTTTCTAATCCACACTGCTTCCTTAAAAGAATGAATCCTACTTACCATTGTATTACTTACTAATGAAAACTTCACTTTCCCCAATTATAGGCAATAGATTAATAATAAGAAATGTATAAGTAGATAGTATAAACACATATTATGTTATAGCAACATTGTTAATAAAATATCAATGTTTAGGAGAGTGGAGAATTATTATTTAAAACTATTTTTAGGATAGTCTATGATTTGATCCTAGCTTATGCTATCACCCATGTAGATTGGAAGTTTAATAGTTACTTTAATAAATAACCACAATTTTCAAATACCCTTTAGTTTTCGTACCCCATTCTCTTCATTTTCTCTCAACATCCCACACATAAAACACCTAGAATCACTTTAAGAAACACCCAACTCCTTTTAAACCTTTAAATATTATTTTCCATTTAAAAAATATTTCATGAAAATCGTAAGTCTTAGTGTGAATCATTAAAAAAAAGAAAAGCTCTAAATGGAGAGGATTCAAGAATGCTAAGAAAGACTACCAAAAAAAAATTTATAGCCCCTATTATAGCCAAAGTATTCCAGGTACTTATATCTTTAGGTTTGATGTTTTAAAGATAGCAAAAATATAGATCATAATGTTTTAGAATCAATAAGGATTACTAAATAGGTCAAAGACTATATTGATTGTGAAGGATGAAAATTTGTTTTAGGTTGTATGACGTGGTCTTTAAGAAATAACTTTAAAAGCATTATCCATAACTAATACTATCAGAGACATCTGTATGAATAGCGATGGTGTTGTTAAATTTTTAGTTGGAAATAAGACATGGAGAATGTCTGTTAATAAGTTTAGCTGAACTATAACCTTCTATCATCTAATAAAATTAATGATGACCCATTTAGAGATTAGCTAGGAGAATATGTTTTAAGTGAGGATTTTACCAGGAGATTTTAGGAATGCATCTTAGGGGGGATTCAATCCAATTATTCCCCAACCATATTAAAAATTAAGGACATCTTAAACCTTACCATATAATATTGATTTTCAAGGATAGTTGGATAATATGACTTAGTAACAATTCCGAATCTCTTTTACTTAAAGGCTTATATGGAAAGGCCTTTGTAATCTTGAATTATGTTATTCCATATTTCTAAAATAAATGGAACAACAAAGCAAATGAAAGAAATCTTGAATTAGCTAAAAATCTAGGCATATACAACAAAATTCCAATTTTAATGGTTAATTCTCTCTCCGTTGCTACTGAATCATGGTGTCTTTGTTAGACATGATTAGGAAAGTCAATGGTGAATATTCTCATTAATATGGATGAATCCAATTAGTATAGATGGAATAGTATGATAAATATTATAACCCCTATAGCACCTCAAATGAGAATATAAAAGAATGATACATTAATGCAACATATTGAAAATCAATAGTTCAAACTTAGTCAGCAACACAAATTTATTTAATAAATAAAAGTGGTGGTTGAATGAGAAGCAGGAGAGGTTGTTAGGGCATACCAACAATAAAATGCTAGATGATACATAGTTAAGTGCATCAAACTATTAAAATTTAATTGCTAGAGTTTAAGATGTTAATTATCTATTTAGATCATTGTATTTAGATGTTGTTTCTTTTCTCTTGCACAATTCAAACTGAACTTATCTTTCCCAATTCACATATTTGTCTTATGTAATATGGTGCTTGAATCTACAAGTCATCTTTTCTTTCAATGCAACTTCACAATAATAATTTAAGTGTGAATGCAACGCAATACAAATGTAGTTTGTCCAGTAGTTAATTGGAAAAGTATTCTAGTATATGCTAAAAATCAATGCAAAAAGAATAGGAAAAAATAAGAAATCCTTAAGCCTTTGGTTGAACTGCTCTATTTATTTATATGGAATGAAAGAAACTAAAGAATCCTTAGTAATACTCAATCTTAGAAGCATACAATCGTACACATAACCTATTGCAAGATTAAAGAAATAATTGTAGCGCACTAAGCAACTGAAGGCTTGGGCTATTCTCTCAAAAGAAGATGGAACCTAGATTAACTGAAGGCTCGAGCTATTCTCTCAAAAGAAGATGGAACCTAGATTAAACTAACTACTTTTCTCTTGTAGCAATTGTATAGATGATAAGCTATAATGTGACTTTATTTTCCCTTATATTTGCTAACTCAGCCTTATAAAACTACATTTTGCTGCCTTTCTAGGTTTGTCAATGAATTCTTCTATCTTTAAAAGAAATTGACACTAAAATTGTCATTTTCTTTATGTTTGATCCTTGGACTATTTTTGGTTATTTTTTAGTTCAGATTTATTCCATTTAGTTCCTTTAACATGTTATTGTTTTATTTTTATGTGTTTCAATAGTGATGCAAGTTAAAATAAATTCTAGATGATAACTAGAAATACTTTGGATAGCAAATGACAAATAAGAAAAAAGTAGTTCCTTACACCTTTTTATTTCCTCCCCTTTAATTTACCCTTGTTTATTTTTATTTATTATATTTCATAGATTAAGGATAGTGTACAACTCAAATGTGAGGAATGAATTATTGATTTTTAATAATCTTTCTTTTACTTAACAATTTTATTGAACTTCGCTTAAAATAAAACATTTTTTTGAAAATTTTTGGTCAATGAAAGAAGACTAATCAAGATGAAACATCATAAAATGATTTTTTATGATTTAATTAGTCTAAGCTAATAATTATAATCATTAAGTACATTATTTGACAATTCCATACCTATCTTAAGTGAGAGAATAGGATAATTATGTTTCACTCTCTAGATTTTATATTATTTGGAACTCACTATACTTTATGAAGGTCTTTTCCTGCTTCTAATTCCTTTAGCCAACTTTTGCTTCCACTCTATACTTATGGTTGTGACCTTTACCCTTTACCTAGTACCTTTTAGTTCTTATCCTCCTCCTTTAAAATGGAAATTATAGTTTTCTGGCCCTTCATGATAGCTTAATCATTAAAGGTATTCCTATCCTTTTACATATGAATTTGTCCTACCTTCTTATTATTTTCCTTTTATATTAACTAAGTTTTGATAAAGTTAAGTTGTTTACATAACTTTTCTAATTAGAGTTGGAAAATAAACTTTCTTAATTATGACAACACTATTATGACCAAAAACACCCTATGTTCCTTCATCTTATGACCTTCTCCCTCTTTTAAACTTAGCCTTTTAACATTCTAACTTATCCACCAAACTAGAGTCAAGTCTTTAATTGTGTCTTTGGGAGATGCCACCATCAATCCTTCCCTAACATGGAAACAAGTAGTCAGTGAGGAGCATAATGGAACAATGTAATACACTCCTCCTCTAAAACGAATATGGCAAAAGCTTACTGTTCCTAAATATAAATATTCTAATTGATGGTGAAAAATTATAGATCTCTTTATTAATGATGTTCTTTTATAAGAAATGCCTGTCTTTTCCTCTACTAAGAGAATGGGCTATGAAAATCCAGAAAACCAAAGGGCTGGAGGAAGTGTTTCTAATGAAGAACAACCTAACACTCTTCAAATTCACCAACCAATCAGTAGTTAGGAAGGTGATGAAGGTAGGGTCATGACATGTGATGAACCAACCTCTATTCTTATTACCATGGAAAATAGGTTTGAACTTAGAAAAAGATTTATAAGATAGAACTCCTACTTGGATTAACTTATTTGGAATACCTTTGGAATATTGGTCCACCAAAGGTTTGAGTTCCTTAGCTAGTTATACTGGGCATACAATTTGCATGGATGAGATGATTTTGTGTAAAAGGAGAATTAGATATGCAAGAATTTATGTTAATATGAAAATTAGAAAAAAAGAAACTCTTTTAGACATAATTCTTATAGATAGGTTAGGGGAAGAATGTATATTAGTTGAGGACTCCATATGAGTATCTTATCAATGTAGATTTAAACAGATTCCAGTAAGGAAAAATGGATTGTATTGAATAAAAGGTTAAAAAATAGAGGCTATGTTAAGCTAATGGGGATGGAACAAGAACATAATAACAAAAACAGAGGAAAGTGTGGAGATGAATATTCAAATGGAATCAAGTTAGATGCAAGGTGAGGGGAGTATAAAAGCCACTGACAAAAAAATAGGTTTATAAGTTATTGTATGTGAAGCAAGCAGTTGGAATCTAATAACAATCAAATTTCTTCACAATAGGATAAGGAAATTGCTAATTCTTCACCTTGTTTAGAAAGTGAGAAAGGAGGGGTTAACTAGCAACCTAACTCATCAAAGATAGGAATAGAGAGACAAGCACTGGTTTTAAATTAGTAAGCAAAAGGAAATCACTTAGTATAAAGAAAGTGAGGGAATCTGTTAACCAAATACCTAGTTTTGTTGACTGAAATATAGAATATAAGGGGATTAAGTTATAAAATAGTGGGAAATATATTTTTATAAGCATCAAATAGAGGTGATGGGGATCCTTGAAACTAAAATTTAAAAAAAAGGTTTAGAAACCTTAAGGATAGCTGTATTGGTGGTCTTTTGTCTTGAATCATATCTACCACCACTATAGAAGAATGATAATGGATGTTGACTACAAAAAGGTAGGCTTGAAGTATTAAACCCCAATGACCAATACCTACACAAAGATCAATTACATAAGAGACAGGAAAGAATTTGAAATCACCATTATATATGATTCCATCTTTGGTTTCCAAACGAGAGGGTTTTAGAGATAGCTTAAGGGTATTAGTGCAATAATACAATCCTTGTGCCTTATTTTGGCATATTTTAACAATAAATTACATTTTTCAAAAGTAGAACAGAACATGTGTTTAAGGAAACACTCCTAGAGTTCAATGAGTGTCTCAATAAGTTAGGAGTTGCATATTTAAGATATAAGGACTATGTTTTACACATGGAGTAATAAACAAACAACGATGTAGTTTATAAGGAAGAAAATTTATAGGCAATGGTGGATATCACATGGCTAAATGGTCAACCAAAGAGTAGTGGAATTCTTTTATGTCCCAAGGTTTAAAACCACTCCCCTATTCTAATAAAGAATTTCTTGTTATAACTAGAATATGTATTCCATATTTAATTATTTCATCAAAAAGCATAAGAATTTCTTAGATAATAAGAAAAGGAATGGGAAAGAGGGTTAATAGTTATAACTCATTTACATATGTGTAGAAACTAAAGTTCATCAAAATGGAATTATTGAAATGTAGATTGGGCTCTAATCAAAACATTTAGCTCCAAGTTGAGCAAATTAAAGGGATATTAGAGAACATTCATCTTAAAGTTTACAAAGAGCCAAAGGATGAATAGTGTAGGGGTTAGGCGATCAATGTTATCCATGAATATTCTAAATCCCTATATTATTGTAACTCCTTATTAAAATAAAGAGCTAAGATAATATGGCCGAATGAGGGGAACATGAATATTAAATTCCTTCACAATTTGATCCTAGCTGGCAAGATCACAAATAATATATATGTAGTTAAGAACCAAGATAGGATTATTTTTCCTTCTTAATCTATTATAAAGGATGTGGCCTTAAATTAATTCAAAGATGCTTTGGGCATAGAAGTAATAAGCATATCCTCTACCTAAACGCATAAAAGCAATAAGCATATCCTCTACCTATCACTATAGATCCTTTATTAACAATCAATCTATAAAAGAAACTATATATGGTCTTGGAGATCTTTTCAAGTTGAAGGAAGTGGAGGAATCAGTTTCTACAATGAATCCCACGAAGGCTGTACGGCTTGATGGATTAAATGGAACCTTCTACTAAAAAGCTTATCCTAAGATAAAGGATATGGTCATAAAAGTAATATTAGAAACTTTATTCTCAAGCAGAATGCTAATGGAGATAAATAAAACATTTATATGCCTTACTTCTAAGTCCCCTAATTTGGATATATTTGGTGATTAGAGGCCTAAAGTATGTTTTAATTTCCTATTAATTGTAGGCAAATTATTGATTAGAAGATTGAAAAAGGTGTTAAACTTGATGTTGTAATTTTCTATACAACTCTCTCCTTTAATTTCTTTATATCACCCTAACATATACCCTGGAAGTAGGGATGGGTCAAAAAATCAAAAAAATCGAACCGACCCATAAAACTGAAGAAACTGGGCCAAACCGAACCACACCGAAGTGCAGGATGGTCAGTTCGGTTTTGGATATTGAAAAAACCGACTATATCGGTTAGCGTGTGGTGTAGGCAAAATTTTTTCCAACCCGAACCGATCAACTAAAAACAAAAAAAGTTTGTATTTTTTATACTTCTAACTCTAAGTATATAAGGTAAGTTTGCAACTTTGCAAGTATGACAATCACCCAATAGGTCCTAAAATAAAATAAAAACGTTGGACATGTACTAAAATTGACCCAAAATTTAAGGGCCAAGATTAGGGCCCAAATCGATTGAAATAACCGAACCGAACCGAACTGAAAGGCAAACCAAATTTTCAGTTTCATCTAACATTCAGTTCGGTGTGGTTTTTGGTTCGGATAAAATCGATTATTCGGTTCAGTTCAGTTCAACAGCAGAAAACCGACCGAACCGAACCGCGCCCACCCCTACCTGGAAGTATTATAGCATGTCTAGGGTGTATTAAGAAGTAAACATAATGAATTAAGTGCATCTTAATAAGAGACTTTATGGTACTTAATGTAAAAGACATGGGTTAATGGGTAATTTGTTCGTTTTGGCATAGACATACATATTTAGATGTGAAATATATGTGGGAATTTTTGATATATTGCTTGCATTTATGAATATGATGTGAGGGGAATTGGTATAAGAAGTATCTCATTTGCTTATGGATTTTTTTTGGTTAAATTAGATGTGTTTTTGTGTTGCTCTTGCATGATAAGACCAAAGTTAGATGATTTGGGATGTGTACCTCGCTGAATAGATAGGTTCCACTGAACATATTTCTGTAATTTGGCCATATCTTGGCCTGTAGACCTCCAAATTGGATAATTTCAATTGGATATTAAACTAGAGACATATATCTAAAATTAAAGAATGAATCGAAATTTTATTATGCCTCTAAGATTTTTGAATTCTGGCTTAAAGTTGAATCATGGTTGATGTCTTTGTTTTCCAATAGTCTATAGTGTTTTGGGTATAACTCCCGAAATAATTAACCAAATTGCATGAAATTTGTTTCATTAGAAAATTAAGACATATGGGAATGAAATTAATTGATAATATTATAGGCCAATGTAAGAAGTAGGGAAGAAGAAGGACCAATATGAAAATTTTCTAAAGTTGACACATGGACCAATTAGATTAAGGCATGTGTAACCAATAATAATAAAGCATATGTGTCCGATAGGAATTAAGCATGTATGTGAGTCTTGAAAGTTCTAGAATGGGGATATGGAGAGGGGAGATGCACGACATTTTGGGGGTTCAAATTTCAGATTTTTCTCCTCTCCATTTTACCTTCTTTATCTCATCAATTTCCATTTAAGAAATCAAGCTAATCTTGGGTGGAAATCAAGGTAAAAGTTAGGGATTTTCACTTCACCTTTATCTCTTCTTATTTTGCTTATGAAGGAATGAAATTATAAGGTTGGAAGTAGGATTGAGAGTTATATTTTGGTGTTTCTAGTTGGGAGTCAAGTAAAGCCAAAGAGGAAGGGAAGGGAAGGGAAGGCAATAGACAACCTACTCTGTCAATTTTGAGGTTTGGGACTTCACTTAATTAATTTCTATATTTGTGTATATTTTAATGTGTAAAATAATTCATTTGGATGTGGAATGGTTTATGGGATGATGGTGGTGCCATTTTAGTGTTATCTTGTATAGAATTGGTTGAATATGACAAGAGATTATTGTGTAGTGGAATTATGTCTAAGGTTTGTTAAACCAGTCACATTGTTTGGGTCATAAATCAGCACATAGACCTCTAAACTTGGTGATTTTAGTTTCCCATGAAACATAAGGCATAGAACTAAAAATCTCTCAAAGAGACTCTAACTTGAGTATGGCTTTATTACGTTGGAAATTGGGATAAAAAATGGTGACCTGATGTTGCCTTTGTTTTAGAGTAACATATGATATTTAGTCGATATCTTGTCTGTTAAAAGTCCAAATGGTCTGGTATTTGGTGTTTTGGAAACTAGAGACATAGATGGACAAATTTCTAGAAGACCACAAAACCCATTTCTGAACTTTTCTATATGAATATTAAGGAAACGCCAGACTCCATCATGTGATTTGTTCCTAACTGATAGTTTGACTATTTTTAGACCATTTTAGGGTTTAGCTCAAATTGCACTATTTTGAGTTTGTTTCTGTTTTTTATTTTTACTGAATCTTATCTGAACTTTTTTGAATGTATATGAAACTTTTCGAACACTTAGAAATAAATAAAATAGGACTTCCAACATGTGAATTGGGAGACTAAACTAAACATTGGAATATAAGATTAATCATAATGCATTCCAAAAAAAATTTACATGTACATAAATGATTTGTATGTATATTCGTTACTCATATGTGTATAGCATGATTATACAATTGTGATTTTGATACCCTTCTAATAGTGGTAAGCCATAAATTGCATGTATGAACTCAAATACAAATTTTATGACTTGAAATGTATATCATATGATTTGTTAACATATGAATTGTGGAATTTGCAAATGGTTAAAGGAAATGTTATAATGCCTGCTCTATTATCTTGGTGGTGGATAGATGAGTATGCTTATAAGGTTACAGTGCAGCTGCTACTGTTTGACGCCACCGGTGCCCACAGTTTGATACATTCGACTACCCATAATTCAATACCTTTAGGTATCCACAGTTCGATATCTTCAGATATCCACAACACCTGTTATCCACACCCATAGAAATGTGCAAGCTTAACACAAAAAGTCAAGTAAAGAGATATAAATAAGAAATACATTATTACAACATAAATAATCGGTATATGAATGAGCATTGCATTTATATTGATAATTTGTACCATTGAGTATTGAATATCAATGTTTGAGTTTTGAAGGTGAATTTATCGTATATGAAAAAAATATTGAAGTATGTTTGCATTATTTATGTAATTAATTATGATATCATTATTTATATTTATACAATGTTCATGAATGTATATGCTTAGCGGATAACTACTATAAGTTGTCATCCAAACTAAGTGTTTCCCCACTAAGCTTTCAAGCTTAGCACGGGTGTTAATCCATGTAGGTCTAAGTCATAGAAGTGAGGTACAGTGAACATTTGTAGGGAACAAGGCCAATAGATAGAAGAGAAAGTACTTTTGAAATGTGTTTTCAGTTAATGATGATTGTACATGTAATGGTTAAAAGAAATTGTATGTTTTCTTTTGGATTATCATGTAAATATAAAATGTTTTACTACTCTTCAATGATAATTTTAAGCATTGGAGACTTTTATAATATGTATATGTATAGCATTGAATTGAAATGCATGTTGTGAATGTATGTATAGGAAATTGGTTGCCTTATGTGTGGATGGTTGTAAATTCTATATAGAGGGTGTTACATTCTTTGTTTTCCTTATTTATTGGTTGTTCAAGTTTTGTGACATTATGGAACCTTTAAATATCTACCCTCTCTTTGTTATATATATCCTTCATTTTTAAAATAAAACTCTTCTTAACTTTTAAGAAAAAAGAAAAAGACATTGAATCTAATGATAAATCCTACTAAAATAGCATTCTTCGAAGGGAGGCTATAGGAGATAATGTACTACTCGTGAAGGAGTTCTTTAAATGCCATACCATAAAAAGAAAAAGGCTATAAGTAACTATATTATGAAAATTGATTTGATAAAAGCCTACAATTCGGTTAATTAGGCTTTCATCGAACATATCCTAGAGTTATTTAATTTTCTAGAGAAGTTTGGAAGTTCGAAACTTATGTGTGTCACATCTCCTTTATACGCCATACTAATTAATGGTGACCCTAAATGATGTTCAAAGGGAAGAAGGTGCTAAAAAAAGGAGATCCCTTATCCCTTACATTTTCACCTTATGTATAGAGGTGTTATCTAGATTACTATGACACAACATCTTCAGGTTATAAAGGGACATGTAACTTGTGTGTAGTTAATGGGGAAAGGTCTCATTATTATATGATAATTAGAGCAAATTGGGCATCCTAACAAATGCATATCACTTTCAAGTTAGTTTGGCAAACATACCTAACAAACTAAGTTGAAGGAATAGGTTAGGAGATAATGGATCAACTATCTAAGGGAGCTAGCTAACGTATTGCCATATTACAATATGGATAATTTGAAGGAAGATGTATATAATAGGATGAAGAAATCTTTCAATAGTTTTTTCTAATAGCTCCTTCAAAGCTTTTATTGGTAATTAGTAGCATTATAAAAGGTGGAGCAAGGTAATTTGAAACAAGAAGGTTCCCCTAAGGCATCCTTTTATATATTGTTGATGCTTAAAGGGAGGCTTTCCAACCTACACAGACTACAATTCTTATCCAACTCATCTATTTGTAAACTATATGATGATACACTGGAATCCCTCAAGAATATCAATTTCGACTGTGGTTTCTCATAACCAATCTAGAGTGACATATTGGAGATTAATCAAAACATAAGGAATCTCTAAAATTATGGATTCTTCCTTAAATGGACTGTAGGGTTTAGAAGCTGATATAGGGGAGAAAAAATAATAATGTTTATGGAATTTCTAACTGCCTATTCATAATATGTAAGGAGAGAAAATTCAAGTTATTTAGAAATGCACATCAATCTACTCTAGAAGATAGTAATAAGATTATAAATTGGATTAAAGATCTCATCATAATAAGCAATGATGCAAAGTATTGTAGGTAAGAACTAGAAAATGCCTAGAGAATAAAAGACTAATAAAATGGAAACTCAAAACTTTAGGTTACTCACCTACTATGATCCCCCATGAGAATTTCTCATTTCATTATGCCACGAAAAAATACGGAAACAAAGAATTGGTAAGAAGCTGCAAAAAGATTAATACAAATAATGGAAGGAACAAGTAAAAAAAACAAAAACTAACCTCTCTGTAATGATATTTAGTGATGGAGGAAGGAAAGTTTGGGCCCTTCATGCTTTAATGTTTAGCAAAACAAAGACTTGCATGTCCTTCATGTGCAAAGCAATGAGGTGCCTCATTAGTTACAATTTTGGTAACTTTATGATAGGCATAGTCTATATTATGTTTTGATAGGTGTCATAGTGTGTTTATAGGTGTTTATTAGATAATTATCGCATATGTAGGCTTAGAATTGTGTTAATAAGAGTATTTGTTTATATTCTAAGTGTTTGTGTAGTTTAGAACATGATTTTGATCTTAATTTTAAGTTTCATGAGGTGTTTGGTGTGTTTATTAATAGTGGAAAACCAGATAGCCAAAAAACAAGGAAGTTGGAAGTGAATAGAGCTGTACGGGCAAGGTCACAATGGTGCATCAAATTGTGCATCTTCAAGACAACCTTGTTTTCCATATAAATAGACATATGAGCAGCCAAATATGTGGGAAATTGTTTTTAGAACATGAAGGGAGGCAGACCGCATACTTAATTGGAATCTATGGAGGGCTAATCTTCCTTTTTCAGGTTTATCTCTAAAAGGAGTATATTTTTCCTCTCGACTACCTTATTCGTTTGCAATGTGTTAACACAAGATGAATAATGAACAATTCCTCCTCTTTGAAGGAAATATGAAAGATTTTGGTTAAAGTAATCTCTTGCATTATCACTTCATAGGTTTTTTATTCTTACTCTAAATTGGTTTTTGATCATTTGGAAAAAATCTTTGAAATTTTTCCATAACTTCAATTTTGTTTTTCATCAAATATACCCAGGTTACTCTTGTATAATCATATATAAGGTAGCATACCACCTTGCCCCTGTAGTGTTTAGAATTCTAAAAGCACATAAATCGGACTGAGGATTAGTAAAAAAGGAATCATACTTCTAGTATTACTTAATGGATAAGAAATATGCTTGTGTTTGGCAACTTCTTTATAAGAATCGTCCCTTTATGTACTTATGAAGTATAATCACTTGATCACATCTTTTTTAAGTGTTGTCACACAAGTGAGCTATAGAGAAAATTTCTCAACTTATTTGATCTACATGATAGAAGCCTCAACTAGTTGGAATGTTTATCTTGGATTATGGGTTTGAAATGGAAGAGTAAGGAAGATTGCAAGGTGTTTAGGACTGGTTTAGCTATGCTAGTTCATTATGTTTGGATGATGAAAAACAAAAATGTTATTTGAAAAATCTAAACAATTTAACTAATTCACCTAGATGGGATTTTACCTCAAGATTAGATTGAAGATTGTGACACTCATCTCTACTTGATTAATAGCTTCTCTTAGAATTAGCAATGCTTCATATATGTTATCTTAATATGTCATTTTTTGTTCTGTTATACTCCAGTTGTTAGGGATGAATTTCATTTCTCTATGTAATGTCCACCTTTTTTTTGAAAGAATAAATTACTTATTTTTCAAAAAAAGTTCACACACATTATAATGCAAACTAGTCATTTTAACATTTTTGAATAACAATGGAAACATATTTTTAAGCAAACTAAATGGTGGATCACAAATATGATAATGGTGGAGCCAAATGTCCTCTTTGTTAGTAAAATAGCCAAATAGATAAGACTTTGAAAGGGAATAATTTTTGTCTTCCTTAGTATTAAGGATATAAAGACCATTCCTTTGTTTAGCAATCCTAATCATCTTCCCCAGGACCAGGTCCTTCAAAATGCAGTATATGGGATAGAAACTTTACAATTCAGGTCATATGTGATTTGTTTTATAGATGGAAGATTGAGAACTAATTTAGGAACATATAGGACATCTTTTAACATAATTATGGAAGTAATAGGAATAGTTCCCTGGCCTGCAACAATAGTAAAAGTTCAATCTACAATTTTGATTTTTTTTCTACTAGGAAACGGTTTTTATAATTTAAGGTTGATGTGAGAAAACCATATGGTTGGTAGCACCCAAATCTATTATCCAACTACTATTTTGGACAGGAAAAGAGGCACTAAAAGAACTAGAGTTAGAGAACTTACCTAATTAAGCTAAAGAGCAAGAGCTCTTAAGTTTCTCAAATGATTTCCATATGGACTTTAACTTCTTTATCTCTCCTCTAAGAGTTTGCAAATCCTTTTGAGTTGACTGTTCACAAAGAGCTGCTTCAACATTTATCATGTGTGTTTGTCCTCTAGATTGTCCACCATGATTTAGTGCCTTTCCCCCAACATTGAAAGGCTTTCTATAAAGTTTCCAATAAGTATCCTTAGTTTGACATGTGTTCATGCAGTAAGTGCACTAGGCCCTTTCTCGATTTGGTTGCTTCTCCCTTTTACTGGCGTCAATACTATATCTATCCTTTGTCGAATTTATAAATGATCCTTTATTTATTGTATTTTCAATCATCACTCCTTGGTGACTCTCGTTAACCTATGTTATAGAAAAAAAACACCTTCGAAAGATGGGAGAACTTTTTGCCCGAGAAATTGAACTCTAACTTAATCAAATCTAGGTTGAGGCCTGCAAGAAATTCAAATATTCTCTTTTCCCCTAAACTTCTAAAACATTACAGCATCTTCCCTACACTTCATTTTAAAATTTTGCTAGTAATATAATTCAAGCCATAAGCTTTTCGTACTGCTATAGTACTTGATGACCAAAAGGTTACCTTGTTTTGTGGTATTGACTTTAGTTTGAACCTCATAAATTACCATAGCATCTTGCATTTTTGAATACGCTTGACAAACGATTTCCAAAATTTCTCTTGCAATTGTCAAAAACATACAAGTCCGGCTCACTTCAGGTGTCATAGGTTTCCAAAACCATGAGATGATCATGAAGTCTTCTTCATCCCATTTTGCAAACATGGCATCTTCGACGAAAGGTCCACTTCGTATAAGATAGCTTGATTTATCCTTTCCTTTGAGAAGGGTTTAACAACTTGAGACCATTGAAGATAAATTTAGCCATTGAGCCGATAAGAAGATTGTAGTAATTCTTTTTTTGACTGAACGCATGTATCAACCCCATTATTGGCACTAATAATAGTATATTGACTCTCAGATGAATACAACATTATAAGATAGTCAAAACATAATTAAGTGAAGAAGAATTGAAAGAAGTTCAACAATTAATACCCAAGATTTAGAGGAAGGTATTTTGGTTTTAAAATGTTGTAAAGAGGCTCTAATATTAAGAACAAAAAGTGAAATTTTTCTCTTATTTCTCCATATACTGAGTACACTAATATATACATAATCATTTGTCCTATTTTAGGAAACAAACTTATTCCTACACATCTATCATTAACTGAGAAAATTATAATCATCATAAATTAATGAAAGATTACAATCGACCTAAATTACTAAGTCAGAGTCCTAGCTATTTACAACTACGTCAAATCTGTAGAAGATCAAATAGTCTAATTTTCTAACACTTATGTTTTCATTCATCTCTTCTAGTAATATAAAAACCATAATTTTTATTTAACATGATATTGGTGAAATAATTAAGACATAGATCTAGGTAGGATGGACGAAATACACAAGACCATGTTAGGCGTCATATTGCTTATCCTATCTTTTTGAAAATTTTCATAAGTGATCAATGCCAATATGAGGATGAGCAGAAATCTATGTTATCACCATATTAATGAACATGGGCTAAACATGGGAGCATGCCACATGTACTTGGAGAAACAAAATGCCCTACTTTGAACACGGACTAGGCATGGAAATGTATTGGTTTCGTGTTCCCTAGGTGAAAATCATTTTAAGAAATTGAATGGGGTATATTGGCACATGATCAGTAATGCATTATCACATTGTTGTCGTATTTTCAGTCTTGTCTCCAATTTCTATCAAAATTGTATTAAATTGACTCAAATAATCTTCATAGTGATTTCCTTTTTTTAAGAGACAAAAATTTGAAATGAAATATGAATCAGTTGAAGTATCAAATCTTATAATAATAACCAAAATTCAAGTACAATGCTTTCAAGATTGTATTAAAAACAATCTATTTAACTTATAGAAAATGCCTTCTATCTTAAAAGACTTTTGATTCACTCATTTGACGTATCTTATATACCCTGTCCTATTCATAGTTTAAATTGGGAAGTTTATCGACAAGTTGTTTGTTTAACAACTGATAATCTCCCTACTAACATTTTCAAGTCTTAGGTGTTATACTATGATTTTTACTAACTAAAACTAAATCTATTTGGTTTATTTAATCAAGATTTATATATCTTAAATCATTATATATATGATATCATATCCATTATCAACCATATGATATAACATACTACTTGCTAGACGACCTAGTATTTCCCTATCTTTCAATCCCTTATCTCAATAGATCTAACAGACCGTTTGTACGAACAAAGATGAAACAAAGCTTAAAATATTGATGGGGATACCCTTTTATTAAAAGGCATTAAATCGTAAAATTAGACAAAGCATACCTATTTCTAAACTTATGTATCATGTTCAAATCCGCTTCCATAATAATACAATGTAAAATAGTCACAATTTCAATTTTCCAACTTCATCTTAAAATTCACCAATTTAAACACATAATGGCAGTGAAATGTTCAGGTTAGATGTTTTAAGTATAAACGCCAACACAAGAATCTTTTCGACTGAATGGTAAAGTTCCCATTGACAAGAGTTGCCTTTTCAGTTTCAATTGCCAACAGTTTTGAATTAAATTAGAGTGAAAATGGCCATTGAAGACAAGTTGTTAAAACTATTAGCTTAACGAGGTGTTTGGTTGACTCGAATCACAATTTCATTCCTGATCTATTTGTTATGATGGATTATTCCTTTGTTTAGTTGAAGAAAACATATAGAACATATAATTCAAGGGTTTACTTATTTTTTGGAAAATAAGTAATCTTATTATCTCCTATATTTATTTATTCTAAGTAGGTTGAAAATAAAAATGAAGACTTGTTGGATAAAATATCCTTAAAGAATCCACATAATTATTTAGCCATAATAATAATAATAATGTAGTTAATGAAAACTAATGAATATGTTGATATTTTTGTTAATTATTCCTTTGTCATTTCAATTTTATTTTTTGAAACTAAACATTAGCATTATATCATCCATAGAAATTTTGAGGAATAAATTAAACTAAAAATACATATTCTATTCTATTTCTTGTCTATTATATTCCTATAAAATTACTATTTTATTCCTTATTTATTTTTACAAGTGAACCAAACGTCCTGCAAGGTTTTTCTCACTGCACCGAAACCTTGTATGCATAATACATTCCCAATGATAAATTTTCAAATTTTGTTGGAAATTTGATTTACTGAATATTCACTTAAATGGATTGGTGGGCCACTTCAGATAATCTCTAGCACAACCAAAGTATGATTTACAAAATAATCAATAAAAAATCAACAAAAGGCATCTTACTACTGATACAGCAAACTCAGATAGGTACATGAGAAAGAACACATTCTGTTCTTTGTATATTCAGACATGAGAAGAATGTAGATTACAAATGCAAAGACAACTTGCTAAATGCCAGTTCATGAAAAAAAGAGAAAGGAAACGTACAACGTCATATTAACCCTTGTCCAAAGTACAAAAAGCAGACAAACTATACATATCAGGTAAAGCCCCTAGAAGAAAATGATGCATTGCAACATGAACAAGGACAACAATTTCCCGAATCTGAATCTGCATCAGGATTCATCAAATCTTATTGTCAATGTAGATTACAACTGCAAAGACAACTTACTAAATGCCAGTTCATGACAAAAAGACAAAGGAAACGTACAACGTCATATTAAGCCTTGTCCAAAGTACAAAATTGCAGAAACTATACATATTTGGTAAAGTCCCTATAAGAAAATGATGCATTGCGACGTGAACAAGGACAACAATTTCCAGAATCTGAATCAGCATCAGGATTCATCAAATCTTATTGTTGCCTTGGCCTTGAAACCATATGCTCTGTCTTCTGCAATTTGAAATTAGAGAATTAAGGAAAGAGATTTAATTATGCACACAAAAGCTTTGAATAACCTTCTCTACCATTGTGCCATAAGGCACGATGTTAACATTGATATGATATATTCAGATGATCTACGAAACATCTTGCGTAAATACAACAAACTTCCACATTGGTTACATCCTGCTGCAAATGGGCTCTATAATTAGCGTAGAAGAAAGCCCTCATGACAGAACTATCAAGTTATCATATTTACACCTTCAAAGAATGTACTTAACTATATCTAAAATCCAACCTTTGAAAAATGAAAATTGTCAAAATACTCTATGCAACATCATGATGGCTTCCTGTGATCTATTTGAAATCATCTAGTCCACAAGTCCATAATTTAATACAGGTCTTAACAGAAGGCAACTACAGTTCATATAATTCTATGGAACACAAGATTTGGAACACTAGTTTAAATGTAAAAAGTTATCTCAACCATGTGAGATCGTGAGCTAATAATTACCGAGTGAGCCATAACCCTCTTCTCTTGTCTCTCCTACATGTATTACAGAAACCTAAGATGTAAGCAAACTTGGCACCTTTTCTACATGCAACAAAAGAAACAAACTTGGTAAAATAATTGTGAGTATTATATATCCATTATCTAAAGAAGGCTAATCTGTGTCTAACTCAGTGCCTTAAATGTTTTTGTTTTGGTATCAGTCTATTTGTATCTCTTCTTCCCTTTGTATATCCCCACCCATCAGCCCCAAACCGCAAACAGCAAATCGTGAACTCCCTTCTTCCTCGAAAAACAATAAAATCACAATAAAAAACAGAGAGAAAAGGGGAAACACATATAGACACCTGATTATTTATTCTGTCAAGGGATGGACAACTTTGAAGGAATCTTGAATAGAACAATGAGGGAATATGATGATCTCATGAATCAAAATAGATTGTAGAAATATCCTTTTCAACTTTTGGACTTTGTCACACTAGTTCCTTAGATGATAGAACAAGAACTGTACAAGTGAGAAAAGAATCGAAATTTTTTTTTATGCATTGGATACACAAAGATGGCAGGAGAAACTACTAAAATGTCATCCCAGGAATCAACAGCTTGGTATATTTACCTACTTTCAAGGTTTGAGATTTGAAGATATTGAGCAAGCTACAAAAGAGCAGCTGGTCCATTGATAGAGGTTAAAGCACTAATCGGTGAAAGATCAAATATAGATGGAGATTAGCCGAAAAATAGGATTATTAAAGCAAGCTATGCTAACTGACGAACAATAAATTTATATTGTTGCGGTATGTACAGGTTATTCCAGTTTGCATATATATGACTACACAAGGCATTTAAACTACGGAATCGCAGCTATAAATCTTCCTAAACTCCTTCAATAAAACCTTAAATTCCTATGTTTACAGCCTAAAATAAATCCATAATATTCTAATATTCTAATCTAGAATATTCTTCTAGAAAATTTCCTCATCCAGCACTTCCCCCAAATTGGCTTAGAAATGTCTTCCATTGCCAGCTTGTTTATTAGTACGTCAAATTGTCTTTTTCAGCAGACCTTTTGTGAGTATATCAGTCTCTTGTTACAAGGTAGGAACATAAGGAAGAAAGATTACTCCACTTTCAAGTTTCTCCTTAATAAAATATTTAACAATTTCAATATGCTTAGTACAGGTCGAAAACCACCTCTCTAGTAGTTAGAATAAGGCTGCGTATTTCTTGACTTTTAAGACCTTGCGTCTAAGTAGGACTTTTAGTGAGATATTGTTGTTGTTGTAATATTCTTAGTCCAATCATTACGCATCGGATTATGAGCAATTGAAACGACAAATATGTTAACAAACTCTTGTAGCAAGTCACACAGAAAACTTTAAATCTTCTAGTAATTTTTTAATCCACATAGGTTCACCAATCTCATGTGCAAAGGATCTAAAGTTTGCTTCAGCACTAGTTCGTGCTCAATATTTTGCATCTTGCTTCTCCAAGAAACTAGATTTCCTCAAAAAAATGAGCAATATCCAAATGTTGATTGCTATCACTTTTACTACCAGCCTAGTTAGCATTAGTATAGGCTTCCACCTAAAAGTGATGACATTTTTGAAACATCAACCCCTTTCCAAGAGTTCCTTTTAAATACTAGAGTATTTTATAGGCACCTTCAAATTGTTCACAGCCTGGGGTATGCATAAACTGACTTATCATGCTTACAGGTACGGATGGATGTATATAGCCTCCTAGTATCAAGATCCGGTGGCAAGACTTTGCTCTCAAATTTTTGAAAAACCAGGTTGTGATACACCTGCAAGTCTAGTTGAGGTCCTTGATTGGGAGGCCCTAAAGACACTTATGCATGTACGAATGAACCTAAGGTAGTATTTTGTTCATCATTGCAACTTTTTTCATGGTAGTTGTAAATTGATATAAACAAGAAAATTTGTCATATTGCTGTGGAATGTACGAGTATTCCACTTTAAATATATATAGCTACATAAGACATCTAAACTAGAAAATTATAACCAGAAATTACTGCTATAAATTTTCCTAAACTTGTTCATTAAAGCAGTAAATTCCTATATTTAGAGCCTAGAATAAATTTAGAATAATCTAAAAATAATATTTCCTAGAATAAATTGAGAATATTTCCTGATCTCAGATGTACAAATGTGATTATTTTTCCTCTTAGTTAACCAACATATCCACTATATAGAATATACCTTGTTCCTTTTGGTCCTTCTTGCTAATCGTCCTTTGCACCTTTCCTTTTTAAGCTAATGGTATATCCTCTAATACCAAATTTGTTTCCTTTCCTCTTCAGGTAACTCTCAATGGCAGAATCCAGCTTGCTCAAGGCCTCTCCGACAGTCAAACTTCTAGTTGTATCTCCCTCAGCATTCTTTTCACTTTGCCAACCATCCATGATCAGTCTAATGTAAGCCTTATTGATTCTGCTTCTATTAACTCCTTCCATCTTCATCTTCTACCTCCCAGCCTCATCATCCCTAAATCCGCTCCATTCTAGGTGCTGCTACTCCTTCCCCCTCATCGCAGTCTAAGGTCCTTCTTTCAACCCAAAAAAGTTTCCCTTGCTTCAGGCATTCTGCCAATTTCTACGCCAACCCTAGGCTCGATCTCCCCTCTTCCTACTCCAAGCATCAAGTCTTTATTAGCTCCCTTAGGGAACTCTGAAATAGTCCTGGTTCCCTATCCAAATCTTGTATCTTATTTACTCCAGAAACCCAACAGTAAACTTGCAATCATGGAAACAAGTAGTAGGTGATTCCTCTGTAACACAAACTAATTCCTATGTGACACACATACTAAGGTACATATGTCTAGCATCAGGAAATGGCTCACATATTGTGTCTCCACCTATATAAATTTTACAAGAGGGTGTCAAAAATGGTCTTCATCCTTGATGGGGCCTTTTTATGGAGAAAGGACCGGGTTTCCCTTAAGTTCAGCATTGGGCAATATCATCCTGAAAAAAGCTAGGATTAAAAATTATTTTGATCAATGAGGATGAAATGTTTATCTCCAAAATCTATAGTGAATCAAGTGTAGACAAAGTTTTTGAGGCTAGACCATAAGACGTATATAGCTAGGAAAAGTCTATACTAGATATTAGGAAATATCTATACAGAGGATTAGAGCACATGGCTACGAACCACGGTGTCGGGGGTTCGAATCCCTCCTCGCCCACAACCGGCCAAAAAAGGAAGGACCTTTCCCTCTAGAGGGTATGATCTCCTCTTTATTCTCTTCATTGCGTGATCTCCTCTTTATTCCTAAGATCTTTTCCTTATTTAATTAGTTCTATACAAAGGCTACAAGGTTCTTGAGTTTGCAGCAAGCCCTCAGTTAACTATTCTCTCAATTTTGCATGGTATAAGAGCCTAATTAGTTTCCAAACCTCAAAATCCTCTTTATCGTAAAACCCTAACACCTTCTAACCTATCCAAAACACTTATCTCCACTTACAAAAACCAAAAACCAAATCCACAGAAGCAATTAGGAGGTGCTGGCAATGATAGTTTGATGGGTCAGCTTGCCTTTTCGTCCTAAATGGATTTTTGGTCTTGTTTTATGTCAAAACTAACTAAAACATGGGTATTTTGATACTAGTAACGTCTTTTATACGTTTCGGAACATCATCAGTAGTGTTATTAGTGTCTGTTTAGCCCAAAAATCCATCAAATATATCTGGGAGATGTCAGATTCCAGTAGTAAATCATTGACAAGTGTTCCAACAATGGGTTCCTCTTGCGAATCACCAAGTAATGTTTGAAGCTAATAACTATTGTTTTTGTCTAAGAATGTAGAATTGTTCTTTAGAGGTCAAAGTGGTCCCATCTTACATCCGATCCCCCAGTTGATCAGAAAATACTAGAAAATTGGCAAGGTGATGATGCACAATTACTACATATTCTTTTCAATTCTATGGAACCTAAAATCTTTGTCTTATTCTCTCATCTTAGCACAGGTAAGCAAGACTAGGACTATGCTAAGCTTCTTTACTGCAGCAATATGCTTTACACGTATGATATTTTTGTTGAGTTATTTCAGTCCAAACAGGGGGAAAGTTTGATTGAATACTTTGGGAAAGTGAAACATGCAATTGAGGAGCTAAATTCTCTACTACCGATCACATTTGATATTAAGGAGATGCAAAGTCAAAGAGAGCACTTGGTGACTATGACGTTTTTGGCTGGATTGAAACTCGGGATTGAGCTTGTGCTTGTGCTTGTGCGAGCACCAATCTTGGGAGGAGCAAATTGTCCATCATTAGTTGAAGTATATTCCAGACTATCTCACTCTATAACTAAGGTGAATCCACCAGAGAATAATTCTAATAGGTTAGCACTTGCAGCACAAACTGGTTCACAGGTCAGAGGAAGTCATGGGGGAAATCAAGGAGGATGCAGTGGTCGCGGCTGTAGAGGAGGACGTGGTAGAGGCTCACGACTCCATTACACACACTGTGATAAAGGCGAACCTAATGAAAAGTCTTGTTGGGATAAATAACTACATTTGCGAGCTGCTTATATTACATCTATTGTAGAACATTCTTCAGCTACGACTTCCGTCTATTACTTTATCTCAAGAAGTGTATACTAAGTATTTGCAGTATCAGTCAGCTCAATAGGCATCATCTTCCTCTATGGCTTCTGTGGCTCATCAAGGTAACCCAATCGCCTATTATTCATCTATCGTAGAAAACAGTCAAGGGTAATAACAGATTCCAATGCCATTGATCATATTTAAGGTAAAATAACCAACTTTAAACATATCAGTCCTTTACCTGCCTGTCATAATGATAAACTCACTATTGCTGATGGATCTATTGCCACCATTAAAGGTGTCGGACCCTCCCATCCTTGTTCTTCTCTCACAGTACCCTCTACATCATTTTTACCAAACTTTCATTTCAATTATGTTTGTAAGCAAAATTGACTAAACAACTAAATTGTTCTGTATGCTTCTACCTTGTGATGTCATTATCCAGGATTTGAAAACCAAGATGATGACTGGAGAAGGGCGTGAATCTAATGGAATGTTCTATTTTGACAAGTTGCAATCATCCATCACATACCCAGTGTCAGTCTCTCCTACTGATATTCATAGTTGATTGGGTCATCAATCATAGGAAAATCTCAAGAAAGTAGTGTCAGGGTTAGATTTTATTTCTAGTTTAAATTGTGCATCGTGTTTGCTAAGAAAACATCATCGTACTTCATTTTTCCCTCGAGTCAATAAAAGAGTTGAAAAGCCCTTTACGTTAATCCATATAGATATTTGGGATCCGAGTCGTATCAAGTCCAAGTTGGGATTTCAGTAATTTGTAATTTTTGTTGATGATTTCTCTGGAATAACTTGGTTACATCTAATGAGAGATCGTTCAGAACTATTATCTATATTTTGTTCTTTCTATGCTGAATTTTCAAATTTAGTTTAATACCAAATCAATATTATTCATAGTGATAATGCTAAAGAATATTCCTCTGGCTCATTTTCCAACCACTTGAAACAACAAGGTATTCAACATCAATCTTCCTGCCCACATACTCCAAAAATAGGGCAGCTGAGTGAAAAATCCAACATATTGTTGAAACAAGCATACCTTGTTAATCCACACGAATGTACCCAAAAGTTTCTAGGGAGATATTGTACTTACTACATGTTTTCTTAGCAATCGAATGCCATCTTCTGTGTTAACGGGTAAAACTCAATTCTCAATTCTGTTTCCCTATCAAGACCATTTTTCCATAAATTCTCAAGTATTTTGGATTTGTTTTGTTTTACTCATTTGTTTCGTCCTAACATAGATAAATTAAACCCAAAAGCTATAAAATCATTTTCTTGGGTGCTCTCGTTTGCAAAAAGGGTATAAATGTTTAGCCCCTTGTTGAATCGTCTTTTTGTGTCTATTAATGTTACATTATTTGAAGGCACATTGTACTTTTCTGATGCTTAGTCAATCTCTACTAACACTAATGCGTGTCTACCAATTCCTTTTGTTCCTTCCCAAAGAACTCCCAATTATGTTGGTCCTAACACTAACCCTACTACTTTGGAACATCTATCTTGTCCTGATTTGCGAGTTTATACTCGATGCACTTATGATGAAGTACGACCAGATGATTTGCGCTCATCACCATTGTCTTCTCCGTCTTCAACTCCATCATATAATGATCTTGTTTGGCCTATTGCTCTCCATAAAGGAAAAAGGTCTTGTACATCTCACCATATTTCAAACTTTGTTTCCTATAACTCATTATCACCGTTATATGTTGCTTTTGCATCCACTTTGTCTTCTGTACCTAAGTCTGTTTCAGAAGCTTTGGATCATCCTAGATGGAAACATGCCACGGTAGAAGAGATGTTGGCTTTGCAAGCTAATAAGACATGGGACTTAGTTACTCTTGCACATGGTCAAACAATTGTGGGTGGTCGTTGGGTGCCCAATGTTAAGGTCAATTCTGATGGCACGATTAATCGTATAAAAGCTCGCTTGGTAGCTAAGGGAACACAAATGTATGGTATGGATTATATTGAAACCTTTTCTCCTATAGCCAAATTGACATCCGTTCATGTTTTCATTGCATTAGCAGCCACCAATGATTGGCCTCTTCATTAGCTTATTGTAAAAAATGATTTCCTTCATAATGACCTTCAGAAGACTATTTTTATGGAGCAACCACTAGGGTTTGTTACTCAAGGGGAGACTAATTGAGCGTGTTGCCTTAATAAATCTTTTTATAGTCTAAAACAATCATCGAGAGTTTGTTTTGGGCGCTTTAGTATAGTGGTTATGGAGTTTGGTCTACATCAATGTGTTGTGAATCACTTTGTGCTTTATCGCCACTCCGAGGTTGGTAAAATTCTTTTGATCGTTTATGTTGTTGATATTGTTATTAGTGGAGATGATAAAGTAAGAATTCAATCTTTAAAGTCATTCCTACAAATTAAATTTCAAACAAAGGATCTTGGTTTACTAAAATATTTTTTGAGTATCGAGATGGCAAGGTCGAAGATGGGGATTTGTCTATTATTTGTCTATCTCAAAGAAAGTACATCATTGATCTTCTAGAGGAAACGGGTCTATTGGGAACAAAGCCAGTAGAAAGCCCCATGGAACCAAATGTAACACTTAATGTTGATAAAGGAGGGCGGTCGAAAGAGCTACATAAGTATCGAAGACTTGTTGGTAAACTAAATTATTTGACTATTACTCCTCCAGATATCTCATTTCCTACAAGTGTAGTGAGTCAGTTTATGGGATCTCCACGAACTAGTCATTGGGATGTAGTCAATAGAATCTTGAGATATTTGAAAGCCCCATGGAACCAAATGTAATACTTAATGTTGATAAGGGAGAGCGGTTGGAAGAGCGATGTAAGTATTGAAGACTTGTTGGTAAACTAAATTATTTGACTATTACTCCTCCAGATATCTCATTTGCTACAAGTGTAGTGAGTCAGTTTATGGGATATCCGCGAACTAGTCATTGGGATGTAGTAATTAGAATTTTTGAGATACTTGAAAGGCTCTCCAAGGCAAGGTCTTCTTTACCAAAATCATGGATACATTCAAATTCAAGGCATACAAATGCAGATTAGGCAGGCTCTTATAACTGACATCTACTTCAGGCTACTGTCTATTTTTGGGTGGAAACATGGTGTCATGGGAAAGTAAAAAGTAGCCAGTTGTTGCACGTCATAGTACTGAGTCTAAGTACAGGGCTATGGCGTATACTACATGTGAGTTGATTTGGTTGAAGCATCTTCTTGGCAAACTTGGTTTTAAGCACTCCACTCCAATAAAGTTGATGTGTGATAATCAAGTAGCCATTCATATTGCCCCGAATTCAATCTTTCATAAGAGAACCAAACATTTGAAGTGGACTGTCACTTTGTTTGTGAAAAGCTTCAAGAAGGATTGATTAAGGCACTATATGTCAAGTCAAAAGATCAACTTGTTGACTTATTCACCGAGGCGTTAGGAAGGTTTCAATTAAAACCTATATGTAACAAGCTCAGAGCTTATGATATGTATGCTCCAACTGGAGGGGTAGTGTTAGGAAATATCTATATCAGAGGGAGTATAATCTCCTCTTTATTATCTATATTGTGTGATTTCTTCTTTATTCCTAAGATCTTTTCCTTACGTAATTAGTTCTATATCAAGCCCTTAGTTAATTATTCTCTGAATTTCACAACAGTAAACCTCTAATACTTCAAATATGGAGGTCAGGCTTAGAAATGGCTAAAACTAGGATGTAAAAAATCTCTTTAGGTGAAGTTTCAAAATAGTCTCTTCAAATATCAATCTATAGATGGATTAAGTCACTTAGCTAGCTCCCTGGTTAGACCGATCTACTTGAATGAGCTAATAGCTACCTTAAATAGAATTGGATATGCAAGGATATGTGTAGAAGTCTATGGATGACGAATATTGAAATTAAATTTTAGACACAACAGGACATGGATCCCAAACATCAAAATGCACTCACTCAAAAGAAAAACTAGCAGATTTAGTAATTCGTAGGAGTGAAGACAAAACATAATGTTGGCAAACTAATAAGACTCATAATCTAAGCAAGATCCATTATAAAACTGAGGACATAACTTCTTCAATAGAGACTTTCAAAGGGAGTTAAAATAATTTAACAAACAATGGGTTGGCACCAAATTATCTAGAATGTGAAAACCTTCTGATTCAAGCCCTTTACTAATAATCTTCTTCATCTATATCCATATATTCTACAAAGTATTGATATATATTTATACTAGCTAATGAACAACTAAAATAGAATACTATCCCATTGTCAAAGCTATAATCAATCTTTCAGATATACCAATAGTTAAGATTAGATACGTAACATCTTATCTTGTCTCATCTAATATAATTTGTAAGAGCAGTTAATTAGATCAACTCATTCATTCTCATGTTACGCTTCTAAGCTGCACGACTACCATAGACATAAAAGTAGTCTATGTTGTAGATCTAGAATCTCAAAGAAAGCAACTCTGGAAAGACTTGCAAGCTTAATAATTTGAGGCTATATCCATAATTCATTCTAGGGAACTTTAATTGTACTTTATCATCTCAAGAAGTAGAGAAACTAATAGCATGAAGCATAGCAATGTGGATTTCATGAACTACTTAAGCCAAATGGGGGAAACAGGCCTCAAGTTTAAGGAAGTTTATTCACTTAGAGCAATAATCAAAGCGGGAGATGGTTTATTAGGAAGAAACTAAATAGAGCATTGGTGGATTCCAATTGGCTCTTCAACTTTCCAAACAACTATGCACATTTTAACGGTTCCCTATACCTAGATTATTAACCCATAGAGATTCATCTAAATAGCATCTCAACGAACAGAAATGTTCTTTATATTTTTAACAACTTTGTCATTATTTAGGCTCCGATGAAGCAGCAGTGATAAGAGGACTGAATACACCTGTCGCAGATTTAAAGCTTTCAAATGCATGAAAAGGTTTAATGCACTTTAGGAGATAGGGATGCAAGGACTCTTTTTTAAAAAACTAGCATTTGGAAAGCTCAGCCAAAGACCAATACATTTTGGACTCCTAAACAAATCTTGGCACTAAAAAATCAAGTTCATAAGGAGTTAAAAGCATCATTGTAAATGGTAAGGACATTAGCATTCGGTTTAACAATTGGCATGAGCTAAGACGTCTTTACTTATCGCATAATTATAATTCCTTGAGATCATGCATACTTGATCAGAATAAAGTGGCAACAATTAAAGATGGGGTGAATTAGAGCTAGCATCACCATGCCTCCAGAGTATGATCAAAAATAATGGAGAGATTACCAATTCAAAATACCAAGACAAAGAACAGGGACTATTTGATATGGCTTAAACATAAGCGCAAAGTATTCAATATTCACTCTTGTACATAAATTTTTGTTGCACTTGAACCAAAAGTACCTTGGCACAAGCTAGTATGGCAAGAAAGCAATATTCCTAGAAGCCCTTACATTATTTGGTTGGCAGTGTTAAAGAAGTTAAGAACAAAAAGTAAGATCGAGTTTAACATCCTAAATACCTTATGCTCCCTATGCAACAGTGATGAAGAATCCTTATATCATTTATTCTTTAACTATTAATTCTCCACAACCTTATGGGACAAGATACTAGGCCTCTTTAATCTACATTGTGACAAAGACTACTAGAGTGGAATAGTTGATTGTACTGTAGGATACAAAGCTTGAAGAAAGATGATCTTATTATTTTCAGAATGGTCTTCAGCTGTGTGGTACATGCCATATGGAATGAGAGAAGCCATAGAATATTTAGAGAAATCAAACAGGTTGAGAAATAATTTTGTCAAAGAGCCTAGGCTTGGATCCAAGAGGCAATCCTATTGAGGGTAAATGATATGAAAATCAATCAGCTCATAGCACAAATTGGAATTTTATCTAGTACTTAGGAGGCAAGGCACTTATAGTCTAAAGGAAACAACCCAAGCTATCTGCTCTCACTCAATACAAAAACAACATGACCAGATATAAGTCTTTTAATCATTATACTGCAATGGTTTTTAGTCTCAATTGTATGAATTCGCTTAAGTGATTAGTGGATTCACCTTAGTCTGCTTTACTTTAATTATATACCATAACTCAGGCTGAAACTCTCTTGTATCTTCCTCTTGAAATTAGTAATATGTTTCCTTCAATTTTCCCCAAAAGCCTAAATTCATGCTTAATTACAAAGCAACAAACAAAACTGACCTGCTCTGAATAAGGCAAGTACTTGCCATCGAATGTCACAACAACACGATCTTTCCCATCCACACCTTTCACTTTATCAACAGAGCAGTAGAAATCTATGGCTGACATGCTGTGAAAAGTGCACGCATAAATTAAGTTAACCTTCAGGTAGTTTTATCTATTTGAAAACACTTGATAAGAGATCCTAGCTATATATGTGGCCCAAAAATAATTAAAATAATATGAATATAAAGTGAGAGAATGAGAAATTCTAAAACAATGTTATAGCATAAAAAAAATTCAAAAATCAACGAGTTAGAGAATGTGTAGTTTGGATTCTCATTAATCACATAAAATAAAAAAGGTCGCAGAAGATGAGAAGAAAGTCTTTTGACATCAAGGGAGCAAAACAATTATGATCTCCATTTGTTAAGCTTAGGGTAACAATCCAAAATAAACCCAACAAATTGGATTAATAGAAAAGCATTTTCTGGTTAGTGTAGAATAGCTAGTTTTTCAAAAGGAAATTCAAGAGCTTCTTTAATGCAAAAGAAGTGAGACATAATGCATAATTTTTCTGGTAGGGAATTTAAATTGGTTATCAAAAGATTTGGAAGTTTTCCGGGTGGAATGGAAACTCAGTTATAATATTAAATCGCAATGAAATACCAAAGTTCAAAACAACTTAATCACAACCATACCTCTTTTACTATAAATCAGCCAAATCAAAGACTGCACATAACCGACCATCTAAACTAACTTTAAATTTTAGATGCAACTATATAAATGTTAATTTGCAAGTGATATTATTGTAGAAGTTGTACAATCAAGAGTTAAAGCACACTGACATAACTACACACTCCTTCACGTTAAGCCACCCACAGTGATAAAGACACGAATCTGAATGAATAGTGGGCAAGATTCACCACACCCTTAACATTAGAAAAAGAGAATTGTAAAACTAAAAAAAGGGGAAACATACGCACATGCCATCACCAAACTCCTCATTGATAATCTCCTTGATGCTTTCACCACAATGCATAACAGCTTCATTTAACCTTAAAAGACGTAACAATCAAGTGAGTAACAACATTAACAATCACCACCACTGTCAAACATGTCTAGCACAAACTCATTTTGTGAATAAATGGTCAAGACTGAAGAAGACCCACCTGTAAACAGTGGGTTCTTGGATCAAGTTGGGGTCATATGACCTCATTAATGGTCTCATCATATAATAAACGAGTTCCTCAGACAACTCCGGCAAGGCAGCACGTAGCTTGGGAGCAGTCTCAGGCTTGAGCTGAGCCTGTCGTCTGAGAAGTTGGGCAACGTAGACGTTGGTGAGACCAGTCTCTTCCGCTATCTGAGAGTAAGTCTTGCCGGAGTTGCGTTTCACAGCTAGCAAGCGGTTGCATATTGTGGTTTTAGCCTCTTCCATTTCTCTACGTTTTCTACTCTCAAAACGCCAATTAGGGGAGGATAAGAAGACAGTACATGGACTTTGGTTTGTGTTTAAAAAGGAGACTTATCTTTACTTGGTCCACGTTTCCGTCTCTTTGTTTGTTTTCTGGAAAAGGCCGCCCCAAAAGCTTACCTTGTTAATGCTTCTGTAGTTAACTGTACCAAAAATTGATTTATTAACAAGTCATTTTCGTGTTAAAAAAAGATGACGCCCTTTGTCAGATGTACATTCCACGTAGTTAGTGAGGCTTAAAAAATTAAATTAAAAAACTATGTATTTTTCAGTGTACCTCTCTCTCTCCTTAAAGCTTTAAGTTTGAGCTGATGTTTGCTACGAATCTTTGATTAAGAGATAAATATACTCTATGCTCGCTTCTTTTGAAAATTTTGTATATCAGAAAATCTTGATAGCTAAGAATTGCTTCTAAACAATTCCGTTGTATAAGATTAGAACTAATAGGAAAAGAAGATACATACTAAGAGGTAAGATTCTTAAGAAGAAAAATAGAAATGACAATTATGGCCCAACCCGCTTTTTGATCATGGGTTGGGCGGACCAAGCCGTAGCCTGCACGGGCTGACTATGTTTAAAATGACATCATTTTGATATTTTTTTAAAAAAATTAATGGACGAGTCGAGCCATAAGGATGGCCACAAGCCTATCAACGTGCCAGCCCATCCTGGCCTGCAGTCCGCCATCGGCCTGGCCCATTAACATGCTTGAAGAAAAGCTTAAGAGTTGTATACTCGTGAGAAGAAAGGACTTTGTGTCTCGCCCATCATACCTGTAACTTACAAAAGTCAGTAGTTTATAGTTTACCTTAGCGTAGCGTATGATCTCTTGCCTAGTGTTGTTTGAGAATGGTATCATATGTCTAGAATATGTTGATATTTTTGGAACGTATCCTTTCCTTGAATGCCCTTCGGGGTCCTTGAGTGGTAATTATGAAAAAAAAAAACAAATTAATGATAGAGAAAAATATCTTGAAGTTGATAAAAGAATCAAAAATGACCCATTATTGTGCTAGTATTGCTAAAGAAAATTAAGTTGTCGAGTTCTTCTACCTCTAAAGACATGCACGACCGACCTCGCTCCTCGTCAGATAGTTTCTTTAATTTTTAACCGCTTCAATTTCATCGTTGTCGTCACTTGGTTAAAGTTCCTTTTCGTGTTGACAACTTTTGTGCTTCTTTGTCTAGTAGCAAGTCTCGGTTGACAATGGGATGTATAAGCATAATTTGACCATTATAGAAGATCTCGTCCAAGGTGATTAGAGATCCATCAACTTATCTAGGAACAACCACAAACCGAAAGTCTTCATCTTCCTCCTCCTCCTCCACTATCATCATTCTGGCTATTGACGTCCTCTACATGTTCCACTAGAAAACATTTCTATAAATTATCATTAAAACCTAAAGGATTTTTAGCGACAAAAAAGATTGTCACTAAAAGTCCAAAATTAGTCACTAATAATAATTTGTGACGATTTAAATTCGTCACTAGAAATGTTGCCAAATTTCCACAGCTAGCAAGTACAGGCAATGCTTTTTCATATTCGTCACTAAAACATTTTTCCTGCACATCACCTTCATAGTGAAAAAGTATTAGGGATGATTAATATTGCTTCGCTATGAAGTATTTTCGTGGGGAAACATTATTTGCTATGTTCGCCAAAATGTAGGTAAAAGTTTTTAGCTACGTTTTTATAAACATAGCCAAAAATTATTTGCCAAGATTTTGGAATCGTGGTAGAAAAGTTTTAGCTTCATTTTTTAAAACGTAGCTAAAACTTTTTAGCTGTATTTTATAAAATGTAGTCAAATTTTTAATATGCATTTTAACTAAATGTTTTACCATGTTAATTGTAATCATTTGTGATATTTTAAATCTATATTTGTTGTATATAAGCTTCCAATTTTTTGTTGTTAATCCATTATACAAAATATAATAAAAATAAATAAAAATTAGAAGCATTGTATATTAAAAACAAAATGTTATTAAGTTAGATCGATTACAAAATTTTAATTACAATTTCAAATATATTTTTATACAAAATAAAAAATATGAATATTAAAATAGTCACTCAAATCCGTCTTCATCTTCACTACCTACATAATCCAAATCAAGTAATTTTTTTAGGTACTTTTCATGCCTGACCACCTTTTCTTAAGGGACTTGTTTTCCTTTTTAAGATATTGAACGAATATTGGTCTTGATGAGGATGAAGTAGGTGGTTTAGGGCCAAATCAAGCCCTTTAATGTATCCAGATCGTGTACCAAGCACCTTGTTGCAAATGTCATTTACATTTGGCTCATTTCTGACAGATATTGATGTTTGCAGCAACTCTTTCTTCTTATTCTAAAATTTAAAAAAGGAAACTAAAATTCAATTCAAATATTATTAGTTAGTACTACATAAATAAATAAACTTAAAATTTAAACAAATTTTTATACTTACATAATTATTGTGTGCTTCTTCAGACATCCAGCCTTCACCTTTCTTATAGTGTGTTGGTTTGTAAAGCATGATCCTATCACACTCTTCTACATTTAGTGACTATGTTTTGTGGAGAAAAAATATAAAACAAAATAAATAGTATTATGTTTACTAATATAATTATAACTTCTAAATAAAGAACTTACATATTCATTTCGCAGGATTACAAATGATTTGGAGCTTTGGTTGTAAGGATTTTTTATTTTTCCTCTACTAACTTTGGCTTTCTAACATTTTTCCTAAATAAAGAAAAGGAATGATTATTAAATTATGTAACAAGATTAATGGGAGCAAATGTAAAGAGAAAGAAAACAAACTTGAACATTAGGAGAGGCCCAATAATCACACAAACTATTCCAATTTTTTAGAGACATTCATTCTGAAACATGTCTCCTTACCTCCTCATCTGAAGGAAAAGATTTGTAATATTTATGCAGTCAATAACGACTATCTATAGTCCCTTGTTTCAAAAGTGAAGTGACACAGATTGACACCTTAGGTTGTCGATATCGACAATATTCAATATCATCTGTGAACAATAAGGAAAAGTGAAATTAATCATTAAAAAAGTAAAAAAATGCATATAATTTAATAAATTAAAATTTTACCAAAACTTTATCCAAAGTATTCTCTAACAAGTTTTGTTCCTTCAACTACTTGGCATACTTAAGGCAAGGCAATTCAGTTTTGGCAATTACCCTAACTCATTAGACAATGTTGTCAATTGTACCTTGTCTATAGGACAATCTTACAAGCTATCAATATGTACATACAACTTGTTGTTCATTGTAACATTCATTCATTGTAACTCATAACCTTTAGTTATACCTCTACCTCTTTTTCTGATGACAGTATTGGAACCTAACAACAAATAAATAATGATAAGAAAATATAGATTAAATATGTGTATATATATTTGAGAATAAGCCTATTTGTAGTTAATGATTAATAAACCTACATATGTCTCTATACTAGTTGAGGCAGATAAAGGTTGTTACTGACTTTGTTCCTTAACAGATTATTTCGATTGTTGTTATTGACTACAACCAGTTGATGTGGTTGTTGTTGACTATGGACAACTTCGACGCTTGCCACCTGCTTTCCTTTGTTTCTACCAGTTGTCGTTGTATTGGATATATATTACTCAAATATCAACATTATGCATAAATATAAGTCAAGCATCAACAATAAGCATAAACATAACTCAAACATCAACATTCCGTATTAACATAACTCAAATACCAATATTCCACATTAACACAACTCAAATATCAACAATACGCTCAAATATCAACAATCTGCATTAACATAACTCAAATATCAACAATACGCTCAAATATCAACAATCCGCATAAACATAACTCAAATAGCAACATCCCGCATTAACATAACTCATCAGTCAACATTTCATACAAACATAAGTAAAATATCAATAATTCGCATAAAAATAACAACATTTTGCATTAACATAACTCAAACATCAACATTTCACATAAACATAAGTGAATTATCAACAATACACATTAACATTACTCAAACATCAATAATACATTTCAAACAATATATATTACCTTCAATTATCATGATCAAGATCTTGAAAATTATCATCATTAATTACATTGAGATTCGACTCTTCGTCACTATTATATTCGGCTAAGGTATCATCATTATCATTTAATTCATCCTTAATATAGTCTTCACCTCTTTCTACAACAAGATTGACTTATACTTTATCCATTTATACTATATTCAGATCAACATTTCTCCTATAGGTTGGTGGTTTGCGATGTGGATGTCAGTTGGCTAAACGTGGAAGCATGGACTATTGTTGAGTTCCAAAAACTGGGACAGAGGAGGGTTTTCCAGAAACTAGGAAGTTTCAGAAAAATTGGAGGGAGAACGATGGGCACATGTCTATGATCTTCTTCTGTAATGCATAATTAGCGTGTGAATTCCATATGCCAGTCAATGCCCCTTATTGACCATGGGACAATCTTCCAAAGCTTGTTTTGTCTATTGTTTTTAAAAACCCCAAATTGTCTTTTTTAATGAATTTAATAATGATTAAATTAATTTATATTCCTAATAAAATTGAAAAATGTTTTACAAAATTTTGAAAATTGTTTTCAAAAGGAATTTTATTAGGAAATATTTTTAAATTTAATTTAATTTTTCAAGAGTTGAATTATTAAATTAAATTTGTTATCAAATCAATAATTTGAATCAGGCAAAAGTTTTAAATAATTTCTTTCATGATTAGATTATATTTGAAATTATAAATATAGTGAGATTACATTATTTTGATGAGACTAAAAAATTTTGAAATTTTAAATCCCTCGATAAATTATTAAGTACATGTTAGGAACATGATAGTTGCCTTCCATTATTTAAGAATAAAACTAGAATTATGTTTATTGATTGGCTTGTTGAGTAAACTCAACGTCACTATAACCCAGATATGTTTTATCTTAAATTAATGGGTCCTACTTAACTAAAATTGTATGATTTGGATGAGTAAACTCATGATCATATAGATTTAGAGGCAGGGTTAGGAATAATATATGTGATATATTTTGGCTAAAGTTGTCAACTAACGATTCTAGGAGTCATATGAGATGTAATTGAAAGTTGTTTTCCACCTAATTTATTTTTAGTTAGTTTGTTGAGTAAACTCAAGATTAATTAATTTTAAATAGAATCCTAGCCTTTTAGAAAATTATTTGATAATTTTTCTATATAATAATAAGGGCTATTATTTTGAATAAAATAATGGGAGTAATCAAATAATTTCAAAGTCCTTATTTTATTTGATTTTTGGATATAAATTAATATATGCTCCTTTTATTTTTTACAGCTATTGAATTTGAAGATGACTACCAACCTAACATTGAGGAGTATCATGGATGCCAACAAGCTGACTGGACCTAACGTTTCAAGCTGGCTACGAAACTTAAGAATAGTTCTTAGACAAAAGAAGAAGTTGTACGTTCTTGATACTCTTTCTCCATCAGAAGCTTGTTCATATGCGACTGATGAAGATTGGGAGAAATATCAACATTATATTGATGACATTGAACAGGCTACATGTATGATGTTAGCTTATATATCTCCTGAACTTCAGAAGCAGCATGAGAACATAGATGCATCTACTATGATATTACATCTTAAGGAGTTATTTGGTGCACAAAGTAGGGTTGAGAGATATCAAATCTCCAAGACATTGTTTTAATGCAAGATGACAGAAGGATCTTCAGTTAACATTCATATGTTGAACATGATTGGGTATATTGAAAAATTGGCCCAATTAGGTTTTGTCATGGACCACGAGTTAAGCGTTGATATGGTTCTGTAGTCTCTGAGCTCATGCTTTTCGCAGTTCGTCATGAACTTGAACATAAATCAGAAGGACATGACATTGCCTGAACTGTTGAACATGCTTAAGACTATGGAAGGATGCCTTAAGAAGGAACCTAGTTCTGTACTTGTTGTTAGTTCTTCTAAAAACAAGATAAAAAGCTTTAAGAAGAATAATAAAAATAAACAAAAGGCTTTTACTAATGTAGTAAAAGCCAAAGGAGGCGTCAAGAAGAATTACAATGACAAGGGCACATGTTTTCATTGCAGAGTCAACGGAAATTGGAAGAGGAACTGCCCATCTCATCTTGCTAGCCTAAAAGATAAAAAGCTTAAGGAAGTTGTCTCTTTAGGTATGTTTATGATTGAGATCAATCTTTCTACTTCTGTTCCATATTCTTGGGTATTAAATACTGGTTGTGGTTCTCATATATGTAATAACATGCAGATGTTAACAAGGAGTAGATTATTGAAGAAAGGCAAAGTGGACCTGCGACCTGGCAATGGGGAAAAGTTGCTGCATTAACTGTAGGAACTTGTAATTTAACTTTGCCTTCTGGTCTTGTATTAGAACTTGATAATTGTTATTATGTTCCTATTATTGCAAGAAATATCATTTCTATTTCTTATTTGAAATTGAATGGATTTGGCTTTATAATTAAAAATAACAGTTGTTCTTTTTATAAAGATGATGTTTATTGTGGATATGGATTGTTTACAAATGGTTTGCATGAGTTAGATTTGGAAAGGTCAATTTTTAAATATAAATAGTAAGAAAAGAAAATTAACTAACCAAAATCCATCTTATTTATGGCATTGTAGGTTAGGTCATATCAATGAAACTAAAATCACAAAATTACATAAGGAAGGATATTTGGATCCTTTTGATTATAAATCATATGAAACTTATGAATCTTGTTTATTGGAAAAGATGACCAAACCACCCTTTAAGGGAAAAGGACAAAGTTCTAGTGAGTTACTAGAATTAATACATTCAGATGTATGTGGGCCTATGTCCACAAATGCAAGAGGTGGATTATGGTATTTTATTACGTTTAGAGATGACCATTCTAGAATATGGTTATGTGTACTTGATAAAACAAAAGTCTGAATCATTTGAAAAGTTCAAAGAATTTAGACTAGAGGTAGAGAAACAAACTGGGATAAGTATTAAGACACTTAGATCAGATCGAGATGGTGAATACTTAGACCACGAGTTTCTTGGTTACTTAAAAGAGAACGGGATTCTCTCACAATGGTCTTCTCCTGCAACTCCATAATATAATGGAGTTTCTGAGAGGAGAAATCGTGCACTATTAAATATGGTACATTCCATGATAAGTTATGCAATCCTTCCTATATCCTTTTAGGGATATACAATTAAAACCTCAATATATCTTCTAAACAGAGTTCCGTCTAAATCAGTTGATAAGACACCATATGAGATGTGGATTGGTAAAGGACCTGGATTATCACACTTAAAGATTTGGAGATGTGAAGCTTATATGAAATGTGCTATATCTGATAAACTTCAAGCTAAATTAGATAAATGCTAATTTGTGGGGTATCCGAAAGAGAGTTTTGGTTATCAATTTTATCATCCTATTAAGCAAATGGTGTTTGTCTCAAGACATGCTAAATTCTTATAAAGAGAATTTATTCTAAGAAAGTAGTGAGAGTGAGGTTGAACTTAGAGAAGTTCAAGAGCCACAAATTCACATTAAAATGGAACAAGAACCTTAAGTTGATATATATAATGTACAACTGAGAGTTCAAGAGATACATAGTCCGCGATGAACTAATAGGGTATGTTGTCCTCCCATTAGATTAGATTTACATATTGAGCAAGGAAAGGATAACGTATCACTCATACACGATGAGTCTGCTACTTTTAAAGAAGCAATGTCTGATATTGGTTCTTTAAAATGGCAAGAAGCTGTGAGATCTGAAATGGAATCCATGTACACTAACCAAGTATAGACTTTGGTTAATGCACCTACTAGTATTGTACCTATTGGATGCAAGTGGATTTTTAAGAGAAAAATTAACACGGATGGTAATGTACATACGTAAAAAGAAAGGTTAGTGGCTAAAGGTTACAAACAAAAACAAGGAGATGATTTTGATGAAACCTTTTCACTAGTAGCTATGTTAAAATCTATCAGGATCTTGTTAGCTATAGCGGCATATCATGATTATGAAATCTGTCAAATGGATGTCAAAACTACATTTTTCAATGGGAATTTTGAGGAGGATGTGTATATGATACAACCTGAAGGTTTTGAATCCAAAATATTTCCTAATCAAGTATGCAAGTTACAAACGTCCATTTATGAACTTAAGCAAACGTCACAAAGTTGAAACATCCGTTCTGATGAGACAATCAAAGAGTTTAATTTTATTAAAAATGTGGATGAACCATGTGTCTATAAGAAGGTTAGTGGGAGTTTAGTCGTTTTCTTGGTACTATATGTGGATGATATATTGTTAATTGGAAACGACATACCTATGCTACAGTCTGTAAAAATTTGGTTATCCAGGAACTTCTCTATGAAGGATATGGGAGAAGCAGCCTATATTCTAAGAATAAAGATCTATAGAGATAGATCAAAAAGGTTGCTTGGATTGTCCCAATCTATGTACATAGATCAAGTGTTAAAGAGGTTTGACATAGAGAATTCCAAAAGGGAATTCTTACCCACATCACATAGGATTTTTCTCTCTTAGAGTATGTGTCCAAAGACACAAGAGGAGAGAGATAAAATAGATTATGCAATAATATGTACTAGACCAGATGTTTCTTATGCTTTGAGCATGACGAGAAAGTTTCAGTTTAATCTTGGTGAAGGTCACTGGGCGGCTGTGAAAAACATCTTAAAGTACTTGAGAAGAACTAAAGATGTCTTTTTTGGTCTATAGAGGAGATGAACTAAGAGTTCAAGGATATTCAGATGCTAGTTTCCAGTCAAATCATGATGATAGTAGATCACCGTTAGGGTACATCTTCATTCTAAATGATGGTGCAATTAGTTGGAAGAGTTCCAAAAAACCAACCATTGCAGATTCAACGATTGAAGCAGAGTACATTTCATTGTCAGAGACGACAAAGGAAGCAGTTTGGATCAAGAAGTTCATCACTGTACTTAGAGTGGTTCCTAGCATTATCGAGCCCATAGTATTGTATTGTGACAACAATGGTGCTATTACGCAAGCAAAGGAACCCGGGTCTCATCATCGGTCCAAACATATACTCAGGAAGTTTCACTTGATCAGGGAGATAGTGGAGCGGAAAGACATAACATTAGAGCGAGTTCCCACTGAAGAGAATCTTGTAAATCCTCTTACTAAGCCTTTATCTCAAAAGAGACATGATAGACATATGGATGGCTATAGTATCCGATACATTGACGATTGGCTTTAGTGCAAGTGGGAGATTGCTAGTTTATGCCCTTATAGCCAATCTTTTTCGTTGTAAATTTGTTTGTATGACATTATTATTATTCAATAAAAGGCATTCTTTATCTTTTTTTATTTGTTAACTATTTAATTATTAATCATAAAGATAAAATCCATGGAATAATTGTTATGCAATTAGAAATTATAATGTAATTATAATTATGAGATTCAAATTGCAATTTTTTGTATTATTCCTACAAATATTCCTAGTTATAGTTTCATCAAGACAGGGTATTGATGAAATGGTTAGACTAGCATATGCTTGTTTCTTTCTTATGAAGAAAATAATTGATCTTATAGATTAAAGTGTAGAGACACTTAAACAAACATGTGAGTGCTTAGTATAGAATAAGTTCACTGAACTGACCTGATTATGAAAATCCCGAATGGAACATTACTTGTGTGTCTGTGGATTATCTCATAATGATGGTTGTATAATTGATCATCGGACTTGGGATTACCAAGGTATCTAGTGTGGGACTTATTGTGTTTTGATGCTACTTATGAATTGTTCAAGGATAATTCAGTTGCTGGTAATTGGATACAGTATGAACCATATGTGAATAGTTAAGTAAGTCAATATAGGATTCATCACTCTAAAGTAATTAGAGAGAATATTCTACTGTTCTTGATTAGTAATGATTTATGGAATTCTCTAGCCAGAGTGAATTGATATTTGAAAAGGTGTTTTCAAATTTTAGTTATAAATCAATTACTAATTAGTAAGAACGAACATGATTGGATGATAAGAATAGACACAGTATCCATACTCTATCTAATTAGAATATTGAATGACGAAAGGATTAAATTATACTTCATAACCATGTATGGATAAGTTAAGTCAATCACTTTGACATTCCTAATATTTGGGTAATCATGACATGTTGCTAGACGTCAATCATGATTTATAATTACGAATTGTTTAATTGGAGAATTAAAGATAAAAGTTTTAATTTATCTAATTCTAATTGTGAATTAGAATTATAATTTATAATCATTGCCAATTTATTAGGAACCTAATGGGTCACACATCAGAGAGCAATTTATAAAAGAAAAATCAATTTAATTAAGTTGGACTTAATTATAAAGTTTGAGAAACTTTGGGGATCAAATATGAGATATTTTATTTTATTAAAATTAAATTAATTAGAATTAGAATTTGATTTAATTATAATTAAAGATATTTAATTTTAATAAAAGACTTTTATGACTTTTCTATTTAAACGAGACGAGCTTTTAGAAGCTAGCACTTTTTGTTTCTTCCTTTCAAAGCAATTTGGGAATTGCTTTGTAGATACCATCAAAGGTTGGACACTTAGATAGCTCATAATTGATCAATCGAAAAAAGTTTCAAAGATTTTGCAGCAGGAAAGCGAGCAAGGCATGATTTCTAAATCATTTTATTTTATTCAAGTTTATATAATTATCGGAATCTGCTCAGAGTTTGTAAAAATTTTTTCTGCGCCCGTGATTTGATCACGATTAGATTCCAACAGGAGTTACAACATAGGCATCAATTCTGGTAAGCTATTTCCTAAGGTTTTGCTCATTGAAAATTACCACTTTTAGCCCTACATTCCTTTATTTTTTTGTTAGCTTAACAGTTAACAGCTGTAAACACATGCCTTTTCTATGAAGTGCTCAAAGAAGGAGCTACAACATAGGCATCTACTCTAATGGGCTATTTCCTAAGGTTTTCCTTATTGAGAAGTACTGCTTTTAACCCTACATTCCTTCATTTCTTATCAGCCCAGTAGTTAACAACTTTAAACATATGATTTTTTTAATGGAGAAATCTAGAGCTAAAGGTGGTACTTTTCATGCTACAATTAATAGCCTTTAGATGATCTTAAAGATTGTAATAGCATTATCTACAATTCCAAAGTAGCTGGAAATGTACACCTTGGCAATTATAGTGGAAATACGAAAGAGTGCATCTTGGATATAAAGGTTACTAATTTAGAATTGTATGGTAATTTCTATTCCTAGAATAATAAGCAATAAGGGGCTTAGAACATTATACAGTAGTTGGAAAAAGCTATGATAAATAAGGAATGGATAAATATGTTTCCCCTAAGCACTGTCAACTTTGGCAATTCAAGATTTTAAGGCATTTCCTTATAATAGTTAAAAACATTATAACCAACCACATTAGGAAAGCGAAATTTCAATTTAACAATTATCTTATTGAGGTGGAAGGTTTTCAGGATGCCATCAAAAGGAGAATCTATAAGGAATTCAAAGGGTTTCATTCTTACGAGAGTATAAGGAACTTAGAAATGGCGAAATGGAGTTTTGAAAACTTAACAATGGAAGATTCATGAATTCTCAATAGAATGTCGAATTGTCAAAAGCTCAACTTTTAAAAATTCAGGACTAACTTAATATTAATCCTTAGATTTAGGGCTTTTAAGCAAGGAACAATGAGCTTTTACTAAATACTATCAAACTCTGGAAGTTTATAATTCTCTTCGTAAACAAAAAGCATGAATCATATGGCTTAAAGAAGGTGACAAAAATACCAAGTTCTTTCACAAGATAATCAAATTCAACAGGAATAGTAATAAAATTTCATCCTTTTTAAAGTAGGATGGGACAACTATAAATAACCAAGTTGTAGTAAGTGATGAGATCTTTAATTTCTATAAAGATACTTTAGGATCCCAAGCTAACTATTTTCTTTCAATTTTCTGCTAAGAGAATTCATCAATAATCAGTGTTTTAAAGATGATCTACTTTATTAGTTCAAATCAATAACCAAAAAAGAGGTGAAGATAACACTTTTTCAACTAAATCCATAAAACAATCCTAGCCCTGATGGCTTTGCCTTATTTTTCTTAAATGCCTTGGATAAAGGACGTGGTGGTGGACACAATTCTTGGATTTTTTGATGAAGGGGTAATGTTGAACGAGTTAAATAGTACCTTCATCACTCTAGTTCCAAATGTCTCTTGCCCAAGTAAAACTTTAGATTATAGACCTATATCATATTGCAACATAATATATAAAGTCAAATCCAAAATCCTTGCTCCTAGGGCAAAATCAATTGAACAAGATTATTAGTGGTGCTCTAGGTGCATTTCTCTAAAATAGACCAACAACAAATAATATTCTATTAGCCCAAGAAATATTTAGATCTAATGGCAAGAAGAAAGCCCCTCTAAATTTTGCTATTAAGTTCAATTTTCATAAGGGTTTTGACTCACTGGGATACTTCATCATTAATATACTAGATGCATTTGTCTTTCTATTGTTTTCTTAAACTTAATCAGACAATGCATAATCATTATATCCTAGTTTACGCTTGTCAATGGAGTTCTTAGAATGCAATTCCACGGTGGCAAAAGTATGAGGAAAGGTGACCACTTGTCACCTAACATTTTCATTGTTTGTATAAAGTCCCTCTAGATTGATCTCCCATAAGGATCTAAGGTTTGAATATCACAGTAGATGTCATAAACTTAAAAATACCACAGTTGATTTTAGAAACTTAATCTTTTAAATTTATGTTGTACAGATGATCTACTCTTGTTTTATTATGAAAAGGATGAATCCTTAATCCTTCTCATATCTTCTTTCTAACTATTTAAAAACTATCAATTTGTTTGTTAATTTGAAGAAGAGTGTAATTTGAAACGGGCTAGGAGTGATTTAAAAATTGTTTGGCTATGTTCATGCATTCATATATGCATGAATAGTGGAATATTGCACATGTAATGATTGTACATGTATTCATGACATTTCCCGGTATAAGTGTTAAGAAATGTGATCGTAAATAAATTTGATTTTTGTGCTTTAAAATTTAATTTGAGTGTGTCTTTGTGAGTTTTATATTTTTAGAGAATTTTAGA
>JAOSBN010000178.1:27785884-27800705 GCA_027563595.1 Erythroxylum suave
TGAAGGAGCTATAGGAGAGTTACCTATAGCAATATAGGTTGGGGCTGAAACGCTCGGTAAAAGCTCCATAGTGTGACCCGATAATACTTCGGTCAAAACGAAGACAGGTACGGAAGCATGTTGGACCCCTTTTCTCTTAATATTATTCTGTTAGGATATAGGAATAGTATAAGAAGTTTATCCACAATGGACATCACAGCTTTTGGTGAACAATTAGTTTTACTAGATTTGTCCAGTAAAGAAAATATAGATAATTTGATAAACGAAATAATATCTCAAAATTTCGCTGAACAAGATAATAACCAAGAAAAAAATAATAGACGACCCGATTATAAGGCAATAATGTATTTTATGATAAAACAAATACAAACTCTTGAATATATTAAAAATTCCTGATTTGGTCGAATGACTATAATAGGCTTTCAAGGTGAAAAGAAATTGGGAATAGATTTATTAAATCTCAGTCTGGACGAATTGAACAACCTGGACAAATTGGACAAAAATTATGACCTTCCTCCTCTGTAGCTAGTATCAGAGCCAATGGATGATTTGAAGGCACAAGGTTCTATAAGTCTGTTAGATTTGTTTATTTTGTTTAAGCTTATATGTGTATGTTTTTGGATTGTTAGTATTGAATTAAGTTTTATTATCTTACTTCTTTATTATTTTCTTACTCACAATGGATGTTGAATTTAAAGTTTTAAAAAATCAAGAAGATTCTTTAAAAATAGATAAAGAACTTATTGAAATACAGAAGACGATAATATATTATGGTCAAAGGATCTTACAATATTGTGAACAGTTAACTCTTGATATGGAATCTGTAATAAATCATCAAAACCTTAGTCAGCATAAAGATAAACAGATAGTGACTATTGAAGGAGAAGAGAAAAGGGAAATAATTAAAAATCCTTTTATCATTCATCTAGAAAAACTAAAAGATGTTAGAAAGTAGTTCAGCTAATGGAAATTATATTATACCTGAAGTAGATAATTTAATAACCCAAATAGGAAATTTAGATCTAAAAGATAATTTTATTAATATTAAACCAAGTGGTATAGAAACATAAAATCCAAACGTAACAGATATTCCTAATACAAGTACTGATCCTTATATTAGATATAGACAAAATCAAAGCTTTAATAGACCGGTAACAGGATATGCTGGATTATCTAGTTTGTTAGGAACTAGTTATGATAAATATACTCCTTATGAAAAAATGAAAGCAGATACTATAAACCCATTTGGAATTTATTTAGATTTAGATTGCATTGCTAACATTGAAGAAACAATTGATAAATGGGAAACTGCTTTAAGAATAGCTATTGTTGTAAATAAAATGGAGCTACAGAGGAGGGGGGTCATAATTTTTGTCCAAAGTTTTGTCCAATTTGTCCAGGTTGTTCAATTCGTCCAGAATAAGATTTAATAAATCTATCCCCAATTTCTTTTCAGCTTGACAGTCTATTATAGTCTTTCGACCAAATCTGGAATTTTTAATATATTCGAGGGTTTGTATTTGTTTTATCATAAAATATATTATTGCCTTGTAATCGGGTCATCTATTATTTTCGTCTTGGTTATTATCTTGTTCAGCCGAATATTGAGATATTATTTTGTTTATCAGATTATCTATATTTTCTTTACTGGACAAATCTAGTAAAACTAATTGTTCACCAAAAGCTGTGATGTCCATTATGGATAAACTTCTTATACTATTTCTATATCCTAACAGAATAATATTAAGAAAAAAGGGTCCGACATGCTTCCGTACCTGTCTTTGTTTTGACCGGAGTATTACCGGGTCCCACTATGGAGCTTTTACCGAGCGTGTCAGCCCCAACCTATACTGCTATAGGTAACTCTCCTATAAGTCCTTCAGTAATATCCAGCGCAGCCTGATTTCATTTCCTACCTTCAAGCGTAAGAAGAAAGGGAAGGAAGAAGTTCTTCTCTTCATAGTATTCTGAGAGGAGTAGAAATAGTATAAGAAAGGGAAGTATTTTATTGATGCATGAGTAAGATACATGAGGAGAGAAGTAGAGGGCTTATGGTCTCAACTTATCCCTCCCTTGGTATTAGGCTCACATATTTATAGATACAAATGATAGTATTGTACTAGATTTTACAAGCCGACATACTATTACAGGATACTATTTGATTATGACATTATTCGACACGTATACACATCTAGAATATATACGATACAGCTTTAGCTTTCATTATCTTCATCTGCTACGTAAGCCTTCTTTTTTGCTGTTTCTTTATTTTTGTCTTCTTTTGAGATATTTGTGCATGAGGGACAAATATCTTTTTGATGTCTTCGAAATAGACAAATCTTCTACTGAGCCTGAGGACTAGATTTGATTACTCCCGACTCTAGTAGCTTCATTTTTGTCTTTAGAAAATTCTGGGCCGCTATCGGAGTAACCTTTGTAGGAGATATCATTACTGATGAATGTATCTTTTGTCCTCCGTATATCCGAAATCCTTTCTTGAAGCTTACTTCCATTCCTTGTAGAACTATTCTTATTCCAATTGCCCTTCGATAATGGATGTCTTTTTCTTCAAATATAACAAAATCTTTAGATTTATTCTGATTAACAGATATCGAAAAACTATCAGCTTTGTCAAGCTATATCAAATGATAAGTAGGGTATTTTCCCTCAATATCGAAATCTGGACCAGCTGATAACAATTTTAGTATTAAAATATCTTTGGGGGTGATGGTAGGATTGTTAAAGTAACAATCTCTGACACCATCCTTTATCCATTGAGGTAATAGACTTATTTCTGGAAAATTTGGTGAAGATAAATATATCAAGTTTAAAGCTCCGAAATCATACCAATATCAAATTTCTTGAGGATCTGATTCCTGTAAATAATTTATTCTTAGGTAGATCCCAGAGAAATCAATATATCGATTTTCATTATTGGAGAGTTGCAATAAATTTCTCATAATCGTTTGCTGTTGTTCTACTTCTAGAGAAATTGTGTTTATCTCCTTTAGTATCTGTGGTGTGGATAACGGACCAACAGCAGTATTGGGCCGTAATTCTACTTTAGCCTGTTTTAGAAATATCTCTTTTGGAGTTTCTTTACTTTTAGGAGTATCGGTTCTTGGGCTGCATGACCCAACAACATATTCTGTTAGCCTGAGGCTAATATCTTTACAATTTTCGATATTCATCTACATGAGCTCGCTGCCTTTTTTTAAAAGGCTAGCAACTTCTCGAGATAATCCAGGAAGATTTGCAATATCAATAAAGACAGAGAGATTATCCTTAAGATGTTTTAATTCAATATCCAATTTACGAATCTCTTCCAATATCTGGAGTTAATGGCCTTTCATCTCTGGTGAGGAAATCTGCTAAAATATTTTTTTCAGATTTAATTATTTCAATATCAAAATTATATTCAGAAAGTAACGTTTGCCATCTAATTAATCTTTTATATTCAGATTTACTCGGGAGATTATTTCTAATAAAAGCTTTAACCTGAGTATTATCTATCCTTAACAAAAATCTTTTTAAGAGTAAGAAATAATAGAATTTTTTAAAGCTCTTAATTACAACAAGTAATTGTTTTTCATTTATATGATATCTACTTTCGGCATTAGTAAAACTTCCAGAACAATATCTGCAAAGACTTTCTCCTACCTTTTCTTTATTATTATTATAATCTATTTTCTTTAATACACCACTCCAATAACTTTCAGAGGCATCCGTTTCAACTATTAAATCTTCTGTTTCACTAGGTAAGTATAATTTCGATAACTGACTACATAATTCTTTTATCTTTTTTACTTGATTTTCTAATTCTAGAGTAAAACTAAATATCTTATCCTTTTTAAGTAAATCTTGAAAAGGTTTTCGTAATTTTGCTAAGTCTTTTATAAAATCTGAAGCATATGTTAAAATTCCTAAGAAGCTTTTGATCAACTAGTCTATCTGGAAATTTAGAAATCTTTTCTAATATATGATTTTGCAATTCTATTCCTTTTCTATTTATCTGCATTCCTAAAAATTCTACTTTATCTTGTAGTATTTTTGATTTTTTCTTAGATAATCCTATACCATGTTTTATACAGATATCAGTAAATTTATCTAGCTGTTTTAAATGAATATTAATATCATCGGATGCAATTAGTATATCATCAATGTAAACAAATATAAAGTTGTATTCCTTAAAAATATTATCCATTTTCCTCTGAAATATTTAAGGAGCATTTTTTAATCCAAAAGGCATTACTAACCATTCATATTGACCTTGAGGAGTCGAAAAGGCTGTACAACTTATACTATGAGGGTGCATTTTTATTTGCCAAAATCCACTTTTACAGTCAAATTTTGAAAATATCTTTTTAGTCCTTGTTCTATTTATTAGGATTTCTTTATTAGGAAGAAAATATCCATCAAATACTGTATTATCATTTAATTTCTTATAATTTATGACCATCCTTGCTTTTCCTCTAATTTGTTCCGCATGATTTCTAACCATAAAAGCAGGGGAACTATGAGGTGATTGGCTAGGTCGAATCAATCCAGAATCTAATAACTCTTTTATTTGAATTTTAAATTCATTTTGATCTTCTTCACTATATCGCATAGGTTTTACTCTTATAATTTTAGTTTTATCTATCATTTCTAATTTCGCATATAATTGATTTTTATCCCAAAATTTTAATGCTTTTTCAGTATAACATTGTTCTAGTTTTGTTGTAACTTCATCTATTACTGAATCTAGCTGTCTTAATTCTATCTGATATTGTAATAATGGCTTTGTTTTAGGAAAAATTGGTTTTTCTACATATCCTATATCACCACGCTGGGCTGTGCGAGGGATAAAGGAAATAGGTCAAGGTTTAGCATAAGCGTGTTTAAGACACTTAACTGTAATCAAATGATAACATGGTGTTTTAAATAATATTTGATTAGCAATTGTATCAAAAATGACTTTATGAAATAATTCTAAGAAATTATTTCCTAATAATATATCGGTACCGGTATCATAAAAATAAAATAGTGGACATTTTATTAGGAATGATCCTAATAAAATTATCGGTTTCTCTATTCCTTTATTAATCTCATTAAGATTATTAGAAATATCACAACCTTTTAAAGTTGGTAAATCTTTATGATATTCTTGTGGATAACAATCGGATTTACATAGACATGTTCTTGATCCACTATCTATAAATACAGCAAAATATTCTGTCTTATATTCTTTATAAGTTAAATCTATAGGAATATATATACTATGACGACTTGTCATTTAGGTATATATATTAATTTTCCATTATAAGTTATCTTTAGTCCATAAGTAGTTATCTGATAAGGTTTAACAGACTCAAGAAATGTTATTCCTAACATTATTTCTAGTGTACTATTAAATCCTTCGTTTTCTATTAATAACCTTATAGGTATTATATCTTGTCCGAACCTTATTAAAGTTTCAATAGCTTCATCTATCAAATGTAATTCACCATTAAAATTTGTATACTGATGTATTTAATCTAATTTATATTTTTGTAATCCAGTATACAATTTATGGTTAATATAATTTCCATTAACTCCTGTATCTATTAATATATTTACTGGAACAAAAGTTGTTCCATCATAAAATTCTCCTTTTATTTTATAATTTTTTAAACTATCTTCTCTAGCTAGAATTAAATTATTATTATATCTATTAGAGCTTAATTGTCTAGTAAGAGGATGACTAATAACACTATTATTCATAAAAGATAATCTAGGTGGAATATTATTTGACAACATTGAAGGTTTATCTTGTAAATTTAAATCTAACGGTCTAGATTCTATTTCTTCTATCTTTGGTAAAGTAGGCATTTGTATCTGACAAACTTTATTAAATAAATAAGGAAAATCTATGGTATCTTTTATCACAAAACAATCAGAATGATGTGTATTTGAAATAGCATAAGAAATTACATAAGTTATCGAATAGGGTCTATTTTGTTATTTAAAGAAATCTTTTCTTTTAAAATCTTATATTAGACTCAAGGCTTTATCAAAATCTTTATCTTGTATATGGTCAGAAATTCGTGGGTAAATATTAAACTTTAATTTTCCATATTGTAAATTTCCTCTAAGAATGCCTAGACAAGCTTCTTCTCTATTTATTATTCGATTATCCATTATTGCTAATTCTATAGGTGTATCTAATCCTTCTTTAAATGTGGATTTTATTATTATTTGTATGGCACCTATATGTATCCATCCAAGTGTATTTCTTATTTCAGGTTTAATCTTTTGTAATTTATCTTGAATATCCTTTTTAGCTAAAAGAGGTTTCATTACTTTATTAGAAGTAATAGATACTTCTAATGCTCGTTCTTGAATATTTAATCTGTAAAATAAATTATGATGTCGAGGTCTTATACCTAATCTTTGTAGGGTACTGACTTTGAATCCAGAATAATTAGATAATAAAAAATTTTCATTTTGAATTTGTTTTAATTTTCTTTTATCAATTAATATCTCTTGTCTATATTCTCCAGTTTGTTCTATTTGATTATCTATTACTGGTTCAATACTCTGATTATTTATATTTTCTACTTCCATTTATTCTGTATCTTTTTCAGAAGTATATTCGGTATCAGTTATGATAAAAATACTTTCATCAGAATCAATATTAAAATCATCTATTCTTATAAATTCTCCAGTATTTATCATGTCTTCAATATCGCTATCTATTTCTATTTTCTTTTTATTTTTCTCATTCTTTTTGGGACAATTATTAGCATAATGACCTATATGTTTGCAATAATAACATCTATATTCTTTAGGAGTTGTTTTCTTTCTTTTATATGTAGGTTTATAAGTCTTTTTATATCCTTTTCGTTTATAATATCTGACTTTTCATTTTTTAAAATAAGGTTTTCGATATTTATATTGTTTTTTCTTTTTATATTTTCGTTTTATCTTTCCATAATAATATGAACTGTCACAACCTATCATTATTGGCATTTTTGGTTTATCGCAACATAAAGAAATTCTCTTTCTTAATCCTTTAGTGGCTCTGGCCAAGATTGCATCAGCACACCAATTGCTTAATTTATCTCTAACATGTTCTATCCTTTTTCCTAAAGTATCTAAGTTTCCAGGATTATAAGTTTCTATCAATTTTAAACCCCATGGATCTGGAATCTTAGCAAAAAACAAGGGTAAATAATTACTTTGTATCTGCTACCAGATTATAAATATGATAATAATAGTCTTGAAAAACACAAATATATCTTTCTATTTCACATATATCACACAATTGTAGTCACATTAATGCAGGAGTATATCTAGTTATGGTATTAGGATCTTTAACATATTTTCCTTCTCCATGAAATTCTAATCTAAATGTTTCTACTACTCGGGTTATAAAATTATCAGGATCTGAATAAATTGATTGTTTAGTATCTTCATTTATATTTTGCCAAAATCGTTGGGCACTGTTTAATAAACTTTTTTCCATAAATCCTTTAGTTGTTTCAAAATCTATTTTATTTACAACAACAGATATTCTTAAGGCAGTTTCCCATTTATCAATTGTTTCCTCAATGTTAGCAATGCAATCTAAATCTAAATAAATTCCAAATGGGTTTATAGTATCTGCTTTCATTTTTTCATAAGGAGTATATTTATCATAACTAGTTCCTAAACTAGATAATCCAGCATATCCTGTTACCAGTCTATTAAAGCTTTGATTTTTTCTATATCTAATATGAGGATCAGTACTTGTACTAGGAATATTTGTTATGTTTGGATTTTCAGTTTTTATACGACTTGGTTTAATATTAATAAAATTAACTTTTAGATCTAAATTTCCTATTTGGGTTATTAAATTATCTACTTTAGGTATAATATAATTTCCATTATCTGAACTACTTTTTGACATCTTTTAGTTTTTCTAGATGAATGATAAAAAGATTTTTAATTATTTCCTTTTTCTCTTCTCCTTCAGAAGTCACTATCTGTTTATCTTTACGTTGACTAACGGTTTGATGATTTATTACAGATTCCATATCAAGAGTTAACTGTTCACAATATTGTAAGACCCTTTGACCATAATATATTATCGTCTTCTGTATTTCAATAAGTTCTTTATCTATTTTAAAAAAATCTTCTTGATCTTTTAAAACTTTAAATTCAACATCCATTGTGAATAAGAAAATAATAAAGAAGTAAGATAATAAAACTTAATTCAATACTAACAATCCAAAAACATACACATATCAGCTTAAACAAAATAAACAAATCTATCAAACTTACAGAACCTTGTGTGCCTTCAAATCATCCATTGGCTCTGATACCACTATTCTACCCAAAACTCGAGTTGAAGGTAGTGGATCTCAAATCTATATAAGCCACCCATCATGCTTTCGCGAACGCTGGGTGGTTGGTGCGATTCGAAACTAGAACCATGGGGATAACCTATAGGCTCTAATACCACTTATCTACCAAAAACTCGAGTTTTGGGTAGAAAAGTGGATGGTTTATATAGATTTGAGATCCACTACCATCAACTCGAGTTTTGGGTAGAAAAGTAGTATTAGAGCTTATAGGTTATCCCCATGGTTCTAGTTTTGAATCACACCAACCACTCGACGTTCGTGGAAGTGTGGTGGATGACTTATATAGATTTGAGATCCACTACCTTCAACTCGAGTCTTGGGTAGAAAAGAACTCATTTTTATTAAGCAATTGTGTTAATTAAATAAATATGACATTTTTCATCTAACATCTTTTGATTCACTTTCTTTCAAAATAAATTTAATTTGAACTTATTAATTTTACAATTTTATATACATTTGATATATTTCTCAATAACCCATTTTTATTAAGCAATTGTGTTAATTAAGTGAATGAAACATTTCTCATATAACATCTTTTAATTCACTTTTTCTTAAAGTAAATTTAACTTATTCATTTCAAAATTTGTGTACAATTTAATATATTTTTTATTTATTAATCAATTATGTTAATTAAAAAATATTTATAAACAATGATTTTCGCGAGCACAAATTTCAACTGCTAGTCTTTGATCTCCAATTTCTTCTCTTCATCGGTCAAGAAGCGATAGGTGAATTGACCTTAAGCTTCCCGGAGAGTTGTAGATTCATAAGATTCATAAATATCAAGCGATGTATATGCAAATAATCCATTCTGAAAATACTAAAATATTTCTTAATTAAAAATGGGCCAAGCTTTATCAGGCTCTAAATATGAGGCCCGATCAAGCTTGGCTCGAGCAGACACTAACCTAGGCTTCAGATGTATCGGTCGATTAAATTAGGCTTGATTTAAAGCTCAATCAAGCACAACTTGGGCTTACTTTTCCGATGCTCAGTTGTGTTTTGACTTGAACCTGTGCCGATTTGGGTTCGGCCCACCACCAACCCTAGACAAAATATACTTAATTTTGCATCTTGACCTTATAAGGGTCCATTGCCTGCTAGAATACTCCAAGATTTGGTGTATTCGTTAACCACGTTCTTTGCAAAAGTGAAGGAAGCTTTCTACTCCATATTACCTCAAAAAAGCTGTTTTCAATCTCGTTTCGCTGCTGTCCTCGCTTTCGCCATCCGAAAATCCTTTCTCACCATTGCTTTTCGCTCCCCTTGACAGGTTTGTGCTCTCTTTTTTGATCTGTTCCTTTTGTTTTTCGTTGTTTATTCCCTTTTCTGCCTACAAAGGACCAACTTACCAGTCTTTTTGACCCCATGTCGTCACTGTATTTCTTTTTTCTTCTTACTTAACTATCTTTGAACTGTATTTTGTTTTCTTTTTTGTCCCTCTTGGTCTTCCATGTAAGAAAAGGGAGATTTAAAGGTCGTGTTTCTAATATGTTTTGGCTCAAGAAGAAGACATAAGAGAGAAGCTGAAGGTATCGGATTTAGGAAAGCAAGAGCAAAAATGTCATTTCTTGATTGCTTTATGTCATCCCTGGCTTCATGTTTTTATGGCATTTCTTGTGTGTTAACGTTTTCTATTTTTAAAGGCATTTACCGGGTATAGGTAGAAATCGTTGGCCTGTTTTTTTTTTAAAAATCTCTGAGTCATTATATGAAGACAGCTGTATTCAGATTCTGAGGCAAGCTAACATATCTTTTCAAAGCCTTTTTCTTTCATTTTCTTAATTTTTTTTATTCTTACTTTTGTTAGAAGCTTAACTGTATCATCTCGAACCCAAGTCTTAAGTGCAGTTTTAAGGCGAAACAATGAGATTAAAAGAAATGCTGCGTTTGTCTTTTAATAATCGGAAGCTTGCAGGCGGAATGAGGATATTGAAACAAAAGTGAGGCCTGGGTTTGTGGTCAAGACTTCTGAAAAGGAGATCTTATTGTTTGAGCTGTTGTTTTGTCATTTTAAATACAAATGGAATCCTATTGTCTGAGCAGCTATGCTACTATTTAAAATCTAATTGTTTGAATTCTATTTTCAGGACTGGGTTCCTAAGAAGTTGACAGAAACAGCAAAAGAAACGGAGCTGATCTTACAGCAATTATCAAAATTCTTGCGCTTCATTAAACTAAGGATTTCAATTTGAGTTTCATTAAAGGGCTTCACCGAAGGTTACAGTTTTAGTCGTAGGAGGAAAGGAGAAGAGGACCATCATTTACCAACTGAAATCTGAGGGTAAAAATAATAATAATAATAACACTGTTCTTTTTACATGTTCTTCTTTAAATTTGGTTACTACTTTTCCTAAAGTTCTCTTTTATGCTTATAGTGATCTTCCCTGTATACCTTACTCCTATTTCTTTTTTCTTTCTTCATTTCTTTCATTCTGTGTGAATTTGGCCCTTTTATGTTTACTTAGAAGTCCCATCAAAATTTAAATACTGACTTCCCAGGTTCAGTCCCTAGCCGGCACTTTGGTAAGCGTTGGATCATGGTTTTAACAGTCTTTTCTTTTCTTTCTCATGATTGCAAGTCATTCGAGATAAGATAATTGAGCACTATGAATATGTGGCTATGTAGTTGCTGTCCATTTGAAAATGAAATTTTCCATTAACTGTTAATATTGTATAAACTTTTGATAACATGACAATCTTTTTCTTGCTGTCAAACTGCTTGATTTCCAGCTTTTTATCAAATCTAAATTTTTGTTAAAATTTTTTGTAAAGTTAAGTCAAATTAGTCCCATGGTTTTGTCCTTTATATGTTATCAACTGTCTGATTGTCTATGTGCTATCTTTGATATCAAGGAACAGTTCATCATTTCATCATTTCATTTGTCTTGATTGGATGTACATGTTATGGCAATCGCTTAGGTTGGCATGAACTAACATCGTATTCCCCTTGTACAGCTCATATTTCTATTTGACTCAACTTATTTATTTATTGTTAATTCTCTTATCTTACCTTTGTAATTATGAGTTATAAAACAAAGTGTTTACACTGGTTTACATTTTCTTTTTTTCCTTTTTTATTCAAGAATTGGAAATTGTTTCATCTTCCCTCTACTGTTGTGTAAACGAGTCCGGTACACCCATTTGAGTCCATTCAAATTTCATTTACACTCTTTTAAACCTATGTGTTTGGTTTATGCTTGATTTGAATCCATCATGTAGATGCTATAGAAATATTCTAGTGGACATTTGATTGAAAGTAGTTGGATTTTTATTCCATGTGAATCCTTGTTGAAAAGGAATGTTATAATTGGATTGGTGGATTGTTGGACGAACTTTAGGCTTATCTTCTAAATGTACCTAGTGATACATGGATATTTTAAACTATCAAATAAGAATGGAGGTTGTTGGAAATGACAGACCTGAGAATTATCTCAGTTTAGCTCATTCTGCATATGTTTATATCATGACCTCTTTATGACTTGTTGAGTCTGTCTCTCAAAATTTGATACCAATTTATTTTTGGATATGTATTTAGGTGAACTTTGGGTATGCATTTAAATTAGGATGAGAGCTACACATAGACGCAATCCACATTTAAATTGTGGAAGCTTGTGGGTATAGTTCCTAATCTTTTTTATATTAATATTTGTTTGTTCTATTTACACTAATAAGTGTTTGCTTATATAATTTTAGATCTGTTAGTCCTTTTTTTGTAAAAAGTCAAAAATGTGACGTCTTAGATAATTTGACTTTGAATTTGCATGTTAATAAATTAGATCGTTGAAAGATAACGTCCCCATTTGACAGGGCTTCTGCCTAGACCTATAAATTCCATTGGACCCATAAATGATACATTGAAAGAATCCTTTGAGTCTTCAATAGGCTAATAACAAACCGTCACTTGTTATTGTTATTGAATGAAATAAAATTGAATAAAGTGAACAAGGCCACCGTGCATGATAAGTAACAAATGGAAAATATAAGTGAATAAGCTAAGCAGGCCTTGGTATGTTGAATCAGGGTTTGAACCTTCTTAGCTTTTGAGCACTTGGACGGGAAACTAAAATATCAATCAACAATATCTATGCACATCATACTTTACCTAACCTACCTTTGAACGTGGATCTTTGTCTGTCTTGGATAATTATAGTGTTAATGAACAAAAATGGGTGGGTTAGCTAAAATAGTTAAATAATCAGCTTTGTTCTTTTTGGTACTAAAAAATCAGTTTCATATTGCTATTAAAAATAGTTAGTCCTTTTGCTTTCTCTTGCCTTAGCAATCAAAGTAACTTAACTACAATTACTTTCCATCAGTCCCTTTTTGTTTTTAAAAATTCCGACTTATTTTTATTTTTATGCTCTTTCCTTTTTTTTTTTTGTTTTACTAGAGAGCTCATTTCTCCTCTTTTATAAAATTTTTAGTTACCAACAAATTCTTCCTCTTTGACTGTCCAATAAATTCCTTATGAATTAAGAAAAGACAATAGAACTTTCCCAACCCTTTTTCTTTGATAAGTACCTAGAGTTTTGGAAGTAAATAGGAATCGAAGTTATTAATTGTTTTTATACAAGTAATGAAGGATGCCTAACACCTTTCCTTAGTTACAAATCAATCCCCAAACCCCTTTTTTGGCTTTTGATCAAATTAGTGTCTTTCTTTTGGCTTTTCTTTATTTTTTTCCCTTGAATGAAATAAAGAGACTTGTGTGTTTTTAGTAAAAACGCTAGTTATGGGGATTTGTACAACCAAAAAACAAGCCCCTTTGGTGATGGACTTGTGTTTTCAAATTATATATGCAAGTTTGTATTTGTGAGATATTTTGCAACTAAAATTGACCTTTTCTCCACTTTTTAGGATTTGACAGGTGCTTATGTTTAGAATGAATTTATAAGGGGTTTGCACAATTGAATTGTTAGACTAGGTTTGTCTAACTGATGCAGTTGTTTTATGTTTCAGATAAAAGAACATGGTGTTTGGTCAAGTGGTTATAGGTCCACCTGGATCAGGGAAGACTACTTACTGCAATGGAATGTCTCAGTTCCTTAGCCTTATTGGAAGGTAACATATCCAATTTTGATTCATATGAATTGAACATAATTAGCGAATCATTAGTAGGTGCTAATTTTTGTTTAAAGTATGAAGCTTTTTTTGCGTGCTAGATGATGTCCACCAGCAACTAAAAAAGTTGGCTGAAAATTGTGAAATTAAAGCGATGTGCAGGTTTAGTGTATGATTCATAGTGTGATGGTTTGAGGTTGAAAGAGAGAGTGACATTTTCCCAATAACTGTGATTCAAATTTCTGAACTACAAGATGGTAAGTTTTGTCATTGATTAGTCAATGTTCATGCAGGAAGGTTGCGGTAATCAACTTGGATCCTGCAAATGACATATTGCCGTATCCTCTACAAGTTTTTTTCAACTTCTTGTTGTGAACTCATAATGTGAAACATTCCTTTACATTGGTTAGGTATGAATGTGCTATTAATATTGAAGAGTTAATAAAACTGAGTGATGTAATGGCTGAGCACTCTCTTGGTCCAAATGGAGGTATATTTCCTGCGTTCACATTTCTTTTTAAAGTTCCCTATAATGATGTTGATTATTAGATGATAACTGTTAAGAACCTTACAGTAACTTAGCTACACATATTGTGTTGAATGATGAGGCATGATCACCAATTTCTGTAATCTCAACTTACCAAAAAAATTCTGATAATTAAAAGCTATTTTAAGTTATTGAGAGTTGGTTGACTCTTTAGAGGTGAAGGAGGTTGAGGTTTGAAATCGGCTATGAGCAGTACCATTAGAGCAGATGGCTGTATAGCTCATGAAGCTTGTAACGAATTTTTTTTCATGAATGCCTCAACTCCATTTATTTCTGAAGTGTTTCCTTGTCCTACAGTTTCTAAAAGGTAATCTCTTTTGTCTCTAGGTCTTGTCTATTGCATGGATTATTTAGAGAAGAACATTGACTGGTTACAATCCAAACTTGAACCACTATTAAAGGGTTAGTAAACAATTGCCTGCTTTTTGTTGAGTTTTGCTCTTAACCTTTTCCTTGTATGAGTGTCAGTCTCTTGTTCTTGCAAAATGTGGTAATCATTTCTCCTTTAAACTTTCTTGAAGTAGACATTATATTGACAAATTTTGACCAGGTTTCATTATGTCCACATTGATAGAAATGTGTGCAGTTGTTTAAAAATCGGGTATTCGAGGATACTTCAATCTGTGGTTCATTACATGTGATTGATTTCAGTTTTGCTGTATGTGTTTATAGGGAAATTGGTTTCCTATTTTCTTTCTTATCTCTTTCTTTTATTGTATTGTCTTCCAAGTTGTAAAAATGTTACCTTAGTGTAGAGAATCCCATAGTAATAGATAGTCCCTTAATCAAGGGATTATCCTTATAGATTATCCTTAGCTGTAATATCTAGCTATATTAGGGATAT
>JAOSBN010000178.1:27801675-27817964 GCA_027563595.1 Erythroxylum suave
TCTAGAACATAGGCATTTGAATTAATCTTCTTCAAAATCTTGTAAGGTCCTGCGCTTCTAGGATGAAGCTTCTTAAATACACCTTTAGGATATCTTTCAGGTCTAATCCGCACCATAACCATGTCTCTTTCCTCAAATTCTGTAAATTTTCTCCTTGAATTAGCTTGAAACTTGTATGCTTCATTGCTGGAAGCAATCTTACGACGAACATCATCATGTATTTCCTGTATATATTTTGCAAAAGCTTCTGCCTCCATGCTAGGTCGTGCATCAATAAGTAAGGGAACCAAATCAACTGGTTTTCGAGGAAGTAAACCTGTCACAATCTCAAATGGACTTCATCCTGTACTCCTATTTACTGAACTGTTATAAGCAAATTCAGCCATAGGAAGAACTTGATCCCACCTTGAAACATGATCACCAACATAACAACGAAGTAACTCACCTAAACTTCGATTAACAACCTCCGTTTGGCCATCCGTTTGTGGATGAAAAGAAGAAGAAAACTTCAGTATTGTGTTTAAACTTTTCCACAAAGAACGCCAAAAGTAACTCATGAACTTCATAAAAGTACTAGGGGCATTAGAAAGTCCAAATGGTATAACCAACCATTCATAGAGTCCATCCCTAGTCTTGAAAGCTGTCTTCCATTCATCACCAGGTCTGATTCGTATTTGATGATACCCACTTCTTAAATCAAGCTTAGAAAAGATTGTAGAACCTGCCATTACATCCAACATATCATCCGAGCGAGGAATAGGAAAGCGATACTTGACGGTAATCTTGTTTATGGCTCGACCATCCACACACATACGCCAAGAACCATCTTTCTTGGGTGTAAGCAAGGCTGGAACAGCACAGGGACTTAGACTTACACGAACAAACCCCTTGAACAATAATTCGTCAACTTGCCTTTTAAGCTCATCATGCTCACTAGGAGTCATTCGATAAGCTGGAAGATTAGGTAGTGGAGAGCTTGGAATAAGATCAATTGCATGCTGGATATTGTGTAAAGGAGGTAATTCATTAGGTAACTCATTAGGTACAACACCAGAGAACTCCGACAGCAAGTTGGACACTTCGGGGCTTAACTGAGAGACTTGGGCGGCAATTGAATGTTCTATTGCTTTTGCGACAACTGCAAAAATCATTCTCGAATCGTTGTTGGCAGCTTGGAATGGCTTTTTTGACAAAATTTGTAGGTATTTTCCATCTTCAGTAAAGCCCTTCAAACTTTTAGGCTTTCCCATATATATCTTGAAGTCATTTGAACTCATAGGCTTCAAGACAATAAATTTCTTCCCAAGTGTCAGAGTGTAGGTATTCTCACACCCATCATGTTTCACCTGACGATCATAAAGCCAGGGACGTCCAAGAAGGATGTGAGCAATTTGCATAGGAACTATATCACATAGTATGGAATCCTTACAAGAATCACAAGTAAAAAAAACTAAGCATTGTTGAGTTACTGATAGGGTTGTGCCATCTATCCAAGCCACTTTGTAAGGTTTAGGATGTGGTTGGGTTGGAATTTTAAGACGTTCTACTGTAGAAGTTGAAACAATGTTTGCACAACTTCCTCCATCAATGATAAGCTTCTTAGCTTGGTCTCCACAAAAAACCAAGGTCTGAAATATAGCAGTACGTTGCCAATCCTCATCTTCCACCTTAGGGATTGTAAGAATTTGTCGCATGACGGACAAAATAGAAGTGTCTACTTCATCATCATCTACCAAGTCGTCACATGTATAAATCCCATAGTTTTGGGTGTTCTCCTCCAAGTCTGGTTGTTGATCCTCTTCCTCTTGCATAACTCCCACATGTAAGTTATTCTTTCTAGGACATTGGTAACGCATATGGCCTCGTTCTTCGCATTTAAACAAACAGGCCCTTTATCATCTCTGCTTCTGTTTTGTGCTGCATCAGAAGGCGGCCTCGGATTGTAAGGACGGTTAGGAAGTTGTTGTGGGGCTGCTCTTGTGCTTCTGTTTACATCATTGCTCCTTGCAGCTGTATCCCCACCTTGAAAGCCACCTTTTCTTGCAATTGTGTAGTGCAAGTCTTCTTCTATCTCTAAAACTACCTGGGCTGCTTGTTCCACGCTGTACAAATCTTTTCCCAGCAAACCTCTTCGAATATCAACCCTTAAACCAGTCTTGAATCGAGCAAGTGCTTGGCTAGAGTCCTCTATAATCTGACCACGAATCTTTAGCTCTTCAAATTTCTGCACATACTCAGTGACAGACATGTTGCTTTGACGTAAAACATAGGCTGATTCACGCATCTTTAGAAGATAATTGGTTGGCATATACTTCTGAAAAAGTTTTGCCTTCATCTCAGGCCAACTGATACTTTGTGCTGGTTGTATCCTCTCCATATAACGTTCAACCCCACGCCACCAAACCTTTGCTAGTCCAACGAGTTTCATCCTTGCAAATCTTACCTTTCGATCATTTGACATATCATACCAACTAAACAATGTCTCAAGGGAATCAATCCAATCACAGGATTTTGTACCATCCAATTGTCCCTTAAAGTCCGGAACATTGGTCTTAACTCGCTTGGTGATATCTCCAGATGCGTCTTGTGCCTGGTATTGCCCTCTTCCTTGCGTGGGAAATTGATTTTGTCGAAGAATCTGGGCACTCACTCCATCTTACAGAAGCTGTTGGGTTTGTTGAATAGTTTGAGCAGTGGATATAGGTTGATGAAAGGTCTGGACAGTCGGTACGGGTTGCTGAAAATTCTGGGCTGAAGTGAAAGATTGAGTATTGAGTATTGAGCATGGGTTGGCTGCTGGATGCTTCCATTGGTTGCTTGCCTAAGCTCAGATTTGTCAGTCGTGTAATTGCTGCGTGTAGCTCATCCAATTTGGATTCAAACTTTGCTTCCATAACGTTTATGGAGGTCTTCATGCCTTGCATGTCTTCCACAAGTTTTGAAACTGTTTCAGTTCTAGTTTCATGCTTGCCCTCAAAGGCATCAAATCTGGAACTTAATTCAGCATTGGTTACCATGACTATAAACAATTTTGCGACAAGAAACGTGCAGGATCTTGAAGCTTTGATACCAACTGATGTAGACAGCTTAGAGGTTGGGTGTTTAGGATATTTTGGTGGGTTAATAATAGGAATTGAAGGGTATATTTCTAGGAATCACACCTAGAAGAAAATAACCTAAGTTTCACACCTAGGGTTCTTAGGAGTCACACCTAAGAAAAGATTGTTTCACACAATCAAAGTAGCATAAAGCTTGAAAATTTATTAAGCAAATCTGTTTGAAAATAAAACATAACATGAGCTTTATATAGAGCTACTTGTTATCCTAATATGAAAAGGATTCTAATCCTAATTAAGAAAATATAACTATCTAGGAAAAACATAACTAATCCTATTTAGATTAGGAAAACCAAATAAATCTAGAACTAGAACTACTAAAAGAGAAATATAATTATTTCAGAAATTCCAGCAATCCTGGAATTTACTAAAATACCCCTGAATATGCTATTTTGCATTCTGCATCAGTATGTCATCCATAGCCAGCTTGGTAACCTGAACATTGAACTGCTTCTTGTGTAATCACTTTGTGAGAATATCAGCTACCTGTTGTGATGGAGGAATATAGGGAACACAAATTAATCCTCCTTCAATCTTCTCCTTGATGAAATGCTGGTCAACCTTAACATGTTTTGTTCTATCATGAAGAACAGGGTTGTGAGCAATTGAAATTGCAGCTTTTTTGTCACAATACACTTTCATAGGAACTGAAATAGGAATCTGTAGTTCCTCAAGTAACGTTTTAATCCATAAAACTTCACAAATTCCATGTGCCATTGAACGAAACTCAGCTTTGGCACTACTTCTTGCAACAACACTTTGTTTTTTACTACTCCAAGTTACCAAATTACCACCTACATATGTGCAATAACTTGAAATTGATCTTCTATAAGTTGCACTCCTTGCCCAATCAACATCAGTATGGACTTCGACTTGAAGGTTGTTCTGCTTTCGAAACATTAAACCTTGTCTGGGAGTTCCTTTTAGATATTTTAGTATCCTGTGTATAGCATCCAGATGTTCTTGGCCTAGAGAATGCATAAATTGACTCACTAAGCTCACGATAAAAGCGATATCAGGTCTAATATGGGATAGATATATTAATCTCCCAACTAGTTGCTGGCATCTCTCTTTATTAATAATGTTTTTAGGTTGAATTGGTCTAAAATTTACACCAGTCTTCGTAGGAGTATCAATTGCCTTGCATCTTAGTAACCCAGTCTCATTCAATAGGTCCAGAATGTATTTCCTTTTGTTCACAAATATTCCATCCTTAGATCTAACAAACTCCATTACAAGGAAGTATTTAAGGGGTTTGAGATCTTTAACCTCAAATTCTCTGGCTAATCTCTTCTTCAACTCTACTATTTTGGATTTCTCATCTCCTGTTATGATAATGTCATCTATGTAAATAATAAGGATAGCTAGCATACTTGCCTTGGACTGCTTGTAGAATAATGTATGATCAGCCTAACTTTGACAATAGCCGTAGCCCTTCGCAGCCCTTCCAAATCTACAAAACATGCTCTAGGGGACTGTTTTAGGCCACATAATGACTTCTTTAGCTGGCACACCTTATTTCTCCCATAGGTATCCTCAAATCTTGGAGGTAGGCATGTAAATACTTCTTCTAAGTCTTTATTAAGAAATGCATTTTTTACATCTAGTTGATGTAAAGTCCATGCAAAATTCACAGCCAAGGATGGCAATACCCGAATTGTATTTACCTTTGCAATAGGAGCAAATGTCTCTTGGTAGTCAATGCCATATGTCTGAGTGAACCCCTTAGCAACTAATCTTGCCTTCAGCCTTTCCACACTACCATTAGTCTTAGACTTAACAGTAAATAGCCATTTGCAACCTACCAGCTTTTTATCTCTAGGGGAATTCGCAAGTTCCCAAGTTTTATTCTTCTCAAGTGCATCTTCCTCCATGACAGCTGATCTCCAATCTGGATCTTGAAGTGCTTCCTGAATGTTTTTGGGCACAAACAGGTTAGTGATTTTAGAGATAAATGATTTATGTGTGTGTGATAGTTTCCCACAAGATAGGTACTGTGCAAGCCTGTTTCCCTTTTCTAAATGCTATGGGTAGGTAATTATCAGTAGAGAGATCAGTAGAAAAATCACTAGTAAGTTGTGGGTCAGTAGGTATAGATTGATCATTATTCGGTACAATAAGGGGTAAAGTAGTTGAAGGGTTACCTAAATTGTTCCCAGGTTCATTTTCCGAGGGATTTGAGAGGCCATAGATTGTAGGGTGTTCTCCGCTTCTCAATTGAGTCTTCCTCTTAGTATAAGTATGAAGCTTAGTATTATGTTCCTTAGGAATAGGCAGTAGTATTTCTCCCCCTGTGGTTGAACTAGGATTTCTTGGCATGGACATATTAGAAGTAGTATTATCTTTGGCTTCATTATTAGGAATTATATTATGATCAATAATGACAGTGGTTGGGGGTTTAGGTGTAATGATCCAAAAATTTTCTGCTTCATTAGAGTTCTCCCCCTTAAGGAAATTTTTTTTATGTTCTAGGAATGTGACATCCATGGAGACAACAATTTTTCGAGTTAAAGGATTGTAGCACTTGTAACCTGGTTGACTAGGAGCATACCCAATGAAAACTTTTTCAACTCTTGGATCTAGTTTGGAGTTTCTGTTAGTAGAATTGCGAAAGACCCGAAGAGGAAGAGGAGAGTAAAGTCTATTTTTAGGGAAACATTGTTTAAACATATCTAAGGGTGTAGCATAATGCAAAACACGCCTAGGCATTCGATTAATTAAGTATGATGCAGTCAAAACGGCCTCACCCAAAGGAATTTTGGGACATTTATTGTAAATATAATGGATCGAGAGATTTCTAGTAAATGTTTATTTTTTCTCTCGGCAATACCGTTTTGTTGAGAAGTGTTAACACACATAGATTGGTGAACAATGCCCTAGACTTAAGAAAATTTCCAAGGACTTCATTAAAATAGTCGGTACCATTGTCAGGGTGAAGTATACCAATGCATGTGTGAAATTGAGTTTCAATCATGGTATAGAAATTTTGAAAGATTTGAGCAACTTCAGATTTTTCACTTATCAAATAGACCCAATTTAACCGACTATGATCATCAATAAAAGTTACAAACCAAATTTTCCCGGTACAAGTTTTAACAGGGGATGGACCCCAAACATCACTAAGAATTAAGTAAAATGGTTTGGAGGGGTGATATGGTTTGTGGGGTAAGAAACCTCATGACGTTTGGACAAAATGCACTGCTCATGATGAAGTTTTGAATAATCCACAAGTTTAAACAAATGAGGTAACAGTCTTTTGAGATAGGAGAAATTAGGATGTCCTAATCTATTATGCCAAAGCAAAATCTGTTCTTTAGCAGAGGTAAAATAAATGCTAGTTAAGCCGTGAGCTTCTTTATTCTTCAAGTTCTCATCAACGAAGTAGTAGAGACCATCTTTCAACTTGGCACTGCCAATCATCTTCCTCGAAGTTAGTTCCGGAAATACACAATATGAGTAAAAAAATGTAATGGTACAATTAGAGTCATGGGCTAGTTTGCTCACAGATAGCTGATTAGACGTTAGTTTTGGAACATGTAGGACAGATTTAAGGCAGATATTTGAGGATAGAGTTACTGAACCTTTACCAGCTACAACAGAAAATGATTCATCTGCTATACGGACCTTTTCATGACCAGAATAAGTATGAAATAGATTGGAAGAACTGGTCATATGGTCAGATACTCCTAAATCAATGATCCAAGGAGCGAAATTGTATGCAAAGGAACATGATAAGGCATTAAAATCACTACTAGTTTGTGCCACAGAAGCATTAGGAGCACTTGAGAATTCAGATTTGGGTTTCAGTAGCTTCAGAATGTAATGTAATTAATCTGCTCTTGAGAGAACTGTCTAGCATCCACATGTGCTGATGGGATTTGACGTGATTCATAGTGAGTTGAAGAATTTTCCTTCGACTTATTAAATTTTTCTTCATGCGATCCCTTCCAATTTGCAGGCTTTTCATGGAGTTTCCAGCATGTTTCACGGGTATGCTGTGTTTTATTGCAATAGTCACACCAAACCCGTGACTTTATCTTCTTAGTATGACCAGTCGTATTCCCAGCAACTAATGCGGTGTTTTCAATAGCAGGTGTAGGATTTCGTTTATCAAGCGTCACAAACCGTCTACTCTCTTCACGTCGGACTTCTACAAAGACTTCTCCAATGTTAGGAAGTGGTTCTCTTCCAATAATCCTGCCTCTAACCTCATCAAACTCAACATTAAGTCCAATTAAGAACTTAAAAATTCGGTTATCCTCTTCTGTTTTTCAAAAATAGTTGAGAGTCATCAGTGTATTTCCGTTCATAGTCATTAAACAAATCTAAGTCTTGCCACAAATGTTTCATAGAATTAAAGTACTTAGTAACACTATCCTCACCTTGGTGAATCTCAACCAATTTGAGGGTTGGTTCATACACTTGGGACTGGTTTCCCAAATCAGAATACATCTGATTCACGTTGTCCCATAGCTCCTTAGCTGTGTGGTAGCACATATCATTGGAGCTAATATCTTCCTCCATAGAGTTTACCAGCCATGTCATCACCATTTTCAGCATCCCATATTCTGTGTGTAGGATCATCAGCTGTAGGTTCCTTTTGTTACCAGTCAAATATCCTATCTTGCCTCTACCACAGATGTACATTGTAACTGATTGGGACCAGCGAAGAAAATTCTCTCCATCCAGTCGTATGAATGAGAATCTGAGTTAGTATTATGAGTAGGAGGTGTTTGACGAGATGGGTTAGAAGATTCACCAATGTTGGACGTGGTTGACATAGGTTGGTAGGATTAGAGACAGTAGGTGGCGGCTACGGTTTAGGACTGTTCAGGTAGTAAGATTGTGGACAGCAGGTGGCGTCTAGGGTTTAGGACTATTCAGGTGTCTCTGGTACCATGCGGAAATACTGAACAGTTTTATATATTCTGCTTTTGATCAGTACATAGGTACAAGTATATATAGAAATAGAGAGAGCTTTTTTAGGAAACTAATATCTGTACATAATATCCTAGTATCTGTACATGGTATCTGATCTGATACATAATATCTGATCTGATTTGCTGACTTTTAGTTTTCTTTTCCAAAGTGCTGAATTCTATTTGTAGGCTGATATTTTAGTGCTAGATTGATGACCACACACCTTAACCTTTTGTTATAAGGATATCATGTATTAGGAACTCATTCCAAACTACGCTTGGCTTCTACTTCATTGCTTCCAGACCACTAGATCTCTGCTCAAGCTTCTGGAGAGCTTCTGCTACATTCTGTTGGTTTCAAATGTGTAGTTGAGGTTGTTTTGTTGGTTGTGAGGAGTAAATTAATATGTCCTAGCGTAAATGAACCTACTTTATAAGAACTAAGAAACATTTATGCTCTTTGCCCAATTTAATTCTTGTCAGGAAGTTCTTATTGTTTAATGGTTGACTCAGACTGATCAAATTAACGATTTTTGATACTCTGTCCGTTTCTCCCCCTTGTGTTCATATTGCTGTTCACTGCTTCCTAGACACTAACGTGATGCAACTATTTTATTCCTCTGCAGATCACTACCTTCTTTTTGACTTTCCTGGTCAGGTGGAATTGTTTTTCCTTCATTCCAACGCAAAAAATGTTATTATGAAGCTTATTAAGAAGTTGAACCTTAGGGTATGTACTTTCGTTTTATGCTCTATGTGGACCCTGAATACTTTGAATAATGTTTTTGTTTCTATTGCTCCTACTAACGATATCAGTTGCTTATTTCCTGCAGTTGACTGCAGTTCATCTAGTTGATGCCCATCTATGCAGTGATCCTGGGAAATATATTAGTGCGTTGCTTCTCTCTTTGTCAACAATGCTTCATTTAGAGCTCCCACATGTCAATGTCTTGTCCAAGATCGATCTTATTGAGAGCTATGGAAAGCTAGGTTTGTTTCTCTTTTCCTTGCATTGTCTGACTGCTCGATGAAAGTTAAAATCATTTTAAACGTGACTTCAAGTCAACTAATGTTTGCTATTATTATATTGCAGCATTCAACCTTGATTTCTACACAGATGTGCTAGACCTATCATATTTGCAGAACCATCTAGACCAGGATCCTCGGGCTGCAAAGTACAGGTCTTCATTTTCTTTTATTATGCGTGTGGTGTTTTGCTTCATAACATCACGTGTTTCCTTGTTGGACCATGCGTTCTTTTGCATGTTTGTTAGGTTGATTGTATATGGGAGAGTTAAATGGCAAACCACTTTGGTAACATCCTGTTTTGTTTATAATATAGGACAATGACATAAAACCATTCAAGTAAACCACGTTGTAATTCACATGGTATTTCTAATCCAGTGCCATCAAACCACTTGGTGGTGATTTTAACCATTTTTACTATCATTGCTGCATGTGTGTAATATATGCTCCAGGTGCTCTAGTTCAACTGCCAATATTTTCATGATATATGATATTCAAGGAAAATTTATATATACCAATGACAACTTTCTTTTGGCTAATCCTGGAAATAATCAGGCTAACGTTCTGCAATCTTTGAGGTGCAATATGCATTCATTTGCCTTAATATATGTACCAATGATAACTTTCTTTCGGCTTGTCCTGGAAATAATCAGGCTAACGCTTTGCAATCTTTGAGGTGCAATATGCATTCATTTGCCTTAACACTCTCTTAATTGATCTTTTGAAACAGAAAGCTTACGAAAGAGCTCTGTGAGGTGATAGAAAACTATAGCCTTGTCAATTTTACAACTTTAGATATACAGGTATTCTGATCTCCAGATTATTGAACTTTGCATAACATCTTGGTTGATTGCTTATTACACTTCCTGTTCATCCAGGATAAAGAGAGTGTAGGGAACCTTGTGAAATTGATAGACAAGAGCAATGGGTACATTTTTGCTGGTATAGAGGCCAGTGCCGTGGAATTTAGCAAGGTTGCTGTTCGGCCTGTTGCTTGGGACTATTACAGATATCCTTTTTTTTTTCTCTCTCTCTCTCTAATACACACAAACATTTGGTTAACTCCACTGTCAAATCTGTCATTTACCATCACACCTTGCAACTTGTTTTCTTATCATCTTGTAGCTGCACTTCTTTAGCTATTGTTTCTTCTGAGGAAATTTATTTTGCATTATGGTAGACTGAAATTGCGTTTCGATGGTGCATATGTTGATGTTGGCATTCAAATAAAAGCTTTGCCTTACTGTTTGTAAATTTTTTACTTATTTTCGGTATTATTAGGTATATTTGGCCAAGAATTTACACACATAGGGCAAAGAAGCATTTCTGTTAGTCAATTAAAAGTCCTGAAGTAAAAATGTTTCGTGGAGAACCTACAGAGTGCATTTGTTGACATTTTCTTAACAAGGCTGCCCACAGTTGCAGCAGTGCAAGAGAAGTACATGAAGGATGATGAAAGTTTCGATGTCAATGATCAATAAGCCTGGTGACCAGAGTTTAGGTTATATGTCCAAGTTTTTCTTAGTCTTTTTGTACAAGAGACGGAGACATTGCTCAAAAAAAATATAACGTGTCGTCTGAGCTTTGTATTTTTGAACTGCGTTTTCTTAATGTATTTATTCATGTTAAATCAGCGAAATAGTTGTTCAGACTGAATTAATGTGATTTGCAGGGAAACAGGAAAAAGGCCCTTATAATCTACCCAAAATACAAGTGGAAGTGTCAAAATTTCTTTAATCTCGTCTTTTCCCAATTAGAGAGAGGAAATTGTAGAAAGAAACAATGGAAATATGATAGAAATGAGAATATAAAAGTTTAAACGTGCTTCAAATTAAATTAAGAAAACATTGGATGCCATTGATGTGATTGTGTTAAAGTGATTAATTATGTTCAATTATAAGGAACAGTCTGTTCAAACTATCTCCCATATAAGGAGCGTTCTGTTCCTGGGATCTAGGCGATACGGTTCAATTAGATTGCCGTGAAGAAGGCAGCTGAACGGATTCCCTGATGCTAAACTGTCCAAATGGGCTTGTGATGTCAATCAATGGTCCTCTCTATTATCTTCATTTTAAATGGAAATGCATTGCTTAGCACTTATAATTCTTTTCCTTTTAATATTACCAATCCTCCATGCATGCTGCGTGTATGTGGGTTTGCACCTCCGTATATGGTTAATTATCGGTAGATGACGAACTCGTCAAGTTCGCGTATTTATCATGTGCTATCTAAAGGATTGTTTGTTATTGGCATTCGAAGAAAAAGATAAAAGACAGCTAAGTAAGCAGTCCGGAGTCATACGTATCGTGCAAGGACATGTCTGTATACAATGCATTCTTGGTGTAGTGCACAATTACATCAATTTGTTACCGGATACAAACTTATTATATGTATAAAATTGTGTTGTGATGTTACGCACTTGATTTTCATTCCCAATTACTGATTGAACATTCCAAATAGTGGAGTGAGTTTAGAGTGGTTTTTGGGCCATAGTGTTTTTAAATTACTAGTTGCTAAGCATATAATTAGAAGGGGATGGGGTTAGGTCTGAAGGAGGTTAGTGCTCTGATAGACCCACCAGTAGAAGAAGGTGGCCTAGAAATTGTGTGTTTAACATCCACCCAAAGCTTCTTTCTTTTGCGGTCATTTGATATAGTGGGAAAGAGTCTCTTTCAGGGTTTTGTAAAGCATCCACTAAAAGGGGTCAGACTTGGGTGGTTTTGGCTCTGCCTTAACAGTCGTAAGACGCTAATGTTTCAATTGTTCCCCACTCACAAATATAAAACTTTTCTGCTAAATATTTGTAGAGCCCTTCTGTCTTAATTTTTGTATTAAACTGATGAATAAGCAAGTGATAATAGTGTCGTGACTATAATAATTTAACATCAGAAAGACATAAAAAATGGAGGTTAGTTATATGCAAGTATTGTTTAATATGTCCGAATTTTATTAGTGTGGATGCTTTTTAAACTTAGCCTCTGGTTTTATCAAATAAAACATTTCGTAATGATGAAATAGAATGAATTTTATTTGCAAGTGCAAGTAATAAATAGCAACTAGGAGTACTTATTGCTCGAATATATAGTAAAGGAAGCCAGATAGAAGATTACAAATGTGATGCAATGCAATGCAATCCAAGGGACTCGGTGAAGGCAGGGGCTATCAAATCTTAAATGGCTTATTGACATGGGTTGGATTGAATGTGTCTCCAACATGCTTAGACAAGTTGACCAATGAGTGAACCCAACCACCCGGGGATGTGCGTATACCTGGGATAGTGCCAATTGGGATCAACGTATGATGGGAAGTATCAAATTTTTTTAATCATTGGAAATAAGAACATAGACGTGTCTCTGTGAATAAGGAACTCTTAATTTATGTCCATCGGTTTGAGCAACCAAAAAAGGAAATATTTGCAACTAGAGCACAACTGCGGGTACTGTATCGAGTGAATATACGAACAGCGCTCATTCCCTCCATCTTGTCCAATGTTCGCATCTGTTTATGAGAAGGAATATGCCTTATCTTTAGCTTTTCTTGTTTCTCAAATTCAAACTTAACCTGGTTCTGTGACAAGGAATGTGCATTTCATTTTTCTTCTTTTTACCATTCCATGCGATAGTGGAGCATTGGCAATTGTTCTCGCTTACTAATAATAAGATATTAGTAGAAAATTCCTTGAAGGTGCTGAGATAGTTAACACCAGTGATATCACTATCAGTAATCTAAAATTCAAAATTACTTAGATGATTTATATTAATCCTATGACACTGAAATTCTTTTAAACAAGTCAACAAACCTAACCATCTAATATAAGTCAATATGCAAATTCTCAAATCTCAATTAATAAAGAAAAAGTTTTTTCAAAAAAAGAGTATGTAAGAAGACAGTGAAATTGAAATATTTGATTCCCACATCAACTAATTTAAGATTCAGTTTATTGTCAATTTTTTTTCATAAATCGTTATAAATTACTTGCTAGATCAAGCATTATTTTAGTTCACTTTAGATTAGTACTTACGAAAATTATAAGTAAATGTACATTTTATAGTTTTTTTCCGTTTGCAACTCAGATGAAGCTAAGGGAAAGTTGTGTTTGGAGAATTTCACCCCAAATTTTAGAGAATACGTAAAGAACCTGGCGATCATTTATATGATATCGGAAGGATATTTTTTATAACTGGAGTAATAGGTAGTCATCCAGTTAGTTTATTCAAAAGAAGATTGATAGAGCCTCTAGTTGATTGGAATTGGTTAAGGTCATCCCTTGAAAGCTAAGTAGCCTTCTTGAATCCCCAAGTGTTGGATCATTCCCCGATTTTGGTGGAGAATTTTCTCAGCTTAGTAAACAGAAAATTTCCCTTCAAGTTCAACAACTTCTTGACAAATCAGTAGGTGCTTTTGGATGCTATTAATAGGGGTATGAAAGGGGAGATACAATGTTATCATCCTTCATATGTGTGTGAAAGCTTAGCTCAGTCAAAGAGGAATTGAACCAGCTTAAGTTTAATTATGAATCGTACAAAGAAGACAATCGAGCAAACAAAGAGCATATTATATATGTTCTAAGGTGAAGTCTATAATTATCCAGGGGATGTTAGGTGGTTGGAAAAGGAGAAAAGGGCTATACAAGACTATATTAAAACTTTATTTAATCATAATTCCCTACTAAAACAAAGGGATAAAATGTTACGGATGAAGGATGGTAACAAGAACTTGAAATTCTTTCATAAATCCATCCTTTCCAAAAGAAATATCAATAGTTACTTTCCTCTTTATAACCAGGATGGAATGAAAATGTTTACTCAAATCTATTCCTTTTTCAAAGGCTCCCTAGGATCACATACTATATGCAGCTCCTCGAAATAGGTAACAAATTCCTTCATTATCAATGATTTCTCTAATGAAATTAAACAATTCTTGATAGCCCCCTTCAAACCTAATGAGATTGAGCAAGTGGTGTTCGAAATGGATCCTAGTAAAGCTCCAGGCCCCGATGGATTAAATGGTATATTTTTTTTCTCAAAAAGCTTAACCTTTAATCAAGGAGATAGTCATTAAAGCGGTTTAAGAAACCTTTGAATTAGGGAAAATGCTCAAGGAAATAAACAAAACATTCATTTGTATTATTTTTAAGAGCAAAAACACTAAATATTTTGGGGACTTTAAACCTATAAGTTGTTGCAATTTTATTTACAAGATCATTGCTAAGATATTAGCCAAGAGGCTGAGAAAAGCACGAACTTCAATTATCAATCCAACATAAGGAGCTTTCCTTGAGGTAAGAAACATAAGGAATAATTTACTGCTATCCTAGTCATTGTTTAGAGGCAACCCTAAGGGGAATTCCACAAGATACTATGCAATTAAAATGTACCTACATAAGGAATATGAATTGATCAATTGGTAATTCATGGAGTACGTTCTAGAGGTTTTTTTTGATTTTCTAGAAAAGTTTAGGAGATGGGTGGTGATGTGTGTAACCACTCTTTATTCTCCATATTGATCAATCGGGAGCCTTCAAAGATTTTCCGAGGAAAAAAGGTATTAAACAAGGATATCCAATGTCCCCTTCCTGTTTGTGTTATGCTTGGAAATAAGGCATAATATAGTTTAGGATCACTCATTTTCGTATCACAATAAATACAAGGACCAAAACATCTCACACTTAATGTTTACAGATGGTCTTTTGTTATTTTCTAAGGCTTATGATAGGTTTATATACAGCGTTGTAATATACCTATACACATTTAAGTCCCTTTCTAGGTTAACAATCAATAAATAGAGAGCTAACATTATTATTTCGAAGAGTCCAGAACAAATTTCTCCTTTGCTTTCTTTTATTACTAAATGTCAAATCAAATTCTATTTCGATCTGCCTATAATGGCTAGAAGGTTAAAGAATAGTGGATGTGCTCCTTTAATTGAAAAAGTGCATAAAAGAATCAATAATTAGAATAATCAATTCCTATTATCATCAGGTAGGCTAATCCTGGTTAAATTAATAATAGGGTCACTCTAAGTGTATTGAAGCTACCAAGTCCATTTTGCTAAATGTCTCATTAAAACGTTAGAGAGGTTAATGAGAAAGTTCTTGTGGACGGGGGGAAATGAAGGAAGATTTAGAGCAAAGATTTCATAGAAAGAAGTTTGTGAAACTAACGAATCGTGAGGACTTGGAGTGCTACATTTATCAATTAGAAATAAAATTTCAAAAGGGAAGAGAATCTAGAGAGTGTTAAGGCATGGAGAGTCATTATAGGTGGAGTAGATCCACTCATTTTACTTCAGAGGCTGAAGTTTTTGGGAACTATATAAAGATCATACCTACTCTTACTTCTTTTCTTAATTGTTGAAAATATGTCAAAGCATACCAATATTTATCGTAAGCATTCTTGGAAATCGGAAAAGAACTTCACTTCTGTAAGAGTAGCCCACTGTATGAGTCACCAACCAATATCAACTGACATTCTAATGGTGAATGAATCAGTAGGAATAATTGGATCAATGTTCCATAAGAATTGTTATATATTCTACCCAAATGTAGACCAAATAGCCAAAAGGAAATTATATATAGATTGTTTATACGTAACTTAGGGATTTTCACGAATAGCTTGTTTAGAACTTGCTTGATAGGTGTGATTTGCATCATATTTTAGTTAATTTTTTACATATTAAGTGTTAAATTGAGTGTTTACTGCGTATTTAGGTTAAAATTTTGTTAATTTACGTGTTTAAGTGTTTTTATAGGTTAACATAATTCTTTGAGCTTAAATGTTATATTTTTGAGGTACCTTGATGTGCTTGATAGTGTTTTAGGGCCAACATCGAAGAACGAAGAAATTTCGGGGACTTTCGGGTTGAAACTACAACCACGATTGTGGCATAATAGGACAGAGACCTGTAAGGCGACGATCGTGATAGAAAGACCTTGTCATAAGCCCGCCACGATCATAGCCTGCATTAAGTAGACACGCAAACAAGGGAAAAATTCATATTTCGAGTGATTTTTTCAAACCGTTTCAACTGCGAGTCAACCTTAGGTTTGCCAAGGTATTTAAGGATCATAAAGAACAGAAGAGAAGTGTAGCACCCCATTACCGGAGGGTACACACCGGGACGCCCGCAGGTCATTCCGATACATATCCTATGATAAGGGTGAACTATGATCAATCACTACTAACACCTCACATGGCATCATAATAAAACATCAGTATAAAAATCATAA
>JAOSBN010000178.1:27830774-27853150 GCA_027563595.1 Erythroxylum suave
ATACATCTCTATGTATATGTATATTACTTACAAAAGAATCTCGGTACCTTATGACTAGATATATAATGCTCTTAAAAACCAAACTCTTTTGTCTTATTAATAATAAATATTTTCATTACCAAAGTAACTGGAAGAAAATTAAGTTATAAGTAAATACACTTGCTTTCCAGGGCACTATATTTACATAACTCCAACACAGGTCATTCAACTGATCAATTCTTTAAAAAACAAAGTTAGAAGCATATACAAAGCGATATTTATATATATTTTTTAGATGTGAATGACTTCAACTAACATGTAATGAATTGATCTAGGTACCTAACATTGATGACCCTTAGTAAGCTTAGGTTTTATACCACTATGGTTTTGCCATTGACATGGTATTGATAATTTGCCAAGGTCATATAGGAATTCCCAAAAACGGCTTCTTTTATGCTTGATTCTTTATTTTTTATGTTGAAAAGGTCAAATATTACTTGTTGCTTTTTAGGACAATTAACAACAATAATATTCCAGTAAGAATCTCTTTGAAATGTAGGGTTTGGGAGGTCCAGAAGCATATACCTTATCTCTAACTAGTAGAGAGTCTGTTTCCAAAAGACCTATAACAACAGTTTTTTGAAAATGTTTAGAAGAAACGATAGCAAAATACATAAATAAATAACAATATAAATCAAAATTAAAATCAAAATCAAAAATTAAAAAGTCAGAAATCAAAAATCAAAATCACAATAAAGATAAAGATAAAGGTAAGTAAAAAATAATAGAAAATAAATAAAACAAAGAAGTAAATAAAATAAATAAGCAATTAAAAATAATAAATAAATAAAATAACTAAAGGAGCAAATACTACAAACAAAAGTATTTAAGTCGGTTAAAAGAAACATGAACCGAAGGAAAAGATTCAAAAGGCTTATGAAAAAGGAAGGACCTCTCTATGTAGGATCCTTTACCCATATCTCAGTTTAACAAAGTTTTCTATTGAGGGTTAAATCCTCTGTAATCTCTAGTAGGGCATATTATTCTTGGTCACCTCCCATTCTTCTTGGGTCTTCCTTTTCTTCTGTTATAGTCCCTAAGTATAATCTTCTTGCATCTTCTCACTCTCTCCTACGGAGCATGGCTAGCCTAATTGCTAAACTGTACATGCCCCTCCATTTAAGTCGCTTTAATTTAATAAAGTAAATTATGTCATCATTTATCTTGCCATTGTTTTGGATGATGGATCCAAGGTAAAATAATCATTTAATGGTATAACTTTTATACTTATATTGATCTCTATATTATATACAACCTTGGGATCCAAAAGTTACACTCTAAGTGCTTAGTCTTAGTCTTACTCAATTTAAAGATCTTTGAATCTATTGTATACTTCTAAAGTTCTAGCTTGATATTAACACCCTCTTTAGTTTCATCCTTAAGCTACACTAAAGTTCCTCATTGATCCTCTTTTTGTTTGCAACAATGATGGATGAGCTCACTAAGAATATCCAAGGGGAAGTGCCTTGGTGTATGTTATTTGTTGGTGAAATTGTTTTAATTGATGAGACAAAAGATGGTGTCATTGTCAAGCTAAAGGGATACATTAAAGTCAAATGGCTTTAAATTGAGTAGGACTAAGACTAAATACTTATCTAGCCTAAACATTTTCTTACTTAGCATAAATATTTTCTCATAATGACTTATTTGATTTATTTTTTTACCTGTTTTTTGTTTTTGTTTTTGTATTTATTTTCCTATTTTATTATTGTTATTTATTTATTATTTTTATTCTTTACCTTGTTCTTTATTTATTGTATTAGTTACCTTATTACTTTTTATATTTCTATTTATGATTACTATCTTATGTTTATTTTATTTTTAATTATTATATATATATAATAATTAATATATGTATGTGTATATATATAATAATTAATATATATACACATACATATATTTTATATATGAACTTTTTATGTGGTTATATCGAAAACAACCTCTTTACTAGTTAGGAGTAAGGTTATGTACTACTGAATCTCCCTAGACTTTGTGTACTAATGAGACTTTCACTAGGTTGTTGTTGTTTTGTTTCGCTTTATTCATTAAAACAATATCATCAGTAAAGAACATATATTAAGGCACGTCCCTTTAGATATTCTTGTTGAGCTCAACTATAGCTACTATAAATAGGAAAAGGCTCAACAAGGATCCTTGGTGTAACCTGATATCTATAGAAAAATGCTTTGTATCTCCTCATATTATCTTTACTCTATTCTTAACACTTTTAAACATATCCCTAATAACCTGTATATGAGTGATAGGAACTTCTTTAGCTTCTAAACACCTCCACATGATTTCCCCTTATCATAAGCTTTCTCTAAATCAATTAAAATCATTTGTAAGTCCCTCTGTCTACCCTTATAATATTCCATTAATTAGCTAAGGAGATGTATAGCTTTTTTCATGGACCTTCTTAGTATGAAACCAAATTAGTTCTCTGAGATAGTTATACCTTTTCTAACTCTCTTCTCAATCACCCTCTCTCATAACTTCATAGTGTAACTAAGTAGTTTAATGCCTTTATAGTTGTTACAACTTTGAATATCCCTTTTGTTCTTATGCGCTAAGTCCCCGCTCATCTGACATTTTAACAGACTTGAGGATCACATTAAAAAACTTAGCTAACCAAGAAAGACCCTATTCTCTTAGGATTTTTTACACCTCTATAGGTAACTCATCAAGTCCTATTCTCTTTCCACTCTTTATTTTCCTCAAAGATTCTCTAATGTCTTTTCTTGTGATACAACAATAATAAGTGAAGCTACATTATTGCTTAGAAGTGTTAAGATCACCTAAGGAAATACTGTTTTCTCTTCCTCCATGAAAAAAACTGATAATAATAGCTCTGTTGTCTTTTCTTGATGTCATTTTCATCCACAAAAACCTATCATACTTCATCCTTTATACAACAATCCTCACTTTTCGTTCCTTAGCTCTCGCCAGGTTAAAAGTATTATTTTCGCCATCTTTAGTTTCCAATATTTAATATAAGTTATAGTATGCTCTACTTTTTGATTCTAAAACTAAATTCTTTGCCTCGTGCTTTGCCAGCTTGTAACTCTCTCTAGTGGCTACCCTCTTTTCATTCATGTCAACATCTAATAGAGCATTTTATGTAGCTTTCTTGATCTTCAACTTGTCTTAGATGTCTTCATTCCACTACTAAATCTCCTTCTTACTACCCTTAGGCCTTTTAGAAACTACAAAGATCTCCTTAGATTCATTCAGTAAAAGAGTTGTTACTCTCACTCATATTTGTTTTGCAGCTCCTTCTAGTTCATACTTCTCTAGACATTACTTCACCCCTAAGTTGTTTCATAGTGTCCCCTCTTAGATTCCATCATCTAAGGAACTTCTCTTATTTCTCCAACCTTTAAGTATAATATCCATGACCAACAATCAATACTAAGTTGACAAGGATACATTAGGTATCACCTTGCAATCCTTACAACTAAAGTGATCACTTTGCCTTACAAAATAATAGTCAATATAAGTCTTCATAGTTTTGCTACTAAAAGTTACTAAGTGATTATCTTTTTTATTAAAGAATGAGTTAGCTACCATCAAATAAAACGTTACTAAGAAGTCCAACAAAGTAATCCCACTATCATTCCATCTTTATACTTAAAACCCCCATAGAAATAAGAATACCTATTTAAGGTCGCCCTTATATGGCTATAAAAGCCTCCTCATAGAATAAGTTTTGCATTAAGGGGAATGTGTTGAATCACCTAATCTAGCTCTTCCTAAAATTGATGCTTAAATTGTTCTTCCAAACCTATTTAGATTGTATAAGCGTACACCACATTGAAAACAACATCTTTCATTATAACCTTCAAGGAAAAAAAATCCTATTATTGGTCCTCTTTGCTCTCATAACATGATGTCTGAGTTCCTTGACAACCAAGATACCTACACCATTTAATTGTCTCAAACATCCTAAATACTCGAGTTTGAACCCTTTGATATCTTTCCCTTTAGCCCTATCCACTTTGTCTCATAGATGCACGCTGTATGAATCTTATGTTTATCCAAAATCTCCATTAATTCCAATAACTTTCTTGTAAAAGTCCCATTGTTTTAGGAACCTACATGTAATCTATCAACATCTTCTCTCCTTTCAAACTCAAAAATCATTAAATGTCTAGCCCTATTTTACCATAAAAAGTCAAAGTAACAACTTCTATCCTAACACCATCATAATTTATACAAGACAAGCAAAAAAGGCCACTAAATAACACAAAACTACTTGAGAAAAGCAACAAGGATTGGATCTTAGAAAATAAAGCTAGATAAAAGGGATAAAATATAAGTTGAAACAAATTACAAAATTTTTTATATACTCAACTACTATATGCTATTATGGATATTGTAATTATTTCTTCATATTATTGTAAGTCTTTCTCTTAAATTTCCTACTAGGTCTCCTCCTACTTCTTAATGTGACTTCTTCTCTATGAATGGAGTTCTAATTTTTATCAGATGAACTTATAACTAGATTTTTTTTCTTTTAGGGATAAATTCCTTTCTTGAACATTATACTTCGCCTTTTCCTTTTCAATTATTGTTCTTATTCAATTTTGTATTATCATCTCTTTCCATCATTGGTTTTGTGCTACATGAAATAGCATTTGTCAAGCTTAGTTCTTATTCATTCCTCTCATCTTGGGAAGTAATTTTTATAAATGTTTTTGGAAGCTCCTTATTCATTTCTACTTCAATGCAAATTCTAATGTAGCTAATTCTATTTAAGACAATTGTGTTTCCATCCATAAATAATGGCTTTCTAATGGAGCTAGCTAGGTGGATTAATCATATGATGCTATAATATTTCAATGGAATATTACGAAAATGAATCTAAATGATAAACATTTTTATGTTAGTTTTGTCCAATACCATACTTAGCTTCCATTAGTAGAGCAAAAATGGCTTCCTATTAACATGCCAAGGTCCCAACTCCAGAATTTTCAAAACATTAACTCTATCACTAAATTTAAACAAGAAGAAATCCTTTTTATTGATCAAGATTGTTTCCAGACCAAGGTTTTTCCATTTATCTTCCACCTAGTTCTTTATTAAGGGAAAGGATGGTGCTTGTCTATAAAATAACTAACTAGTGTGCTTCACCATCTTAAAGCTTTAGTCTAAAGGGCTTTTGGGGGTAGTGAGACCACCTGTGGGTCTTCTTCTTCTAATTAAGGAACTTATTTTAGTTTGAAATGTGGAGTCAAGTCCCCTAAGACCTGGGATTGAGTCCTTCTCTTAGTTAATGTAGATGGATCCTGAGCTTGTAAGCTTACTACAAACTCAATGGGGATAATAGTAGTCATCTCTAAGCCAAGAGTTCGGTCTACTTAAAGGTTTAACTTCTATTTTTGTGAGGAGAAAGTGATTGAACCCAAGTTTTCTATATTATTCAGTGGTATTTTTATAGTTTTTGTTGTGCTTTTCGGCTCTTTTTGTTGGATATTGTTCTTAATTTAGTTCAAGAGTGCTTGTTTTGAATTAATATAGTTTGAGGGTAAAATTGTCATAATTAACTAGTAATTGCACTCACTTGGTTTATAGTACAATTGATATTGCAAACTATTGCTTTTCATTGCGGGACACTCAAGAAGTGGAGCCAAGAGTGAGGACCAAGAAATTGATGAGCCATAAGATCAAGGAAGAAGAACTTTCGGGATAAGTTAGCCCTAGCGAACTCATCACTTTGCCATGGTGAAACATGTGAATCAACAGCCCAAACCTTTCGGAACAAAACCTTCAAATCAATAGCACAGACCTTTCAGAAAAATTTGGCCACAACGAACTCATGACTTTACCACAGTGAAAACTTTGAAGCAGCAACCTGAAACTCGAGTCATTTTTGGAAATCCGACTTACCCATGCATGTGACCCGACCCAAATACTACTTAGAAAAATCCTATTTCAGGATAAATAAGAGGGAGGCTGCAGAAACATAGGGCTTATTGAGTCTCCTTCATCTTTACTCTCTAGAAAAACTCTAACCTCTTCAATATTTTCTTTCCACTGTTAAACCTCCACCATGGGTGATTCAGATTAATTCCAAGTTGTGAATTTTTTGGGTGCAATAAGTGGCTAGCCGTTTCTTTTCCTCTTGAAGATGCAGCAATGGTTGGAGTTCAATGGGCTGAAAAAGGGGAGTAGTTTAATCCATGGTTCAGCTATAAATTTATAATATCCTAGGTCTAGGATTTATGATTTGTAGTTGAGCTATTTGATTATGGTTTTAATCAAATGTTAGATATTCATTATGTGTAGGATGGATTGGTTTATGTAGAACTTTGAGCTTAAATGTATGAAGTTTCATATATGTCTATTTGAAATCTTCTTGATTCTCTCTTATCTTGTATGGTTATGTTTGATGTTGAGAAGATTTTATATTCCATTTGATCCATTGCATTGGCTAATCCTACTACACACACTAAGAGCACTTAACGGGATTTTAAAAAATTGAGTCTCATTGTTTAAGATCATGGACTTGAAGTGTCTTTCACGTTTACCATTTTGAAGTTTAGTGACTTCTACTCTCACTTAAATCAATTTTGAACGATGATGGCCAAAACTCACTTTCATGGGGACTTTACCACTATTTAGTTTTTTGTGTTTTTCGTCCTTTAGTTTTCTATACCTCTAAAATCCAAAAACTTTTATTTTTACATTCAAATTAGTTCTACTAATAAGTTCAAAAATTAAACCCCCCATTTTCTCCAAATTAGTTTGCATAGGATGACATGTAGGTTAACTTAGATTCAGTTATTTTAGGTTCCGATTAAGTGAATGACCCGGAGTTGCATCCTATAGTGCAATTTTTGGAATACTTTGATTCAACCTCCAAGAACTTAACGAATCAGGATGAATCCAATGGTGTCATTGCCGGGGAACTAAGCAATTGGTTCTCTAGGTTAACTTCTGTCATGTTGCTGCTAAGTGTAGTTAAGAGTCTTTAAATTGCATTCTAGATAGTTTAGCTTTACACCTGTTAATAGTATAGGTTTTCATTTGGCTTAGCATCTGAATTTTTGGAAATACAAACAAAGATACTGATTTTTTTTCATTTTTCATACTTAGCATTTTACATCTGCATAGTTCAAAGTTCTGTTTGTTGTCTTTAGTGAAAGTTCGTCGTGGCCAACTTGCAGGATCTTACGAGGATCCCTTTCTGGAAATTTACGCCATGGCCAACTATCAACTTCGCCGTGACCAACTTTTCTACGCAGCTCTAAAGATTTCTTTACCTGTGCATATGTACCTTCACATACCCACACACACTTGCATCCATTACGTCTCATCTTTTTACCTGACTTTATGAATTTGCAACTTAATTATTCTCATTTTTATTCTCTTTTCAATTTTTCCTTTGCATGCCTTGGAAAACCACACTCCTACCCTTAGACCCTGAGATTGAGAAAAGTCTGAGAAAAGTTATGAAGGAAAAGAGAGTAGAAGGGACAAGTAAGGTAGTGGAGTCTAGCCTGTCAAGCAGTGAGAGTGAATCATTAGAAGGGAAGATAATGGCTGAAAATCTAGTTAATCTGTAAAACCAAAACCTTGATGCTAACCAACCTAGAAACGGTGATAATGGAGGCAATGAAGAGCAGGAGAGAATTGGTGAGAATAATGGAAACCTTAGAAGGAGGACCATTAGGGAAGCTAAGACCTCTTATGTGAATTATGATCCTTTTACTATTGCTTGCCCTAATTTTTATGTGAATTTTGAGATAAAAGGATTGCTTATTAACTCTCTTCCTAAATTTCATGGTTTGAAAGGAGAGGATCCCTACATTCACCTGCAATTGCTGTCTATGATTTGCCAGAGCATGAAACCGGTGGGCACTTCCGTAGATCAAGTGTTGTGGAAAGTTTTTCATCTATCATTGGAGGGTAAAGCAAGGGAGTGTTACATGAGTCTTCTGAGACATGTGGCAAATGCCTATCATAGCTTGGGAAATTTGAGAAAGGCATTCTTGGAGAAGTACTTTCCTGCTTCTGGAACTTCATCAATGAGAAATCTACTCAGCTTGACAAGACTTTAATGAGTCTCTCTATGATTATTGGAATCGTTTTTAGGATCTATTGTCAAGATGCCCTCACCATCAAATACTAGACGAGCAATTAGTGCAGTACTTTTATGATGAGCTGAAGAGTCAAGATAAGGGTATGTTAGATGCCGCTTCAGGAGGTTCACTGATAGACCTCACTGCTGAAGAGGCTTGGGATTTGATTAATAAGATGGTTCTAAATCACCAGCAGTACAGTGCGAGAGACACTAAAGGCGTATATGACTTGGGAGCTTCAACAGTACACTCTACAAAAAAGGAAAGTCTTGAGTCTAAGGTAGACTCTTTGGAGAATAAAATGACTACTCAACTGGCCCTCATTACTGCAGAGTTGAAAAATATGAGTGTGCATCGTCCATAAAACCCTATAGATCTCACTACACCTAGTTACGAAACTTATGGTTCTGTGATGCATATTACTAGTGTCTGCCCCAATCGTTATGAAGAGGTATCTACTGTTTATCAGGGTTGGCCAAATCAAAAGTGGGACCCCTGTTCTAATACATATAACGAGGGATGGAAAGCAAACCCTCGATTTAGTTGGAGAAATGAAGAGAGTGGACCTTCAAACAGATTCCAGCGAGGTGGAGGGGTTGGTCCATTTACTAACCAGTTCCAAAACCAACAGAAAGCTTTAAATGTTCCATAAAAGGAAGACGCCAATCAACTCTTGCATAATATGATGGCATTGATGAAAGATGAGATGACTTTTAATGACAACTAGTTCAACTTTTTAGCTTCTTTGATTCAACAAGACTCATCTAAGAATGCTGCTAGATTCAATGCCAAAGAATGGAGCAATGGGAGAAAAAGACTGAAAACATCAACTCCTATCTCACTCAATTATCTAATAACATGAATGAGCAACAAGCTAAGAGCAGTGGCACTATTCCCTCAAACACTATTATAAATCCTAAGGATTTGAATGCCATCACTCTTCGAAGTGGGAAGCAAGTGAAGTTACGTGATTCAGATGAGGAAGTAGTTGAGGAAGAGATTCAATATGATGAGTTGTCTTCCACACTGGAAAAGATGAAGAATTTTGAAAGCTCTAAAGAGAAAGCAATATTGGTTGAAAAGAAGTCCACATTTTTTAATAACGAAGGAACAAATCTTGAGAGCAACGATGAACAAGCCACAGCAAGGGAGCATGTTGAGCCAAGCAAGCATAGAGCCAATAAAGCAAATGGTAAGGAGGTAAATCTAAAATACCTTCCTTTTCCTAATTCATATTTGATAAGCAAAAGAATGACTGACACTAAGCATGAAAAGGATATTATTGATTTGTTTAGTAGAGTGGAAGTAAATATTCCTTTGCTTGATCTGGTGAAACGGGTTCCTGCTTATGCCAAATACCTTAATGACCTGTACTCATAAGAGGAAGTTTAGACCAAATGAAAGAGTTCAAGTAAGTTCAAATGTATCTGCTCTATTTGAACCTCAAATTCCTATGAAATGCCAAGACCCTGGATCTTTTACCCTCCTGTGTACTTTAGGTAAAGTAACCATAGGGGGAGCTTTGTTAGATCTAGGGGCAGCTATTAATGTCATGCTTAAGTCAGTTTACACTTCATTGGGAGTCAAGACTCTTAAGTCTACCATGGTAGTACTCCAATTGGCTAATAGGTCTATTAGGTATCCTGATGGCATTATAGAGGATATTTTGGTCCAGGTTAAAGGTTTGGTTTTTCCTGCTGATTTTTATGTGCTTGACATGTCTTCTAAACTTGCACAAGGCACCACACTGATTCTTGGTAGACCTTTCTTAAGGACTGCTAACACCATGATTAGCATGAAAGAAGGCACCATCACAATGGAAGTAGGTGATCAAAAAGTTTGTTTTAATATGTATGAAGTAATGAAACATCTAAATGAAGATTACTTACTCTTGGGTGTTAACATGATTGATATTGTTGTTGATGATGCTTGCTCTGCATTCGAATTGCACCAGGATTCCTTTGACTCTGAACTGTATTCACCTGATTCTACTATCAGTGATGCCCCCTTTGGGAAAGGTTTTTTGTGAATGTTTCAGGTGATTTTGGCATCATGGAGGGTAATTTTGACATGGAAATTGATGAAGTCATTTCACTGCAACAAAAATCTCAGACTGAAGGTTTAATGCTTGGAATTGACAGAGATTGTAAAGCTGATCACATGGAACCTCGCTTACCACTAGTTGAAGAAAAAGGAAGAAATCTATTCTCCCTTGAACTTCATGAATTAATAACTTATGTTGTGTAACCACTCGCAATTGAATTGAAACCGCTACCCCCTACTTTAAAGTATGCTTTTCTTGAGTCTAATGAGCGATTACCTGTAATAATTGCCAATTCCCTATTTAGTGGTGAGGAAGAGAGACTACTTACCGTTTTGAAAGAGCATAAGAGGGCTATAGGGTAGACTTTAGTGGACATACCTAGGATTAGTCCAGCCATTTGCACACATAGGATTCTACTGAGTGAAGGTTCCAAACCCGTGAGACAACCCCAAAGGAGATTAAACTCACTTATCCTAGATGTGGTTAAGAAAGAAATCACCAAACTTTTGAGTGTTGGGATCATCTATCCCATATCTGATAGCGAGTGGGTTAGTCCGATCCATGCAGTGCCTAAAAAAAGTGGGGTCACTGTGGTTAAAAATGATAGGGATGAGTTTATTCCTACAAGAGTGCAAAATTCCTAGTGTGTGTGAATAGACTATAGAAGATTAAATGATGGCACACGAAAAGATCATTCCCCTCTTCCCTTTCTTGACTAGACGCTAGAGCGACTTGCAGGCATATCTCATTACTATTTTCTGGATGGTTTCTCTGGGTACTTTCAGGTACCTATTGCACCAGGGGACCAAGATAAAACCACTTTTACATGTCCTTTTGGTACCTTCACTTATCGTAGGATGCCTTTTGGATTATGCAACGCCCCAGGGACTTTCCAACATTGTATGATGGCTATTTTCTGTGAATTTTTAGAAGAATGCATGGAAGTCTTTATGGATGACTTTACTATATATGGTGGTTCTTTTGATAATTGCCTTGCTACTCTTGAAAAAGTTTTGAAACAATGCATTGAGAAGAATTTGATTTTGAACTTTGAAAAATGTCATTTTATAGTTAATGAAGGCATAGTGCTACGTCATTTGATTTCTAGCAAGGGAATTGAAGTTGATAAAGCTAAGATTGAGGTAATATCTTCGTTGCCTTATCCTGTCTATGTTAAAGATATAAAATCATTTTTGGGTCATGAAGGATTCTATAGGCGTTTTATAAAAGATTTTAGCAAGATTGCATTACCTCTTTCAAGACTTTTACAAAAAGATGTAAAATTTGACTTTGATGATTCGTGTAGGGATGCTTTTGATGAGTTAAAGTCTTAACTCATTTCTCCCCTATTCTAGTTTCCCCTGATTGGAACTTACCTTTTGAGCTTTCATGTGATGCATCTAATTGTGCTGTAGGAGCGACGTTGGGATAAAGGGAGGAGAAAATCTTAAGAGCAATTTCCTATGCCTCAAAAACACTGGATGCAGCTCAAATCAACTACACAACAACAGAGAAAGACTGTCCGATATCTGCTCAAGAAACCACAATCTAAGCCAAGATTGATAAGATGGGCATTACTTCTTCAAGAATTCGACATCGAGATAAACGACCAGCCAGGGGCAGCAAATCATGTAGCCGATCACTTGAGTAGGCTACCAGAGGATACAATGAGAGTATTCGAGCTCACTTATGATTCTTTTCCTGATGCAGTTTTATGTGCTTTATTCTTCAAAGAGCCTTGATATGCACATATCATTAACGACCTTATAACTGGACTCACCCATCCTCTTATGTCTAATTCGCAGACACAAAAGCTCAAGAGCGAAGCAAGGCATTACATTTGGGATGCTCCTCATCTATGGCAAATATGCAGTGACCAAGTCATAAGGAAATGTGTGCCCAATGAAGAATTTGATTCCATTATCTCAGCTTGCCATTCTATGGTTTGTGGAGGGCATTTCAGTGCAAGGAGAACATTTAGAAAAATTCTAGACTCTAGTTTTTACTGGAAAACCCTTTTTAAAGATTCTTTTACATTTTTTCAGTCTTGTGACAAGTGCCAACGTTTTGGGGGTTAGGTAAAAGACATGAAATGCCTCAGCAACCTCTATTGTTTTGCGAAATCTTTGATGTTTGGGGGATTGACTTCATGGGTCCTTTCCTTCCATCCTTTGGTTTTGTATATATCCTTCTAGTCATAGACTATGTGTCCAAATGGATAGAGGCTATGCCTAATAGAAAAGATGATGCCCAAACAGTGTATAAATTTCTTAAGTCCAACATTTTCTGTAGGTTTGGGATTCTAAGGGTTGTGGTGAGTGATAGGGGTATACACTTCTGTAATAGGGTAGTTGATAATATGTTTTCAAATTTTGGTATTACTCATAAAGTCTCCACTGCATATCACCCTCAAACCAATGGTCAGGCTGAAATATCTATTCGAGAGGTGAAGCATATCTTGGAGAAGATTGTAAAACTAATCAAGAAAGATTGGAGCTTGCGCTTGGAAGAAGCACTATTGGCTTATCAGACCGCCTACAAGCACCAATCAGGATGTCTCCATACCGCCTAATTTATGGAAAAGCTTGCCATTTGCCAGTGGAGTTGGAACATAAAGCTTATTGGGCAGTCAAGCAGTGCAACATGGACTAAGAATCTTCTGGGATGGAGAAAGTTAAAGTTACAAGAATTGGAAGAGTTTAGGCTAGCGGTATATGAGAACCCTCGACTCTATAAGGAGAAAACCGAGTCTGTGCACAATAAAGGCATCTTGAGGAAGGATTCAAAGAAGGAGATAAAGTGTTATTGTTTAAGGCTCGTTTCACTTTAAGCAAGGGGAATTTAATACTCGTTAGGCTGGGCCGTACACAGTCATAAAAGTGCATGACTTTGGCATAGTGGAGCTTCTAAATGAGGAGACTAGAGCTAAGCTTAAGGTGAATGGACATCTCTTAAAGCTTTACCATAAGAACCAAAAACCTCCATAAATCTCAAGTTGTTTCTTTCCTTCACTTGTTTACTTAATTTTGCCTTGTGGTTATTCATGACATGTTTGGTGCATTAGTTTGTTAACTAAGTGTGGGGGAGAAACTAACCCAGTAGGAAAAGTAGTTTAGTTTTTAGTTTAATAGTAATTTTCAATTCAATAACACCCCCTTTTAGTTTTGTCTTTTGCCTTTATTTTGCTGCGATTGATCACTCTGAAGCATGATATATCTTCAAGTTTGGAGAAGTTGCGTATTGTTGATTATGTTGCATTTTCATTCTTGAACTTATTTAGTACCTTGCAGCTTTACATATTCACTCAAAGGTTTTCTAAGTATCCAGATTGTGTTTTGTGTTTCTTTATTATGTTTTTCATTTTTGTGTAAAAATTATCTGACTGTTTCTCTTTGAGTTCAGATTACTTTCGCTGCGGCTAACTTATGGTTTCGCTGCGGCAAAAGTCTCCACCTAGTTTCTTTCTTTTGGGAAATTCTCGTCACGATGTGTATTCCACGTTGCCGCGGCGATGCACTCCTATTTCGTTCCATTTTCTTTTGGTTTATTTTCACCGTGGCGTGCATTTCACGTCGCCGCGATGACGTATTCCTATTTCTTCCATTTTTTCCTTTCCAAACATTTTCGCCGCAGCAAAGATAAAATCTGCGCAGGTCTATCTAGGTCTAGATAGTCTAGGTCCACAACTGATTCCCTTGTAGATCAATCTTGAGTCGATTGTATTTTGTCTTGTTGTTTTATTTTTGAGTCTTTATGTTTTTAGTCTTGAGTTTCCTAGATACTAGTTAACTATTCTGATGTATTTTCCATGGTTAATCTAGCCTGTGTTGAATGTTGTATTTATTTCATTGGCTATTGTGATATTGTCAATCCGTTCATCTAATGTTTATCATCTTCTCTATGTGATTGTACTTTAATTCTTTCAACCTTGCAGACAATATTGTGTTTAAGTGTGGGGGAGGAAACCAAACAATTTCTTCATGCAACATTTGGCCATTTAAGAGTCATTTGTGTGTTATCTTTTAAGTTTTGAAATTGGTCCTTGAGGTGAAATTGCAATTGCATGCATTTTTTCTATCTTCTCCACATTTCTGCCATTTTTCAACGTGGAGACAATTTTCCAACCTTTTACTTCGCCGCTGCCAACATTTAAGCATTTGTTTCTGCCACTTTTCACCGCAGCTAAAACTTTCTCGGACAAACTTCGTCGCGGCCAACTTTTGATTTCGCCTCGCCTAACCTTTTATTTCGCCTTGGCCAACACTTAAATAATGCTCCCACATTGGGCTTTTAATAATTCTGTGATTGAAAAGTTTTGAAAAATTCAAAGTTTTACATATTGCTTTTGGAAAACTATCCATGCTTTTAAATGATAGTTGAATTTTAACTAATTCCATTTTTTATGTTTTCAACAAGAAGTAAGTGAGGGTACGTTAAGGAAGTGGCGCTATGCATTTTTAAACCTTGAGATTGCTTTATTGAGACACTAACCTTGTTGGAAGGATATTTGGGCCTAAATTCTTTCATTTGTGTGTATCTACTTAATTTTATATCTCTCTAAAACTTGTTTTAATTCTTAATTAAGGCTTGACGAACTAAATTTTGTGAAAATGAAAGAGGCATTCATTACAAAACCTTTCTCACCTAAACACAACCCCACACACTTTACCATCTTTTTTAGTGCATGCACACTTTTATAAATTGATGTAAATATTTTATCTCCAGTTTTCTCAGTTTAAGTGTTTTTTAGTAGAATTCATGGGTTAGGTTGAAAAAAAAGGGGGGAAAGCAAAAGCATTGTCTTTTACTAGACCAGTGTGATGGTGGGCTGCTCCCATAGCTTAGTAAAAAATAAATGATGAGAACTTTGGTACTTCAAATGCACTAGTTTTAAGTTTCCTAAGTAGTTCCTTCTAACATTTGAGGAACCTGATTTGAGTTTAATTATGACATTTGTCCGAACAATTGTTTTGCAGCATAGTATTAAAAAAAAGCTGCTATGTTAGAATTTTAAAACTTTTCTTTGGAATAGCTGACACTCATTTCGTGAAGATGATAATTTTGATGCATGCCACTCATCTTGTTTCTTTTATTCCATCCATTTCACTTTGCCTTTATTCATCATTACAACCCTGAAAGTCCTTTGATTTGCAAAATTATAGTTCTTGTGGTGGCGAGATAGAACTATCACGAGCTTATGGTAGAGAATGAATTAAACAGATTGTAGAGTGAAATTACCCCAAGACAAGTGAGTTGAGAGTTAAACAGTTTCCCCTAAGATAAGTCTCTTTTGTTTAATCTCTCGACTTAAATAGTTGTGGTATTGATCTTCTTGGCATTCTTTCAGCCTGCTTTAGTTGATTTATGAGAAAATGGTTTTATTAATTTTCTGCTCTCATTTTCAAGTATGGTCAGTATTTCCTTTTTCACTTGTATTCCTTTGACTTTTATGAGCTTTGTGCAGGAGTACAAAGGTCTAAGTGTGGGGGAATTTGATTGAACCCAAGTTTTCTATATTATTCAGTGGTATTTTTATAGTTTTTGTTGTACTTTTCGGCTCTTTTTGTTGGATATTGTGCCTAATTTAGTTCAAGAGTGCTTGTTTTGAGTTAATATAGTTTAAGGGTAAAATTGTCATAATTAGTCAGTAATTGCACTCACTTGGTTTATAGGACAATTGATATTGCAAACTATTGCTTTTCATTGTAAGACACCCAAGAAGTGGAGCCAAGAGTGAGAACCAAGAAATTACTAAGCCATAAGATCAAGGAAGAAGATCTTTCGGGACAAGTTTAGCCGTGGCGAACTCATCATTGTTCCACAGCAAAACATATGAATCAATAGCCCAAACCTTTTGGGAAAATTTGGCCACGGCGAACTCGTCACTTCGTCACAGTGAAACCTTCAAATCAATGGCTCATACCTTTCGCGAAAATTTGGCTGCGGCGAACTTATCACTTCGTCGTAGCGAAAACTTCGAAGTAGCAACTTAAAAGCCGAGTCATTTTTGGAAATCTCACTTACCCATGCATGTGACCCGACCCGAATACCACTTGAAAAAACCTATTTCAAGATAAATAAAAGGGAGGCGACAGAAACATAGGATTTATTGACTCTCCTTCATCTTTACTCTTCAGAAAAACTCTAACCTCTTCCATATTTTCTTTCCATTGTTAAACCTCCACCATGGGTGATTCAGATTCATCCAAGTTATGAAGTTTCTGGGTGCAATGAGTAGCTAGGCATTTCTTTTCCTCTTAAAGGTGCAGCGATGGCTAGAGTTCAATGGGCTGAAAAAGGAGAGTAGTTTAATCCATAGTTTGGCTATGAATTTATAATATCCTAAGTCTAGTATTTATGATTTGTAGTTGAGCTATTTGATTATGGTTTTAATCAAATGATGGATATTCATTATATGTAGGATGGATTGGTTTATGTAGAACTTTGAGGTTAAATGTATGAAGTCTTGTATATGTCTATTTGAAATCTTCTTGATTCTCTCTTATCTTGCATGGTTATGTTTGATGTTGAGATGATTTTAGATTCCATTTGACCCATTGCATTGGCTAATCCTACTACACACACTAAGAGCACTTAATGGGATTTTAAAAATTAGAGTCTCATTGATTAAGATCTTGGACTTGAAGAGTCTTTCACAGTTTACTATTTTGAAGCTTAGTGACTTCTACTCTCACTTAAATCAATTTTGAACGATGATGGCCAAAACTCACTTTCAAGGGGACTTTATCACTATTTAGTCTTTTGCATTTTTTGCCTTTCAGTTTTCTATACTCCTAAAATCCAAAACTTTCGTTTTTACATTCAAATTAGTTCTACTAACCAGTTCAAAAATAAAAAACCCCCTTTTCTCCAAATTATTTTGCATAGCATGACATATAGGTTAACTTAGATTCAATTATTTTAGGTTCCAATTAAGTGAACGACCCGAAGTTGCACCCTATAGTGCAATTCTTGGAATACTTTGATTAAACCTCCAAGAGCCTAACGAATCAAGACGAATCAAAAAGCTTTACGATCTATTAGTTACCTAAGAGAAGCGAGCTTAAAGGTGAGCTTGAGATGGGATTTGAGGGGTTAGAAGAGGTTGAATATTGCTGGTAGCTAGAGAAAAGGAATTAAAGAGTATCAAAGACATGTTTAGCCAGAAATAAAACTAAGCAGGATAACCTAGTTTTGTTACCTAAAAATGTAACAAAATTTTGAAAAAATAAGTATAGAAAAGGTTTTGTTGCTGAAAATGAAAGTTAGACCAATTAAAAAGAAGGAAGACACTCTCTCTAGCTAACTGTTTCAAGAGGCATTACTTTATCTTTACCTCATCTTCTATAACAAGGCACAATCTAACCTAGAAAATATACCTTTCATTTATCTTTTCATGTAAATTTATGTTTTTTCCTAATAAATTTATAATGTTTATGATTTCACATAATTTAGTTTTTCTAATATTTTTAAAAGTTTTAATTAGCTTCTTATATTAGTTAAATTTGGCAATAGAGTTTCTTCATATTATTATCTATAAAAAGTAAACCCAGAACTAGTTGGATGGGCCTGACTTTTTGAGCTGGGATCAGCCAAGTAATGTATAAATTACTCAGTTTTTGAATTATATATATATATATATAAGCCCAGCCCGGCCCATTGCCATCCCCAATCTAATGAAGTAGAAAATGGATTTAAAGTAGGGAAAAAAATTCCTCCAGAAGATTTGTCTAAATCATAATATTATATACAATATAAAACCAACGTTAGATAAATAGGTTCAATTACAACCATATCAACAAAAAGTCACTTGAATAAGTTTTTAAATATTTTTAATCTACACTACATTATTAAAATTTAAATTTATTATATTTTCTTCATACAACAATAAAGAATTTGTTAAATATTATTTTACTTATCTGGGCATGCCATTTAATAAGGTCAAATTTTCATCTCTTCTCTCTATCTCTAATAAGGTATTTTATAATTGTCGCAATTCATTTCATCCACAAATTTCCTCAATTCATGTGTAAAATTTTAATTAATATAAAATTACCCCTAGATAATTAAGGTAACTTATCCTAAGTTTCTTATTCTCAATTCACTTCAAGTAACACATGCTATTAAAATATATTTTTTGATACAATGAGTAGCTTTCTTATTTTATACCTTAAAAAATGAAAGAAAAAAGTTTGTCTTTGATTGATTTATTAACACTTGATTGATTTTGAGTTTATAGTTGCTGCCATATTATTGATTGACTAAATCTGAATTTGATCCAAATGTATTATATGATCAAGGGTGATTTTTAGTCTTTATTATAATTTAAGAAAATTATAGTGATAAGAAAATGGGTATTGCGATGTTATATTGAAGAATAGAAGCTTTATTGGTCAAATAAGTAAAGATTGAATTTTGAAATCTGATTTTAGATCCTTTAGTTTAGTTTTATTTGACTAGCTTCTTTAAGTTATGAGTATTTTTGAATTTCTATAGAGATCATTTATTCTAACTTTTATATATTGTTTGATATTTTGAGAAATTAACTTATTCACACTCATATGAGTTGATTTGATTATTCATACTCTTTATGTATTGCTTGTTAGTAATGTGAAGAAGAGGATTTTTAAAGTGTTAAGATATACCATCAACCTAACTTGCAATAATTTATGGTCCTTTTTTTCAGTTGCTTTTTTTTCTTATGGAGGTAGGTGTTCTAACTAAATATGATGCATATTTTAATGGAAAGGGAAATGTAATTAAAGAAGTTCCAATAAAAAGTTTAAACTTAAGTTTGACAATGTTATTGGTTGCAGGGGCTTTAGTATTGACATTACTGATTGGAAATTATCCAAGAAAGAAAAGGCTTATCTTTAAAAAGAAGATGAAGAGAAAGAGGCTGATGTAATAGTCGGTTTCCTAACCTATTAAGGGATTAGAGTGATAGTCATATGAATTGTAGTATATTAGAAAGAATTGGTATATTTGGGATATTATTTCATTCACATACATAACATGAGCATATATATACACACAAATGTTGATTTACGAAAATTGTATTCAATCGACATATTTTGAGGTATGAAAGGCTTTAAATGATTATAATTTGATTGTGTATTATTTATGTCTTCAATTTTGGTTTGATGGATTACAAGTAGTAAATTTTGAATTAATTGCTACAATTGGAAATTTGATGAATTAAAATGTATATTTAGTCTAGGAAAAATGTGAAGTGGTAAGATAAGTTGACACATGGAAATTTAGGATGACTAAGCCTATAAAATGAGTGACATTTGGCATGAAAAATTAAGTGACAAATGGCATAGCAAATTAAGTGACAAATGGCAGTAGTGATTGAGTGACAAATGGCCTAGCATAATTGTGACAAATGGCAGCTTATGGAGAGGACAAGTGACTTACATGCATAGGTGACAAATGCCATTGTATAGTAGTGACACCTAGCACCTAATGAGTTAAACTACTACAAAGATTGTTTCTGTTGTGTTCATTCTTCTTCTTTCCTTTACTCTCACCACCAAAACACTCACACGACCTCATAGCTTCTGAATTTTGCTTCAATTTCGTTCATAGTCACTTCAAGATCCATACAAAAATCTACACAAATATAACCATAATCTGCTATTATCATTTTTCCTTTGCTGAAATCATTTTACTTCCATCTTGTACTTGGATGATTTTGCATGCATGGAGAACTAAGTTAGCTTGATCACTAAGGTGGAACTTAGGCTAAATAAGCAAGTGAAATTCTGATCATTTTGGCTTGTTGAAATGGAAATTTTATGACGACTGAATTGGGTTAGAATGCATGTGGTGTTGATGATGATGTTGTGTTGGAATGTGATAAATGACTTGGTTACTTTTTTTGTTTTGTTTTTTTGCATGAAAATAGTAGGTTATAGACTGTTAAATGGATGATTTAGGTTGATATTTGAAGTATAAATGAAGGTGAATTCATGGTAAAGATAGGTGTTACTAAAGTGTTCTTGAATCTGGAAAATTAGAGCTGTAGGTGTGTTTGTAAATAGTGACTGTTAATGACATAACTGAGCAAAATTTTGTAAGCTTAGTGTAACCAGTATGGAAGTTAAATTAACCTAAAATTAAGTAACCTTAAAGGACATTAAATCTGGAAGATATCTGGTGTTAGTGATGTCTCTAAACTTGTAAAATTTGTGAAGTATTGAAGGTAATAAAGTTACACACATTAGTAATGTTGATGACAAATTATGGAAATTTAATTTCAGCCTTATGTACAGGTCAAACAAGCTGAGAAATTTCACTCTAAATTGGTATATTTGGACTTGATTAAGGCTAGGAATGATTCTAGATTATTGCTTGATTAATTGGTTAAGAGCTTGATAAGTTTATGTAGATAATTAATGTCATAACCTAAAGAGTATATTGTTTTGATGTGGTTGAGTTCAAATATGGAAATTATGGTTTGTTAAAGGAATAAATGAGTTCTTTTAATGCAAACATGATCTTAAAGACATAAGTAATGTGTATAAGGTATAGATGAATGAGCATTAAAGAACATGGGATAATTATGAATGAGAATTGGGTAAATGTATGAACATATATTACTAGAAAAAGTTTGGTGAATGTATAGTTCTAGCTTGCTGAAATTTCAGATTTAAAGTAGCAATTGTGTGTGTGTTATAAGAGGCTTTTTTATCATGAAATTTTTCAAGTGTAAAATATGGTTAACAAATTTTTAGTGAATCAAGCTAACTTAAAGGTATAAACCTGATTGCAAAATGGTAATATACAAAATATAATGTTTGAATGATCTTAGGTTGTATAAGCACAAATTGAATAGTCAACATCTATGTATAAGAATACATACCCAGAAAGTCAATTGAGCATGCATTGAACATGACACTTATACATGTGCATGACTAAATATTCATATGATTAAACAAGTTAGTGATTTGTGAACTATGTACGTATTGCATGACTATAGACATACAAGTTGATCACCAATATTCAGAAATTGTCAGATCATCAAGGAAATAGCTTTTCTAGAGTATAATGTGATTTAGCGTGGATGTTGTGATTGGAGTGACCAATATGAAAAGGAGCTTTAAGCTCAAGAATTGTGCACAAAGAGCCACAGGCTTAGTTAATAATGAGCCCGATATCCACAATGGGTTTAGAAAGTAAATGAAATGAGCCTGGTATCCACAACAGATATGGGACTGTAAATAGGCACTTGGTCGTAACAAAGTAAAACGAAAATGGAGTCACATATGCATTTGTATATTTATAACTTTACATATATCATATGAATGATTGAGATGAATTATTGTATTGCTCTAAAATGGTGATATCAAATGTTTGTAAACTTGTTGTATTTATTGAAATATGATAAAAATAAAATGTGAAGTGGGATTTGATACTGGATGAGATGATATAATTGTTGAACTTGGTTACATACTTGTGATGTTTATATTCTGACTTGAGTGAGCACATCGATGATGATTCACTCGCTAAGTTTGCAAACTCATCAAAATTGAAATGTTGATTTTCAGGTACAAGGGAGTTCTAGCTTTTAAAGCAATCTAGTATAATTTTAGCACTATCATTTTCGAAACAAGAATGGCTTAGAGGCCTAGTTAGCAGACATTTGAGGAGTTTATTGATAATTGTGTTTTGCATGATATTTTAGGGTGTAATTTGTCATGTAATTAGTGTGAATTTGAGTGTTGAGTGTGCATTTACAATTGTTGGGACCTGATCCGGGAACCGGACCCCAACCAGAAAAGCGAAAAACGAAACAAAAATTTCGAAACGAAGACGAATCGAACGGTTCGAAAGACAAAGCGAACGAAAGATGAAACAATAATCGAAACAAATCGAAGGAACAGATCCTACAAGAAGGAATCCGAAACGAAAACATAAAGCGAAATCATATCGAAAACGAATAAATTACGAATCGGAATCAAAAGCAAATCGAAACGGAAGCAAAACAAAAACTTAACAAAGTGGATCCGACATCTGAAAACAAAGAACATAGAAAAACGATCGCGTTGGAAACCTAGACTAAAAGCAAAACGTAAAACGAAAGCGGAAGCAAATCAAAATCGAATACGAAACGAACGAATATGAATCGACTCAAAGCAAAGAAACGAAACATAAGGCGAAACTTGAAAGAACGGAAACGAAACAACCAAACAATGCAATCGAACTGA
>JAOSBN010000178.1:27853250-27869495 GCA_027563595.1 Erythroxylum suave
AGTTGGCGGTAGGGATCGTCGTGGGAGGATCTTCGGCTTAGGCTCATATGCGAATACTTGTTATTCGCAATCCTCCATGTCCAGCACAGCTGCATCTTCTAGGTGGGCCGATGCATCTCAAGTACAGGCGCTTCAGAGCACAGTGCAGGCATTGCTGGAGTAGATGTAGCAGATGTAGCAGACGATAGCTGCACAGCAGTTGTCGTTGGACGAATTGAAGGCGGCGAGGAGCAGTACCCTGGACCAACCAGACGATCCACCAGCGACCGATCAGTTGTAGTATTTGGTCATTTATTTTGTACAACGTGACGTTTTTAACCTTGTAACGTTTTTATTACAAATTAAGATATTCTTATTTTTAATTATTTTTCAAATTTTTAATTTAACCGAATTAAATATTTATTATCAATTATTTAATGAACTAAATATAATTTATATGTTAGAATCATTAACAAATTAAATGTAATTGAATATAATTAAATAAAATGAAAATATAAATAAAAAAAAATTTAATAATAACCATTACCGATGGATAAGCTCATTTCCTTAGGTATATTGCTATCGTCTATATCGACGAAAATGAAGTATCCGTCGGTATATTGTTATCGTATATACTGACGGAAATTAACTTATCCGTCGGTAATGATGAAGGCAATGTACCGACGATACGTTTATTTTCGTCGGTAATTTTGTAGACGGAACATTTTTTCGGTCGCTAAGTTACAGACAGAATTGGTTTGCGCTGTCGGTAAACTTTAGCGACGGTTATTCTTGGTCCGTTGCTAAATTTAGCGACGCTCACTAAATTTCTGTCGATAAAGTTAGCTACGGCCGTATCACCGACATTTTCGCACTGTCGTTATATTCCGTCGATAACCTTAATACCAACGGAATATTTGGTTATTCCGTCGATATTTTCCGTCGTTAAACTGCAATTTTCTTGTAGTGCTATCGTTTGTTGGAGTGGCAACTGCTTCAACCCATCTAGAAACATAATCAACTCTAACCAAGATATAGTTGTTTCCTTCGGAGGATGTGAATGGTCCCATAAAGTCCAGCCTCATACATCAAATATCTTTACCTCCATTATGTTGAGAAGCGACATTTCATATATCTCTACCTCCATTATGTTCAGAAGTGGCATTTCATCTCTCTTTGATATGCTTCCAACTCTTTCACATTTATAGCACTTGAGCATGAAATCTTGAGCATCCTTAAACAAAGTTGACCAATAGAATCCACACTCCAAGATTTATGTAGCAGTCTTGTTAGCTCTATAATGCCCTACATATGGTGAGTTATAACATTGAGTTTATATCTTAGGCATTTCATCTTAAAAAACACACCTGCCAATTAAACTACCAGCACAGATCTTATAAAGTACAGGTTCATCCCAAATATAATGAACAGATTGAAAAAGGAAACGCTTCCTTTGTTGAAATGACAAATCCGATGGAAGAATATCACCTGAAAGGTAGTTTGCAATATCTACAAACTAGGGAAGGAAAAGGTTATCTACCATCATCAAGGTCTCATCAGGAAAACTTTCCTTAATTTCCTCTTCCTCATTATGATGCCTAACTTCAAGTCCCGATAAGTGATCTGCTACAACATTTTCTGCTCCTTTCTTGTCTTTAATTTCAATATTGAACTCTTGAAACATGGGTAACCATTGAATAAGCCTAGCCTTGGCATCCTTCTTGTCAAGAAGGTAATGTAATGTTTCCTGGTTTGTAAACACAATAATTGTGAGCCGAACAAATAGGAGCAAAATTTTTCACGAGCAAATATCACTGTAAGTAGTTCTTTTTCTATAGTTGTGTAATTCAATTGTGCTCCGATCAATGTCTTGCTTGCACAATAGATGGCATGCAACCTCTTCTCCATTCGCTGACCAAGTACGCACCCAATAACACGATCGCTTGCATCACACATAATCTTAAATGGAAGAGACCAATCTGGCGATGTCAAAATTGATGTTGTTATGAGTGCCAACTTCAACTTGTTAAAAGAATTCAAATAGTCATCATAAAAAACGAAAGGCAATCTTTTACCAATAGATGAGTTAGAGGTTTTGTAGTAAGGGAAAAATCATTAATGAACCGTCTGCTGAACCTGCATGACTAAGAAAAGCTTGGACACCCTTGATGTTGGAGGGAGGCGGTAACTTTTCAATTATTCTTATTTTAGTGTGATCGACTTCAATCCCTTTGTATGAAATCTTGTGGCCTAAAATGACCCCCTCTTAGACCATGAACTGACACTTTTCCTAATTTAAAAGTAAATGTGACTCCTCACATCTTTGAAGCGCTTTGTCTAAGTTTAGCAAAAAATGATAAAAAGACTCTCCAAAGATAGAAAAATCATCCATAAAAATCTCCACAAAATTTTCATTCATGTCTGCGAATATGACCATCATGCATCTTTGGAATGTGGCAGGCGCATTACATAAACTGAAAGGTATCTTCTGGTATGCAAAAATTCTATATGGACATATAAAAGTAGTCTTTTCTTGATCTTCCTGGTATGTAATTCATTTTATTTAGGAAGTAATTGATGTTACCTTTATGTATGCTTTAAACCTTATATTTAAAAGAAAACAACTACAAAAATATCTAGAAATTATAAAATCCTCTGTCTATAGCCTTTGGATATTTCTAGGTGATTTCAACTAAATATTATTTGCTTAGGAAGCAAAAGGTTCGAAAGTTCTTCCTAAACTAGCTAATAAGGGGTTTAAGAATTTTTTGGTTAAAACTAATCTTACTGATCATAACTGAAATGGAAATTATTTCACTTGGACTAATAAGAAAAAATGAAATTAGTTACTAGGAAAAACTTGATAGAGAGCTTTTTGATTCAGTTTGGATGTTACTTCCTCCTTAATGGTCAAAATTTTCATTATAACACATATATATGATCATTATCCTTTTGAATTCAATATCCATAAATCCATAAAAAATGAAAAATCCCTTTGAGTTCTTCAATTTCATAACTAGTCTTAGGGCATATAAGAAAGCTTTGATCAAAGGCTTCTCTATTATAAATTTTTATAAACTCATGAGGAAGTTATAAGTAATGAGGGAAAAACTAAAATTATTACAAAAAAAAAGAAGTTGAATAATGACTTACTTTGTGTCAATTATTCAATCAAGGCCTCCTTTTATTTTTTGATGGTTATGAAGCTTATAAACTTATAAGGAAGCTCTAGGCAATAAAGGATGAGACAAAAATATTGAACAACAACTACTTTAGGAATGAATTACTCTCTACTATCAATTCTTCTTGTATTGAACTTTAGACAATTCAAGAGAAGCTCTATGATAACCCTTATGATGTTATTTTAAAAAACTAGTAGAAAAGCATGCTTAGCAAGTACTTATCAACTGTTAATGCTAGTAACACTCTAGTGATGTAGATATGTAGAGTATCCTAGTTGAAAGAAACATATGAAAATTCTACCTATTTTTCAAATTCATTCAAAATAAAAAATTGCTAACAAGATAAATGGTATTTTTGATACTAATAGGGCACATTATTGGGACCATAAACTTAAAGAACTTGCCTTTAATCATTTTGAGCTAACTCTTTGTACCTAAGATGGCTCTTCCTCTACATTTAAAAAGTTAAATGAATTCATTGCCCTTAGTTTAACTTATGATCAAATTAGCCTCCTTATCTCACATGTCTCGAATTTGAAGATTGAGAATGATCTCTTTATTATGCATCTAAACAAATCCTTTGGACAGACAAATTTAATGTTGTTTTCCATGGAGCTTATTAAACAATCAGGTTTCCAAGATATTAAAGAAAATTTCAATTTAATTAATTTTCTCGAGGAATTTATCAAGACCTTCATTTGTCTTGTTCTAAAAATCATAACACTTCATCTTAACAATATTTTCTAAACAATTATCTTAAAGATATTAACGTTAAGAATAAAAGTTGTTCTTGGAGTGTTGATCAAATTATCTCAATGTGCTTTCATTATAGGTCAAAGCATTAGTGAAAATATATTGATTTCATAAAAGCTCTTTGAATCTTACCCAAAGAAAAAAAAAGAAGTTACACTTTAAAGATAGATTGTTACAAGGCCTTTAATACCATTACCAAGAAGTTCATTTTCATAATATATAAGCTTTTAGCTTTTGCTTTAGATTCATTAATTGGTTATATCAATGTATTTCCTGTCCATTCAAAATTTTTGTAAACGATGAGGCTATACCTATGTTTAAAGGTGCTAAAGAAATTGGACAAGATGACCTTTTCTCGTCTTTTTATATCGTTTAATATTTCTTATAGTATGTCCTATACTTATCATCATAAATGCAAAAATATGAATCGTTACCACTTAACATTTTCTGACGATTTATTATTTCTTTGTAGAGCTATAAGGAATCTATTAGGACCCTTACGCATTCTTTAAAATACTTCTTTAATGTATCAGGTAGTATGGTAAGCTACTACAAAAGGTAGTTATTTTTTTTCATGTTGTTCAAATATTCCAGGTCAAAAGCTTGGTAATTTCAAGGTTTTAAATTCAAAATGAAATTTTTAATCATTTAGGAATTTCCATATCTACATTAAGGCTAATTTATAAAGATTGCGCCTCTCTTTTTGGCTATATATTAAAGAGAATTAATAGTTGGCATAATAAAGTTCTCTTTTATATAGCCATAAGTCATTTTATAACTTATAATCTTAACAATAATTGTGTCTTTAGAGCTCTCATTTATTCTTTATTTTAATCTCATCATGGAAATTCAAGAGATTTATAATAATTTTTTAAGGACCGGTATAACTTCTTAAAAAAAAGAGAAACTAAGACTAGCTAGAAAGACATATGTCTTTTTAAAGACCAATGTGGTTTTAGGATAAAATGCAATAAAAAATGGGTCATGGCCAAAAAAATTTGGTGGTTATTCAATTATCAAAAGACCTTGTAGACAAAATGGATGCATAAGGAATACGAAAAGGGAAATATATTTTGGAATATGAAAGCTAGTTGGACACCTCTTGGGTTATCAACTAAATATAGCTTATAGAGATACCTGCTAAGGAAATCAGAACTTATATTAGAAATGGAGAAACTACTAGCTTTTGGTATGAAAATTGGTCAAATTTGAGCCCTTTTTATGTGTTTTAAGGTTTATCCACACTTCAATTTCTGATCCTTACAAATACTAAAGTGAAAGTGGTAATCAGGTAAAGAGGTAGACTAATATCTTGAATGTGCTTCCAAACCACAAGCCTAACTCTTCTAAAGAAGATTATATCATCTAATTGGGATAAAATCTATGAAATTAATTAAATTCACATATACTTCTCCATTTAAACTTTATCTTAGAGATGATTCCTGGAGGAAACTTTTGTAGTTTAAAGGCCATGTTTGATGGATCCCCATATTCGGAGTTCAACTCTTGATCGGAAAATCATGTAACGTGAGCTCAAACCGATGATGACTCCTTAACCATCATCGATTTCTTAACCTTGCTTTGATACCATAACTGTTGGATCCCAATTGTGGAACCCAACTCTTAATCATAATCGGTTCCTCTTCCTGGTATCATAATTGAAATATTACAGTATAAGACTTTAACTATTTCCAACATCATAAGACTCTCAAGTCTTTACTTCATCATACTCTTTAATACATCACTTGTATCTAATTTTCATCATTCACAAAAACCCTATCTTTCCTTTTTCCATAATATCTCACTTATGTGTGTGTGTGTATATATATATATATATAACAACAATTCATGTTCAAAGTTCATCCACTCAAGTGGATGACTCCTTCGAGTGTGCTTAATCCCAACTCAACCTCTTCCTTAATTAATTGATATTCTAACACTACCTCATCCATACACAATTTCACATTTCAAATCCATACACAAATCTGTATTTCATTAACATCATATATTAAGAGTTTTACAAACTTCAATGGCATTCTGAGCCATAATACAATATTTCACAAATTCACAAAATACATAAATTGCTTGAATTTTAATTGCTCAACATACAAATACAGCCTTGTTTTACATAAATCATTCCAAAAAAAACAAAGCATGCCAATCTAGCGTAGTGCCTTGACTCTCTTTCACTCCATCGTTTTCTCATCACCTAGATATGGGGAGGAGAATAGGGGTGAGCTTGAAAACTCATAGGTAATAGTTTATAATAAAAGATAAGCAAAACTTTTGTAAACATTTTCCTTGCCATAGAAAAATTTCTTTGAGTCTATAAAACACTTGTTTCTCGAAATTCTTGTCTTGTCAAAAATTCATAATAGCATGTATGCATCCATCATGTTAAATATAGCATGAGCACATAAGCATATTAGAATGGTTTGGAAGGTCCATAAACAGAACGATCAATCGCAATTCCATATAATGGTCTTGTGAAGTCGTGAATAGAACGAACTAGCACAATCCCACTTAGTGGTTTTGTGTAGTCGTAAACATGAGGGAGTCCATGAAGGAGCTCCGTGCCACTAGCGGGCAGGCGGGAGAAGCCTTAAGTCAAAGTGCACTTGACAACAGAATGGACCAAACCAAACCCACATAACATATATTTCCTGATCTTGTAGACTTGTTGCCCAAAATGGCAATTCTTGAAAACTTGCATTTTTATATGCTTGCTATATTCATCTTGAAAATCCATTCTTGAAAACATGCTTTCATAACCATGTATCTTTTCAAAAGAATCATTTTCAAAGTTTTTTCATAAATCATCAACATAATGCATGTAGCAAACATATAACAATTTCATAATTCAACCAAGAACAATTTATGCAACACTTATGATGCAATTTAAAAACATTAAACTTTCTTGGTTCGGAAGAAAACTTTTAGGGCTTAATACTTAATTATAAACATGTACCCACCTTGATTTCCTTACTTATATCCTTGCTCAAACATGCCTCTTTTCTTGTTCCTCTTGCTTCTTTCATCCCTTTATACAATAACAAAATCCACTCAGTATGGTCAATTGAAAAATCCCTCAAGCATAATCACCAAAATTGGTTCTAGAATACTTAAACCCAAGCATTTTCCAAATTCTATGGACTAAAATCCTTTCAAAATACAAAAGTCTCAAAATGGTCTTACCTTCATTCTTCACCAAATGAAGGGATCCTTAGCTAAAAAGGAAGCTCTTTTCTTCCTCTTCCTTTTTCTCTTCCTGGATAGCTTCAAAATCTTTCTTGAAGACTAAGAAAAATCAATCCCTAGCTTGTTTTCTCTTCTTTCTCTTTCTCTCTCATTTTCGAATTTCTCTACTGCTTATCCTTCCATTCACGTTCTTCTTCTTCATTTATAAGCAAGACAATACTTTTTCTTCCTATTATGCCCTTAATGATTGAGAATTGTTCCATCTGCCCTTCCATTTATGTCTTATGTCTATTATACTTAAGTGTCTTGCCAACAGTACCCTTGAACATTCTGATTTAACACTTTATTCTGGAAAATCTTCTCTATTGTCTTACTTGTCCGATTTTTATCCACTTACCTGCTTCCCTTTTATCCAAACTCACTTAAGTATAATTTACATTTAAGTTTATGACTTAGTAATACCACTGAAATCACAAGCCATAACCTCTTACTCACTTTCAGATTTTTCCTATAGCACATCATTTGGGGTAAACTTTACATTCTCTTCTTGACCCTGACACTGAATTCATTTTTCAACACTTTCCTCTAGAACATATTCCCCTATGTCTTATGTCTCCATTGACCCTAAAATTATTCAATTTGGGTCTGTCCTCAATCATACTAAACTTTCCTCGGGACAAATGATATAACTTTCACTATACTTCAAACAATTACAAGTATTCTTTCTTCCCTTCCAAAGCCTCTTCAGGTGTCTTACACAAAGTATTCTTTTTGCTAACGTAGCCTCTCTAGGCTCTCAGCCTTTTCTTTCTCTCACTAGAAAGATAGTGTGAGCTTTTGTTACAGTAGGGTTAGCTCTCTAACTGCTTCTTGATTCTTGATAACTGCTTCTTGAATCTTGAAAACTGTTATTTAGTTGAGTTCTATAACTAACCTCAACTAAGCAACCATCCGACGTACAGACGTAACTCCTTCTTTGTATCGTCTGTGTTTTCAACTTTGTTTGTGTTTCCTTGAGTCTGTGTTCTATCGTCTGTGGTTGACTTTCTTATCATCTGTTTGACTTCCTATCGTCTGTCTTTTGACGTCATCATATGTCATCACAAACGAATTCTTTCATCTGTGTTTCCCTTGCATCTGTGTTTCCTTGCTTCTATGTTTGCCTATCGTCTGTGTTCTGACATCATCACAGACGATTCCTTGAGTCTGTGTTTTCCCCTGCCTAAGGCCTTATGCCTTATAATCTTAAGTGTCATGCCCAATTTTCCCTTACGCAATCTTACAACTTTAATACTTCAATTCAATTAATCAGCATCATAAAATCTTACCAACATTGACATAATAATTAAATCCACAAAATAATCCCTTAAGGACCTCATAATTTATTTAAATTATGCTTATTCCTCTAGAGAAAATTTAGGGGGCCAACAATGTTCCTAAGGCATCTTTGAATTTTCTAGCTAAAGGTCATGTTCCTAAGACATCATTTATTCTTTGGATGACTACAAAAAAACTTCTTATAACTTTTGATATAATCAAATGTAACTCTAAACTCAATGCCTCTTATACTTTCTACCAATTTGCTCCCAAAAGTTTAATCTACCACTTTTCTTATACCCCTACACTCATTCTAGATATAGGTAACTATTTTAACGGTTCAGTTTATAATATAATCAAAACTCTTAGGAATAAGTGATTAATTGATCATTAAGCTTTAAATATTACAAGAAATTTTACTTGACTGTCTTAATTCATGCTCTAATTATTAGATATATAGGGCTTAGACGTAAAGGAACAATAGCTTTGTAGCTTATAAATAAGCTACATATTGGAAGATAATAAGGACAATGTTGATAAGATTAATATAACCAATTAAGTTAAGCAATGTCCTTTTTACTAACAAACTGTCAATAAAATAAGGAATAACTGATATTTTTATGGTTTTTGTTGTACTTTTCGACCCTTTTTGTTGGATATTGTGCTTAGTTTAGCTTAAGAGTGCTTGTTTTAAATTAATGTAGTTTGAGGGTAAAATTGTCATAATTAGTTAGTAATTGCACTTACTTGGTTTCTAGGACAATTGATATTGCAAACTATTACTTTTCATTGCAGGACACTTAAGAAGTAGAGCCAAGAGTGAAGACCTAGAAATTGCAAGTCATAAGATCAAGAAAGAAAAACTCTCGAGAAAAGTTAGCTGTGGCAAATTCATTCCTTTGCCACGATGAAAATTTCGAATTAGCAACCTAGAACTGAACCATTTTTTGGAAGTTTCACTCACCTGTTCGTGCAAACTAACCCGAATACTGATTTAGAAACCCTATTTTGGGGTAAGCGAGAGGTGGAACTGAAGGAGAGCAGCATCCATCAATCGTCTCTCATCTAATCGTAATTTCTTACATTTTTTTACTATCAAACCTCCACCATATGTGACTCAGATTCATTCCCAATTGTGAAGCTTGTGAGTGTAATGTGTGGCTAGGCATCTCCTTTCCTTTTGAAGGTGTAGCAGTGGCTAGTGTTCAATGAGCTAAGAAGGGAAGTAGTTTAATCCATGGTTTAGCTATGAATTTATAAATTCCTATGTCTAGGTTTTGTAATTTGTAGTTGAGCTATTTGATTATAGTTTTAATCAAAATTTAGGTATTCATTATGCGCATAGTTTGGATTGTTTTATGTAGAAATTTGAGCTTAAATACATGAAGTTTCATATATGTCTATTTATAGTCTTGTTGATTCTCTCTTATCTAGTATGGTTATGTCTGATATTGAGTTGATTCTGGATTTCATTTGACCTATTGCATTGGTTGATCCTACTAAACACACTAAGATAACTTAACAAGATCTTAAGAAATGGAGTCACAATGATTAAGATCCTGGACTTAAAGATTAATTTAAGGCTTACCATTTTGAAGCTTAGTGATTTCTACTCTTGTTAAAATCAATTTCAAACTACGATAGCCCGAGCTCACTTTCAAAAGGATTCCATCACTTTTTAATGTCCTATTTTTCACCTTTTCGTTTCTTATATCCCTAAAAATCCAAAAGTACATTTTATAATTCAATTTAGTTCAATTAATGATTTCAAAAATCAAAACCCCTTTTTTTATCCCAATTAGCTTACATACCATAACATCTAGGTTAACTTAGGTCCATTCATTCTAGGTTTTGATTAAGTGAACAACCTGGGGTTGCACCCTATAGTGCAATCCTTGGATTATTTTGATTTAATCTCTAAGGGCTTAACGATCAGGTTTGAATCAAATGGCACCATTGTCAGGGAGCTAAGAAATTGTTCTTCTAGGTTAACTTCTGTCATTTTGCTACAAAGTTAGGGTTAAGAGTTTTTTTTATAGATTGCATTATAACTAGTTTAGCTTCATATTTATCAATGTTATAGGTTTTCGTTTTGCATAGCATCAAAATTTTTGGAAGTACAAATAAAGATACTGATTTTCTTCATTTTTCATACTTAGCATTTTACATTTGCATAGTTTAGAGTCCTATTTGCTGCTTTCTATGAATGCTCATAGCGACCAACTCTTTGTTTCACCGTGGCCAACTTGCAGGATTTTGCAAGGATTCCTCTTAGGACACTTTCATCGCGGCCAACTCCTAGCTTCACTATGGCCAACTTTCTTGCATAGTTTTGAAAATTTCTTTACTTGTGCATACATACTTTCACACACCCATACACTTACATCCATAACTTCTCATCTTTTTACTTGACTTTGAGAGCTTACAAGTGAATTTTGTTCTCTTTTGAATTTTTCCTTGCATGCCCTGGAAAACCAAAATCCTACCCTTCAACCCTAAAATTGAGAGAAGTATGAAAAAAATTAGAAAAGAGAAGAGAGTAGAAGGGACAAGCAAGGAAGTTATTAAAGAGGAGACGATTTCAATGAAGTTTAGCCTGTTAAGCTGTGAGAGTGATTCATTAGAAAATGAGAATGAATCACTTTCTAATGAATGTGATGAGTTGCCTCCCACACCTACAAAGTTAAAGAATTCTGAAAGCTCTAAGGAGAGAGCATTATTAGCTAAAAAGGGTTCCATATGTTTAAATAACAAAGGAACAAATTCTGATAGTAACCATGAACAAACAACAGGAAGGGAGCATGTTAAGTTAAGCAACCATAGAGCCAATAAAACCAATAGCAAGAAGATAAATCTTAAGGACATTCCTTTTCCTAATTCATATTTGATGAGTAAAAGAATGATTGAAACTAGGCAAGAAAAAGATATTATCGACTTGTTTAGTAAAGTAGAAGTCAAAATTCCTTTGCTTGATCATGTAAAATGGGTTTCTGCTTATGCCAAATTTCTCAAAGACCTGTTTACCCATAAGAGAAAATTTAGGCCTAATGAAAGAGTTCAAGTAAGCTCAAATGTGTCTACCCTATTTAAACCTCAAATCTTTGTGAAATGCCAAGACTCTGGATCCTTTACTATCCTTTGCAGTTTAAGCAAAGTTACTATATGGGGAGCTTTGTTAGATCTGGAGGCATCTATTAATGTCATCCTTAGGTCTGTTCACACTTCATTAGGAATCAAGACTCTTAAGTCTACCACTGTAGTCCTCCAATTGGTTGATAGGTCTATTAGGTATCTTGAAGGGATTATAGAGGATATTTTGGTCCAAGTTAAGAATTTGGTTTTTCATGTTAATTTTTATGTGTTTGGCATGTCTTCTAAACTTATTCATGAAACCACACTGATTCTTGATAGACCTTTCTTAAGGAATGCTAAGACCATGATTAGCATAAAAGAAGGCACCATCACAATGGAAATAGGTGATCACAAAGTTTGTTTTAATATGTATGAAGTAATGAAACATCCTTATAATGATTACTCATTTTTGGGTGTTAACATGATTGATATTGCTGTTGATGATGCTTACTTCGAATTTGAACTACAAGACGATTTCTTTGGCTCTGAACTATATTCACTTGATTCTACTGATGAGGAAGATATCCTTTCTTCCTTTTCATCTCTTTATTCTTTTCCCTCCATTTGCTTATATGGAGGTGACATAACATGCCTTAACTGTACAATAGTTAATTGCAAAGCAATGGTACCATCTATTGACTCACATATGAGTTATTTTCTTTTATTTTCTGTGATGACCCCTTTGGGGAAAGGATTTTTGTTAATATTTCAGGTGATTCTGGCATCGTAGGGGCTGACACTACTGAGGAAATCGATGAAGTTTTTTTTCACCGCAACAAAAATTTCTGAATAAAGATAACAAAGATGGTCCAATTTCAGCTATTCCACATGTTATTTCATGCAAAGACACCTTAACTCTAAGGATTATTCTCAATTGCTTACATCTCCTAACTTATCTACTTTTAATTTCTCCTTATACCTCGAGAAACTTGGATGAGTTGTTGTCTACTGATGATTCAGGTATGTTGAAGGATTTATGAAATGCAGTTGCTGCAATAGACCAACTTGAGGTTGGCTCAATGCTTGAAATAGATCAAGATTGTAAAGTTGCCAGCATGGAACCTGAACTATCATTGGTTAAAGGAAAGGGGAGAAATCTGTTCTCTCTTGAACTTAATGAATTGATCCCTTCTATTGTGCAACCTCCTAAGATTGAATTAAAACCCCTACCCCCTACTTTAAAGTATGATTTCCTTGTGTCTCACGAGCTATTACCTATCATAATTGCAAATTCTCTATCTAACATTGAGGAAGAAAGACTCCTTGGTGTGTTGAGAGAGTATAAGAGGGTATAGGGTGAACTTCAGCAGACATACCTAGGATTAGTCTAGCTATTTGCACATATATGATCCTACTAAGTGAGGGTTCCAAACTTGTGAGACAACCCAAAGGAGACTAAGCCCACTTATCCTAGATGTGGTTAAGAAAGAAATCACCAAACTTCTGAGTGCTGGGATCATCTATCTCATATTTAATAGCTAGTGGGTTAGTTCAGTAAATGTAGTGCTTAAAAGAGTGGTCGTCACTGTGGTTAGAAATGATAGGGATGAGTTATTCCTACAAGAGTGCAAAATTCTTGGCATGTGTGCATAGACTGTAGAAGATTAAATGATGCCACACGAAAAGATCATTTCCCTTTTCCTGTTAATGACCAGATGCTTGAGAGACTTGCAGGCAAATCTCATTACTATTTTCTAGATAGGTACTTTCAAGTACCTATTGTACCAAAGGACTAAGATAAAACCACTTTTACATGCCCTCTTGCTACTTTCCAGCATTGTATGATAGTTGTTTTCTATGAATTTTTAGAGGAATGCTTGGAAGTCTATAAGGACGACTTCACTGTTTATGGTAATTCTTTTGATAATTGCCTTGCTAGTCTTGAAAAAATTTGGAAAAGATTTATTGAAAAAAATTTGATTTCAAACTTTGAAAATTTTCATTTCATGATCAGTGAGGGCATACTGCTATGTCATTTGATTTATAGTAAGGGAATTGAAGTTGATAAAGCTAAGAGTAAAGTCATATCTTCTTTGCCTTATCCTGTCTGTGTTAAAGATATAAGATAATTTTTGGGTCGTGCAGGATTCTATGGGCGTTTATAAATTACCTCTTTCAAAGCTTTTATAAAAAGATGTAAAATTTGACTTTGATGATTTGTGTAGAGATGCTTTTGATGAGCTAAAGTCTAAACTCATTTCTCCCCTTATTTTGATTGCCCCTGATTGGAAATTAACTTTTGAGCTTTCATGTGATGCTTCTAATAATGTTGTAGGAGCTATGTTGGGCCAAAGGGAGGAGAAGCTCTCAACAGCCATTGCATATGCCTCGAAAACATTAAATGCAGATCAAATCAACTACACAACAACAGAGAAAGAGTTGTTTGTAGTAGTTTTCACCTTAGAAAAATTTATCCCTTATCTGTTAAATTCTCTTGTAACTATTTTTATTAACCATGCAACTGTCTGCTATCTTCTCAAGAAACACAATCTAAGCCAAGATTGATCAGATGAGAATTACTTTTTCAAGAATTTGATATTGAGATAAAGGATTGAGTTGGAGCAACGAATCATGTAGCTGATCATTTGAGTAGGCTACTAGAGGATACAAGGGGTGTAGACTCTTTTGAACTAACTAGAGGATACAAGGGGAGTAGGCTCTTCTGAACTAACTTATAATTCTTTTCCTGTTTCAGCACTATGTGCTTTAGTCTTAAAAGAGCCTTGGTATGTGCATATAGATAATTATCTCATGACTGGACTTACCCATCCTCTTATGTCTAAGTCGCAGGCACAAAAGCTCAAGAGTGAAGCAAGGCATTACATTTGGGATGCTCCTCATCTATGGCGAATGTGTAGTGACCAAGTCATAAGAAAGTGTGTGCCTAGTGAAGAAATCAAGGCCATTATTTTAGCTTTCCATTTCATAGTTTATGGAGGGCATTTCAGCACAGAGAGAACATCTAGGAAAATTCTAGACTCTGGTTTTTACTGACCAACACTTTTTAAAGATTATTTTACATTTTGTTGGTCCTGTGACAAATGTCCACATTTTGGTGGGTTAGGTAAAAGGTATAAAATGCCTCAGCAACCTTTATTATTTTGTGAAATCTTTTATGTTTAGGGGATTGATTACATGGGTGTCCTTTTCCTTCTTTTTTTGGTTTTGTGTATATCCTTTTAGCTATAGATTATGATTCCAAATAGATAGAGGTTGTGCCTATTAAAAAAGATGATGCACAAACAATGTCTAAATTTCTTAAGTCCAACATTTTCTGTAGGCTTGGATTCTAAGGGCTGTGGTGAGTGATAGGGGTACACAGTTCTGTAATAGGGTAGTTGATAACCTGTTTTCAAATTTTAGTGTTACTCACAAAGTCTCTACTGTATATCACCCCCAAACTAATGATCAGGCTGAGATATCTAATAGAGAGGTAAAGCACATCTTGGAGAAGATAGTAAAGCCATCCAAGAAAGATTGGAGCTTGCAATTAGAAGAAGCATTATGGGCTTATCAGACAACCTACAAGTCAGCAATTCGGATATCTCCCTACCACTTAATCTATGGCAAAGTTTGCCACTTACTAGTGGAGTTGGAGCATAAATCATATTGGACAATCAAGTAGTGCCACATGGGCTTAGAATCCTCTGGGATGGAGAGAAAGTTGTACTTGCAAGAATTGGAAGAGTTGAGGCTAGCGGCGTACAAGAACTCTAGACTCTACAAAGAGAAAGCAAAGTTTGTGTATAACAAGGTTATCATTAGGAAGAACTTGAAAGAGGGGGACAAAGTGCTGTTGTTTAAGGCTTGTTTCACTTTTAAGCAAGGTAAGTTTAACACTTGTTAGGATGGGCTGTACATAGTCACAAAGGTGCACAACTTTAGTAAAGTAAAGCTTCAATATGAGAGACTGGAGTCAAGCTTAAGGTGAATGGTCATTTGTTGAAACTTTACCGTGAGAACCAGAAACCTCCATGACTCTCAGGTTGTTTCTTTCCTTCACTTGTTTACTTACTTTTTCCCTGTGATTGGTCATGACATGTTTTGATTTGTTAGTTTGTTGAGTAAGTGTGGGGGAGAAACTACCCCAGTAGGAAAAATAGTTTAGTTTTTAGTTTAATCAGTAGTTTCTACTTTTGTCTCTTGCCTTTCTTTTGCTATGCTTAATTGTCTAGATGCATCATATATCTTCAAGTTTGGAGAAGTTTAGTATTGTTGATTGTGTTGCATTTTCTTTTTATAAGCTTATTTGGTACCTTATGATCATAAATATGTGCTTAAAGGTTTTTTGAGTATCCAGCCTATGTCCTGTGTTTCTTTGTCATGTTTGTAATTCCTTTGTTGAAGTTTTCTGTCTGTTATTTTGAGTTTGCGCTACTTTCGCAACTGCAAAGTCCCCCTAGTTTATGTGTTGCTGTCGGGATATCTTCACCGCAGTGAAGTACTCCTGTTTCTTCCCTTTTGCTCTAGGATATCTTCGCCACCATGGCAACGATAGAATTGGCGCAGATCCCCCTCATTTATTCAATTTTTACTTATCAAATTACCATTCTACCTGTATATATCATTTACCCATTCATATTCTTTCTACCCATTCGCCTTTTCACACTGATCGCGGCTTATCATTCAATCCTAAGATTGATTCTTGGAAACCGGTCAAAATCAATTTATACCAAGAATTGCA
>JAOSBN010000178.1:27869595-27900564 GCA_027563595.1 Erythroxylum suave
ACCGGGAAATGTCATGAATGCATGTACAATCATTACATGTGCAATATTTCACTATTCTCATGCATATATGAATGCATAAACATAGACAAACAATTTTTAAAACACTCCTAGACCATTCCAAATTACTATTTTACCCTTCCCATCGGTGATGGGATGTTACATTACCTATTATAATTGCCAATTCCCTATCTAATGGTGAAGAAGAGAGACTCCTGGCCATTTTGAGAGAGCATAAGAGAGTTATAGGGTGGACTTTAGTGGACATACCTGGGATTAGTCCAACTATTTGCACACATAGAATTCTACTGAGTGAGGGTAAACTTGTGAGACAACCCCAAAGGAGATTAAGCCCACTTATCCTAGATGTGGTTAACAAAGAAATCACCAAACTTTTAAGTGTTGGGATTATATATCCCATATCTGATAGCGAGTAGGTTAGTCCGGTCCATATAGTACCTAAAAAGAGTGGGGTCATAGTGGTTAGAAATGGTAGGGATGAGCTTATTCCTATAAGAGTGCAAAATTCCTGGCGTGTGTGCATAGACTATAGAAGATTAAATGATGCCACACGAAAAGATCATTTCCCTCTTCCCTTTATTAACCAGATGATAGAGAGTACCTATTGCACCAGAGGAACAAGATAAAACCACTTTTACATGTCCTTTTGGTATCTTCGCTTATCAAAGTATGCCTTTTGGATTATGTAACGCTCTAGGGACTTTCCAGCGTTGTATGATTACTGTTTTCTATGAATTTTTAGAAGAATGCATGGAAGTCTTTATGGACAACTTCACTGTTTATGGTGGTTCTTTTGATAATTTCCTTACTAGTCTTGAAAAAGTTTTGAAATGATGCATTGAGAAGAATTTGATTTTAAACTTTGAAATTTTTCATTTCATGGTCAATGAGGGCATAGCACTAGGTCATTTGATTTCTAGCAAAGGAATCGAAGTTGATAAAGCTAAGATTAAGGAAATATCTTTGTTGCCTTATTTTGTTTGTGTTAAAGATATAAGATCATTTTTGGGTCATGCAAGATTCTATAGGCATTTTATAAAATATTTCAGCAAGATTGCATTACCTCTTTCAAAGCATTTACAAAAAGATGTAAATTTTGACTTTGATGATTCGTGTAGAGATGCTTTTGATGAGTTAAAGTCTCAGCTCATTTCTCCCCCTATTTTGGTTGCCCCTAATTGGAACTTACCTTTTAAGCTTTCATGTGATGCTTTTAATTGTGTTGTAGGAGCTATGTTAGGCTAAAGGGAGGAGAAAATCTCAAGAGCAATTGCATATGCCTCGAAAACGTTGGATGTAGCTCAAATCAACTACACAACAACAAAGAAAGAGCTATTTGTAGTAGTTTTCTCCTTAGAAAAGTTTAGACTTATCTGTTAAATTCTCATGTGACTATTTTTACTGACCATGCAGGTGTCTAATATCTGCTTAAGAAACCACAATCTAAGCCAAGATTGATAAGATGGGCATTACTTCTTCAAGAATTCGACATCGAGATAAAGGATCAACCAGGGGCAACGAATCATGTAACTGATCACTTGAGTAAACTACTAGAGGATACTAGGGGAGTAGACTCTTCAGAGCTCACTTATGATTCTTTTCCTAATCCAGCTTTATGTGTTTTATTTTTAAAAGAACCTTGGTATGCACTTATAGTTAACTACCTCTTAACTTATCTTAACCCTCCTCTTATGTCTAAATCGTAGGTACAAAAGCTCAAGAGCGAAGCAAGGCATTACATTTAGGATGTTCCTCATCTATGGAAAATGTGTAGTGACCAAGTCATAAGAAATTGTGTGCCTAATGAAGAATTTGATGAAATTATTTCAGCTTACCATTCTATGGCTTCTGAAGGGCATTTTAATGTAAGGAGAACATCTAGGAAAATTCTAGACTTGGCTTTTTACTAGCCAACCCTTTTTAAAGATTCTTTTACATTTTGTCAGTCTTGTGACAAGTGTCAACATTTTAGAGGGTTAGGTAAAAGGCATGAAATGCCTCAGAAACCTTTACTATTTTGCAAAATCTTGGATGTTTGAGGGATAAACTTCATGAGCCCTTTCCCTCCATCTTTTGGTTTTGTATATATCCTTATAGCCATACACTATGTGTCCGAATGGATAGAGGCTATGCCTATTAGAAAAGATGATGCCCAAACAGTGTCTAAATTTCTTAAGTCCAACATTTTCTGTAGGTTTGGGATTCCAAGGGCTTTGGTGAGTGATAAAGGTACACACTCTGTAATAGGGTAGTTGAGAATCCGTTTTCAAATTTTGGTGTTAAAGTCTCCACTGCATATCACCCCCAAAACAATTTTCAGGCTGAAATATCTAATCGAGAGGTGCAACATATATTAGAGAAGATAGTAAAGCCATCTAAGAAAGATTGGAGTTTGCGATTAGAAGAAGCACTGAGCCTATTGGACTACCTACAAGTCACCAATTAGGATGTCTCCATATCGCTTAATCCAAGGCAAAGCTTTCCACTTGCTAGTAGAGTTAGAGCATAAAGCATATTGGGCAATCAAGCAGTGCAACATAGACTTAGAATCTTTTGAGGTGGATAGAAAATTGCAGTTGCAAGAATTGGAAGAGTTGAGGCTAGCAACGTATGAGAACTCTCGACTCTACAAGGAGAACACCAAGTTTGTGCAAGATAAAGACTTCCTGAGGAAGAACTTCAAAGAGGGAGATAAAGTGTTATTGTTTAAGGCTCGTTTCACCTTTAAGCAAGGGAAATTTAACACTCATTGGGATGGGTCGTACACAGTCACAAAGGTGGATGACTTTAGTCTGCTAGAGCTTCTACATGAAGAGACTGGAGCTGGGCTTAAGGTAAATGGACATCTTTTGAAGCTTTACCATGAGAACCAAAAGCCTCCATAAATCTTAGGTTGTTTCTTTCCTTGTGATTGCTTATGACATTATTTCATGCATTAGTTTGTGGAGTAAGTATGGGGGAGAAACTAACCCAGTAGGAAAAGTAGTTTAGTTTTAGTTTAATTAGTAGTTTTCAATTTAATAACACCCCCTTCTAGTTTTGTCTCTTGCCTTTCTTTAGTTGTGCTTAATCACTCTGAAGCATGATATATCTTCAAGTTTGGAGAAGTTTCGTTGTGTTGATTGTGTTTCATTTTCATTCTTTAGCTTATTCAGTACCTTGCAACTCTACATATTCATTTAAAAGTTTTCTAAGTATCTAGACTGTGTTTTGTGTTTCTTTTTTATATTTCTCGTTTCTTTGTTAAAGTTTTCTGTCTATTTTTTCTTTGAGTTCGAGCTACTTCGTCGCGGCTAACTTATGGTTTTGCCACGGGAAAGTCGTCCCAATTTGTGAGCTTTTCTCAGGATATCTTTGCCACAGCATGCATTCTACATCACCACGGCAAAGATCTCATATTTCTGTTCGTTTTCTCTCAGGAAATCTTCGCCGCAGTGAAGTGCTTCTATTTTTTCCACTTTGCTCTCGGGATATTTTCGTTGCGGCAACGTCAAGATTTCATCACAGCAAAGATAGAATATGTGCTGACCGTTACTATCATTCATTTGATTTTTAAAATATCAATTTACCATTCTACCCTTACCTATCCTTTGCCCATTCATATTCATCTTATTTTTTTTGTCTTTTCACTCCATTCTAACACTTAAGACTACCAATTCTCCTTTGCCTCTAGAGTATTTCACCGCAGCAACTCCTCCTTCTTCTCTGCTTACTTCTTCTCCCTCTCTTTCCCTAACATTTCTTATCACCTCCCTTGCACATATATCTTGCTCATCTTTGTCAGTATCTCCAGTTGTCCTTCTTCTTTCATTTTTTTATCTTATGTGCTGTTGATATTTAGGGTAGAACAGTTGGACCTTTTTGTGCTCTCTGTAGTATTTCACCACGGTAAAGTGGAATGTTTGCCACCGTGAAGTTATAACCATTCTTGATTTGCTCTGTTTGTTTATTTGGTTTGCTTATCTACATGTTCTCTCAACAGGAAAATGACTCTAACCAAAAACCCTGCTCCTTCCAGTGAAACTGACTCACCTGACAATGAGTATAAGTTTGAGGGGAATTATGTGAAAAAATTGATGCTAGACCTTTTATCAAAGAGTGACCTTTTCCTCTCACCCCCTCAGATAATCCTTTTGTCCAGCAACTCCATGCCTCCCAATTAACCAGTTTGGTTTAGGAGCATACCTTAAGTAATGAAAAATTTGTTCGCCATTTGTACACCTATGCTCAGTTCCACAATTGCCTAGCCATTGACTTCTGTGGCATTAGAGATCCCCATGCCTTCACCATCTCCAATATTCTGCCACCACTATGACCTTCCCCCATGTATCCAATGCCATTTCTACCAACTCATCCATAACTACCCCACGGCCGATGTTGCTCATACCCTCTGTCAAGAGGGAGCTAATGGGCATCGACCACGCTACACCGAACTTTACCTTAAATGCTCCAAGTTGCGAACAAAGGCTTGTCCTTGGATGCATTTGGTCTGTAACATCATTGCTCCTACCATCCACTTAGCCAACGTTACCAAACGCCAAGCCCTCTACATTTACCTCCTAATGACTAGTCGTCCAGTCAACATAGCTAATGCTATTGCCTGCACCCTCCATGACTCCTTCAATACATCCCAACTCACAAATGCCATAACCTTCCCTCACCTTGTTTCTAATATTTTCAGAGCCCACAACGTCCCTGAGTTCAATAATGACAACTATTTTGAACCGGCCCCATTCTTTAGATATGAATGCCTCAAACACCTACCCTTACGCCACCACTATTTCCCATCCCTGTATCTGATGTTGGTGCAACCTTAGTAGCCGGTGCACCAACTGAGCACGACCAGCCAACTCAGGAAGTCCTTAAACCTATCACCTTAGAGGCCCCATTTAGCAAGATTGACGGATTTTCTGCTGATCTCAACCAACTCCACCTCATGTATGATTAGGACATGCATTATTGTCATTGTATGGATGCTTTGCTAGCTAACCACTTACAATTCCAATTGCTCTCTGACGAGGATGAACCATGGCACAGCGCTGACACATTTAGGGTGGGCACATTTGGAGCAAGCCCGTCTGGACCCGAACCGTCTAAGTCTAAAGCTAATCACCCTGCAGACCAATCTTGAGTTTTTTTTTGTTTTCTGTATGGTTATTTTATCCTTAAGTCTTTATGTTTTTAGTTTTGAGTTTTCTGGGTAGTTAATTTTTCTAATGTCTTTTCCATGGGTTGATGTAGCCTGTGCTGGACATGGTATTTATTTTCATTGGATGTTATGATATTGTCTTTTCGTTAATCTAATGTTTATAATCATCACGGGATTGTGCTTTAATTCTTTCAACATTGCAGACAATATTGTGTTTAAGTGTGGGGGAGGAAAACAAAATAGTTTCTTCATGCAATATTTTGCCACTTAAGTGCCTTTGACTAAGTCATTTGTGTGTTATCTTTGAAGTTTTGAAATTATTCATTGAGGTGAAATTACAATTGCATGCATTTTTTTTCTATCTTCTCCACGTTTCTGCCATTTTTCATTGCAGCAAAAATTTTCTCTGACAAACTTCATGGTGACCAACTTTTGATTTCACTGCGGCCAACACTTAAACATTGCTCCCAAGTTAGATTCTTAATACTTCTGTGATTTGATTTTGGAAAACTAACCATGCTTTTAAATGATAGTTGATTTTGACTAATTCCATTTTCAATGTTTTCAACAAGAAGCAAGTGAGCATACGCTAAGGAAGTGGCGTTATTCGTTTTTGAACCTTGAGATTGCTTAATTGAGATACTAACCTTGTTGGAAGGATGTTTGGTCCTGAATTCTTTCATTTTTGTGTATCTGCTTAATTTCATAACTCTCTAGAACTTGTTTTAATTCTTAATGAAGGCTTGATGAACTAAATTTTATGAAAATGATAGAGGCGTTCATTTCAAAACCTTTCTCACCCAAACACAAACCCCAAACACTTAACCATTGCTAGCCCCTTTGAGCCATCTTTTTGAGTGCATGCACACTTTTATGAATTGATGTAAATATTTTATCTCTAGTTTTCTAAGTTTAAGTGATCTTTTTAGAGAGTAGGATTCACAATTTGGTTAAGAAGTTGCAGTGTCTTTTACCAGACTAGTGTGATGTTGTGTTGCAACCATAGTTCAGTAAAGTGTAAACGGTGAGAATTTTGATACTTCAAATACACCGGTTTAGCTTTCCTAAGTAGTTCCTTCGAACATCTGAGGAACTTGGTTTAAGTCTAAATTATGAAATTTGTCCGAACAATTGTTTTGAAGTATAGTATTCAATATATGAATGAAAAAAATTGATGAAAAATGAATGGAAAAAAGAAACAAAAATGAATGATAAAAAGAAAAGAAAAAGAGGAAAAGCAAAGCAAAAGAAGTGTTGCTATGTTAGAATTTTAAATCTTTTCTTTAAAATAGCTGACACTCGTTTTATGAGGATGATAATTGTGATGCATTTCACTCAACTTGTTTCTTTTATTCCATCCATTTCACTTGGCCTTCATTCATCATTACAACCCTGAAAGTCCTCTTGATTTGCAAAATTATAGTTCTTATGGTTGAGAGGTAAAACTATCACAAGCTTATGGTAGAGAATGAACTAAGCAGAATTTAGAGTGAAATTATCCCAAGACAAGTGAGTTGAGAGTTAAATAGTTTCCCCTAAGATAAGTCTCTTTTGCTCATTCTCTTGGATTAAATATATGTAGCATTGATCTTCTTAGCATTCTTTCAGTCTGCTTTAGTTGATTTTTGACAAAATGGTTTTACTAATTTTCTGTTCTCATTTTTAAGTATGGTTGGAATTTTCTTTTGCACTTATATTCCTTTGACTTTTATAAGCTTTGTTCAGGAGTACAATAGTCTAAGTATGGGGGAATTTGATTGAAAAAGGAGAATAGTTTAATCCATGGTTCAATTATGAATTTATAACATCCTAGGTCTAGGATTTATGATTTGTAGTTGAGCTATTTGATTTTGTTTTAATCAAATGTTGAATATTCATTATGTGTAGGATGGATTAGTTTATGTAGAATTTTGAGCTTAAATGTATGAAGTTTCATATATGTCTATTTGTAATCTTCTTAATTCTCTTTTATCTTGCATGGTTATGTTTGATGTTGAAATGATTTTGGATTCCATTTGCATTGCATTAGCTAATCCTACTACACACACTAAGAACACTTAACGGGATTTTAAAAAATAGAGTCTCATTGATTAAGATCCTGGGCTTGAAGAGTCCTTGAAGGTTTACCATTTTGAAGTTTAGTGATTTCTACTCTCACTTAAATCGATTTCGAACTATGATGGCCAGAACTCACTTTCAAGGGGACTCTATCACTGTTTAATTTCTTGTGTTTCTCATTCTTCTATTTCCTATATCCCTAAAATCCAAAAACATTTGTTTTACATTCAAATTAGTTTAATTAATGAGTTCAAATGTCAAAACCCCCCGTTTCTCCAATTAGTTTGCATAGCATGGCATGTAGGTTAATTTAGGTCCAATCATTTTAGGTTCCGATTAAGTGAATGACCCGGAGTTGCACCCTATAGTAAAATTCTTGGATTATTTTGATTTAACCTCCAAGGATTCAAAGAAAATCTTATGTATTGAAAATAGATATGCTCTTGGTTTAGGAGTTATTCCAATGTTATCAAAGAAAAGGTTACAGAAAATCTTATGTATTGAAAATAGATTTTAAGATGGCATTTGGTTCTGTTAATTAGGACTTCCTACTCTAATCTTTTAATGCATTTGGGTTCCTAAGAAAATACATATACCAGATCAAGCAATGTACTAGTACATTGTCCATCATTGTACTAGTTAATAGGGAGAAAACCCCAAGGTTCAATGAGAAAAAGTGGCTTATGCAAGGTGAACTTGTCTCTGCACTTGTTCTCCATCAACATGGAAATTATTCACAAGATCACAACCTCTAACATTAAGGCTATTTTTAATTTCAAATATCACAAGAAATGTGACAAATTAAAGCTATTTAGTCTAGCATTTAATAACATTTTATTAATGTTTTGCAATGATAATTCAAGCTCTGTGCTTACAATCATTACTTCTATGAACCAGTTCAACAAGCATTGAGGAATAGACATGAATATCTAGAAAGCTTTATCATTCAATCAAGAGATGCATTACACATTAATAAACATATTTCCTTTTTAACATGTTTTAAAATCCTTTAACCCCCTATTAAGTCTCCATAACTACCACCAAACCATCTTATAAAGGCTGCAACAATCTATTTTATATGATTGAAAAGTGAGTAAGCCAAAGGAGTAATAAAACCCTCTTCTATGATGGAAGACTCTAACAAATTGAATGCATCTTTATCCAACCTATACTGTAACATCCCATTATCTATAAGAGGTTAGAATAGTAAATACGAGTGATTAATGAGAGCTTAATAAATGCATTGCATGTTCATGCATAATATGACATGCACATACATGTGAATAGTGAAATTTACACATGAAAATGACTATACATGCATTCATTGACATTCTGAGTATAATTGTTTCTAAATGCAATTTTTTTAATTGAGAATTGTGGTTTTTATGTGTTGAAAATTGATTTGGAAAGTGTATTTTCGGATTTAGATGTTTGAAATTTTTGGAGAAATTTCTAGAAATTTGTTGGGTATTGTTGGACTAGGAAAATTGCCAAGTGGCAAACTATTAGTAAATGGTAGTAGAAATTATTGTCCAATGGCAATGGAAATTTCGATAAGTGACTTTAGGATTTATTCACGAGTACCAGTGAAAATTGGGAGACAATTAAAATAGAAATTGGATTTAGGTTGTCACTTGCCAAACAATGTTTTAAGTCCGCTAAGTTTGTAAAGCCCCTTTTGTTGCCTTCCAAGTTGCTTTTCATTTAAAAGTTCATTTGGTGTTTTTTTTTTTGCTCTTCCCATGTTCCTCTTCATGACTCTCTTCTTTCCTCCTTCATCATTTTCGTTTTCTTCAACCTCTACCACCTCAACTTTGAAGATCACACTTTCCTTCATTTGCTACTAGCATATTTTCTATCTTCTTCCTCATTGCCACAAGAAAACTTATCCTTACCTCCTTCAAGAAGATGATGAATGTGTGATGCTTGGGAGCTAGGGCTATCGTTGTTTTTGAAGAACTTGAAGTGAAACCAAGTAATTTATTATTTAAATGTTATGGGTGTTGTTAAATTGAAACTATAATGATGAGAAATGTGGATTGATGACTTGATTTTGTGAGTTGAATGTGTGTGACGTGGATGGCGAATTTTTCTCTGCACTGAACATGGTTCAGTATTTTGCAAATATCTTTTTCTATAATTATCCAAATGGACTGATTCTTGATTTAGAGTAAACTACAGACACAGGGATACAAATTATCAGAAGAAATAAAATTCTTAATCGGATTATAAGAATTTCAGTTTCTGGGTGGAAGTTGGGTATAGGGTACTGTCTCATAATAAAAGCAGTCCGAAAATAATTGGAGTATAACTTTCACATTACTGAACCAAATTGAGTGATTTTTGTGTCATTAGAAACTTAAGACAAAGAGGATCATTTTATTAGGAGAATCAGTTGCCTAAATACTTCATTTTCTAGGTCAAATTGATCATACAAAACTGACCAGAAAAGAGAGTTGGAAAATTGGGGAAATGAGAATTTAGCTTAAACATTCAACATGCTTCTTTTAAGTGTGGTTTGGGACAAACAATGGTTAAGTACTTTTCTATGACTTTTTTAGGCTTGAATGAAGCTTAAATTGAACCTATAATAATGCTTGAACAAGTAAATAAATGAGTGATATGTTTAGGATGATGAATGTATAGACATGGTTGATATTATGTTTATGTGATTTTGATCAAAAATCTTGTATGATGTGTTTTGTGGATGTTTTGAGTTGTAATGGAGATAAGAATGAAGAGAAATTGAAGTAGGAATGATAGATATTCATAGGATGGGTTAGATGTAACTTAGGGTAAAAACTTTGGAAATTTGACCCATAAATGTCAGCTAACACCTTCTCTGGAATTTCATTGTTCTAGCTCTGTTCATGTCCCTTTGGAGGGACATACATGTCCACTGGGCATACCTTCTTGGGATAGTTTTATAAATGTACATTTTTTGACCCATTAAACAGAAAAATTGCTCTTTGGCCTCTTCACGGAAGCTGTAGAACTCAAAGTCCTCTTCGAAACCATACTTGAATGACCTTAATCTGACACTTATAGCGAAAGTTATACCTAATGCCCCAGACCACGTGCTTATATAAATTATTGATAAGTCAATGTTTTCCTATGAGGTAATTAGGCTTAAATGGGATCTAGAATGAGCCTAGTGATTGATGAGTGAAGCGATTATAGTAATAAAAGTGTATTAGGTATGAAAGGGTGATTGAAAGATGTTATCAAATGATTCTTGAGTTATGAATAAAGGAAATGTAGCCAGGATTGTCGTTGAGCATGCATTGTACATAATCCAATTATACATATGTGCATAAATGAGTATTTATGTAATTGTGCAAGGTAGTAATGTGTGAAAATGTATGTATTGCATGATATAGAGAAGCGATCACATCCAGACATGTCGAAACTTCGAGGCAATAGCTTTGGGAGCCATCTGTGAGTAACCTAGATGGTCCCACTTAATTACTTGTTTGCTTAAATTATGTTATAAATGATTGAACGAATGTGTTTTGATTGTTGATTCCGGACAATGAAGGTTCGATAATTATGATTTTGGAATGGGATATTGAAGTGCTACTTGAATGTGAATGTGACGAACTATGTGCTTCATCATATGATTGATTGTGATAGGTGCATTCCTTACATGAGTTCACAATCAGAGAATGGAAGTTGTGACCAGAGTAGCCACTGATCAGAGCTTAAAGCTCAAAGTGGGAAAAGAGCCTCGAGCTCAGACAGTGATTAAGAGCCTAAGACTCACTATGTAAAATGAGCCCTATATCCTCATCAGATAAGGGATGGTTAACAATGAGTCTGGTATCCAAAATGGATACGGGATAGTTTAAGCACTAGGTCCCAACAACGTAACAATTGGAAACAATTCTCATGAACATTCCATATGCATTTTGTTAAGTATGGTTGATTGATTGAAATGTATAATTGCCTATGCTTAAGTGAAAATGTGATACATTATCAATTATGAGAAAATGTGTTATTGGTTATATGAAATGTTGCGTTGCATGAATTGAGTGAACCATCGATAATGGTTACCTCTTTGAGTTTGCAAAACTAACCAAAATTGCAACATTGTCTTTTTAGGATTGAGAGGCAACTCTAGCTACTGAGAGGCTCTACTAGCCGTATGGATTGTGATTTAGCAAGAGAAGTCATAGCTTAAAGGTCAGTCAGCTGAGATTTTTGGACGGCTTAGCTAGATTGTATAAATATTTTCCTCTTTCACGTAATATATATGTGCTAGGTTGATGATGTATATGTAGTAAAGGTTGAAGGACACAATTTAGGCTTTCATTTTTGTGAAATGAAATGAGGAAAAAGTTGGATTTTAAAAATATTGTGATTTTCTAGTGATGCTTTATAAGTGAATAATGATATGAGGCCGTGTGAAGTGAATGTAGCAATCAATAGTAGCCTACCCTTATCATAGGATAAGTACTGAAATGACCTCCGAGAGTTCCGGTGTGACCCTATGGTAAAGGGGGCACTACATATACAATTACCAGTTGTGACGCTTGGTTCTGTTAAAGAAGCTAGTCAAAGACATTAAGAGGATGATGAGAAACTTCCTATAGAATATGAATCTCTATAAGACTTTTAGTTCTAAAATAGCTTAGAATGATCTATACAGACCACTTGATCAGGAAGAGTTTCAAGTTACCAACAAAATTTTTCTAACAAAAAAGATTATGGAAGTTGCTAATTAACATAGAAAATTGTGGTCTAAATGGATGCATACATATCACCTAAAAGGAGTCAACTTCTAGGGATTGCCAATATTATGGACAATGCTTCAAATCCTCAAGCACAAGGAGTGCATCTGAAATGAATTCAAATCATAAGTTAGAAATGGAAAGTTTACTTGCTTATGGTATAATAACTAGAGTGACAAAGGCCCTTTACATCTTATTCCCAATATTATTCATCTCAAATATATGATGAAACCTAATTCTAAGGTAGAAGAGCTAATTAAAGACAATACGTGGTTCATAAGATTTAGAGGTCTTAAAATCTTAACAAAAACAGCTCCCAACTACAATCTAAGGCAAAATGTGGATGATAAAGTTTTTTGGCAAACATGCTTCAGAGAAATTCATCAATAATTCAACATATGAAATATTCCAACAATAAACTCCTAAAATGGTTTGGTATAGGTAAATCTAGTTTATTTATCTTATGGCTTATAATGCTAAATATGTTAAACACTCCAAATAGGGTTTAAAAAAGTTCAATTATTAATCTTCAATATTGTCTTTGTAATTGGATCTAAAGACAAGGAAATTTTTTTTTTTTTTAGTATTCTTATGAACAAGACACTCAACTGAGCATGAAAGAAACTTGTAACTTTCCTTTTGCTGAGACAGATTAGAACAACACGGTGTTTTATTTCTCTATTGTCTCACTCCTAGATTAGAACCGACTTCTGTCAAAACTTACATTCTGCACTCTGGTATATGAAACTTGGAAAAAAAAAAGGAACCTACCTTAGGAGATCAACCATATGCAAACAAGTTCTTAAGCCTTCAAATTCAATACCATAACTAACATAAAAAAGCTTTGTTACATAATTTCAGTAAAAATCATACTCTAAAATTGTAACTTTTAGATGGGTTTGAAAATTTTATGATTTTACTTCCTTTCTCCCTTATTTGATGGTTATATACTTTGGTATCTAGTCCTAGCCATTTGGAATTTGCCACCCAATGAGTCCACCTTGTTAGTATGATCTCTTAGTTGCACTTTTGTAAGGCTTTGCCTTATTTTTTTGGAATATTATTCTTTTTATTAATATATATATAAGCCACAACTGACTTTGATGTTTCTAATTTCCCATAGAATCTCCAGGGCTTTCCTAGCCACTATAGTTTTGTTTTTTTATCTTCTTTGTAAAGGAATGGGGAGGCGGAGATCTTTAATACTGGAAAGGTTTTCGTAATTAAAAAAATACCTGCTACCGAAAAGCACCTATTAAAGTAGAGGGACTATAGTAGGCAATTTATATTAATTTCCTATGTTTTGATTGACAAAATATTTGTAATTATAGATTATAATTATATAGTTTATACTTTACATAGTAGATTAAAGATTTTGATTAAAATGTATTAGCAAAGAAATAAAGATGCAAATTTTAGAAAGAATGAAAGTCTGTAAAAGAAAAGTTTCAGAAGAGTTATGAGCATTAATCAATATGACTGCACCAAAAAATAAACTTGATTAAATAGATGAAGCCCTCTTAGAGTTAATGGGCTCCAATTATTTTTTCCCCTACTTTGCTTTACTAAAGAGTTTTGATCAGGTAGAACTTATTTTTGTATGACAATCCCAATAAAGTGGGATCATTTAGATTAATTCTTGATCTTAACTTTTTTCCCTTATTTTTGGGAAGTTTAGATAGGGTTTTGGAATTACATTAAAAAAAAAAGAATTGTAGAAACAACGTCCCATTTCTCCCTCTCACTTTGGTTCATTTTAGTTTTTCTACATTCTTAAGATAGTTATTTATCTTTCTTTTATAATATTGTTGAGAACCATCTGTAACTAAACTTTTTCTTTCTGGCCAATGGTTAATTAAAGTTTGATTCTTTAAGAATTGTGATATATAATTGTTCATCTTTACTCTTCTTTTCTTTAGCATTTATATATCTTCTAAAATTATTAACATTGCTTTTTTATTGATATAAAAGGCTTATTACTCAATTATCAAAATAATATATTGCCATCTAGAATGATTAAACCCATGTTTGTTTGATTGTTATAGTGCATAGTGGTGAAATAACAGGTTTCAATATATGATATTTGACTTATATTATGTGGATATATATCCTAGTCTAAATAAACAGAGCTTGTTTATTTATTGGCTAGAATTGGTGATATCTCTAGTATTTCATATTGTCAATAATTGTCATAAGAGCCTTTTCTTAGCTTTTAATCTATTTCAATTTCCTTTTTAAAATTTTCCCTTCTTTTATTTTGTTTCGTTAACTTACAAAGGACATAAGCTTTATCGATCCATATGGATTCGACCTTGCTCATCATTATTTACGATTCATTTTTTATTAGAGTAGGATCATATTTGTTGGATTTAACACCCAACATTCAAGGAAAAATCTTTTAAAAGAAAGAGGGGATTATATGACTCAAGGTGTCTTTGATCATTTAGGTTGCAAACCAATTATACAAATAAGGAAGAAAAGACTTGATGGTGAGCTTAATTGTGTTGTAAGAGAAGTGCATACACATATGAAATTAAGCTATTAAAGGACAGATATTGGTTTGCTTGACTCAAGTTAAGCTTATAAAAGACTGAGACGTGAATACGACATCCAACACAATCATGTATCGGTCTTGCTAATTTGTTGGACAATTCAATAGTGAGATAAGATCTCAAACACATATGAGACTTAGCTTTTGTTTGGTTAAGCTTATACCAGTAGAGCTTTTATCAATAGAGCTTTTTCTATAGATCTTTTATGAGAAGAGCTTTACTAAGAAGCAAGTTAACTGTTTGGCTTTCATTTAAAACAAGGCTTTTTTAAAAGAGCTTTATACAGTAGACTATTTGGCAACATAAAAATAAAAGGCACTTTTGATTTTAACTATATTTTATTTTGTAATAAAAATTATTTATGCACATAAATATTATTTAAAGTATATTAAACAATATGCAAAGCACAATATATTAATTATTATATAATTTTAAACCATATAAAATATAAATTAAAATACATCTAACCAAATCTTTTATATGGATTATAACATAATTAAAATAAATATTAAAATAAATATTAAAACATAAAAAATAACCAAATAATATTATATAATTCTCAAAATAAATATTCAAGTTGAGTAAATAGAAAAACACATAACAAATTATGCATTTTATTATAATACAAGAAGATTTCCAATATGTTCCCTCGCATCATTCATCTCGTTATTTTGTCGCTCGTCTAAATGATTTTCTTCAACATCTTCATTTTTATTGATTTCTTCATTTGCAGGAAGTAATTCATCATCGTCATCATAAGGAGAAAACTCTTCATCCTTTTGAGCATTTAACCTTATAAAATTATTAATACTCATTGAAGCAATTACAATTTTAACCTACTTTGGAAAAGGAAAACTACGTAAAATTTTCTACCCATTTTTCCAAGCTCCAAATGTTCTTTCAATTGTGCATCTTAAAGAAGAATGTGCATGATTGAATATTTCTCTATTTCCTCTTGGAAGACCAGCACATCGAAAATTAGGAAGATTATATCTCTCACCTTTGTATGAACTTAAATAACCTTGCATGTGAGGATATCTTGCATCTACCAAATAATATTTTCCTACATTTTAATTAAATAAATAAATAAGGAGTGAATTATTAAGAATAAATAAAATAAAATAGAAAATGTATAAAGTTTTAATTCACAAACCTCTAGGTGGATGAGGGAAGTGTAATCTATCATTACACAAAGCCTCCAAAAAAATTCTAGCATCAAGTTCTTTGCCTTTCCAACCAACCCAAGCAAAAGTAAAGGATATATCAAAATCACGTGCAGCCATTATATTTTGCATAGGAATGCCTTTTCTACCAATATATTTTATTTAATTGGACCTTTGAACTACAACTGGTATATTTGTTCCATCAATTGCTCCAATGCAGTCTTTAAAATAAGGCCAATACCTTTTATCATCTTTAATTTTGCTTGTAATTTCTCTAAAAGTTGGATCTTTAGGTTTTATAAAATCAATCGACATACATGAAATGACCTCTAATACTATTTCAAACCATCTAGAAATTTTTTCACCAGAATTTTGAAATCTTTCGTGAACCATTTTATTACAAAGTCCATGACCTAAAGTGATCAAAAACATAACTATAGCCTCTTCTATCGTTACTTCTATACCTTTCTTTAATCTGTATGACTTATTCAACAATTTACATAATTTGATTAAAAAAAACATCCATTTTCATTCTAAATTGTTGATGACATATATCTCTATGGCCATTAAGTATTTCCATTACAAACATCCATCTAGTGTGAGGGGTTGTTCTAGATGGATTTTTAATATAATATTTAATAAAATGTTCTATGGTTAGTTCTACTCTAGTTTAAACCATATGCATAATTTCTTCTTCAATCTCTTCATTATATTCATGATCATTATCAGAAGATGACATCTGTAGAAAAAAATATATATAAATAAATAATAAGCTTATTATATAACAAGGTAATATAGCTTTAATCATAACACAATAATAATAAAGTAAAATTTAATTCATTACAACAAAATTAACCAAATAGAAATCCAATACAACACATTACAAGTAGCGAATCCCAATACAAACATTACAAGCAGTCCATTGTTAGTAACCAAATACATGTCTAATTCGTTACAAAAATCACAATCATTTCATTTGCTTAAGCCATTCAATTTGAAAATCAGCATCCTTAAGTGCAACAAACATCTCTCTATTTTCTTTCTTCAAAAATAATTTGATAGCTAACATAAACAGTTCACCTCCCCTTTCTATTTCATTCGTACTTCATAAGATGTCCATCACCTCATAAATGCTACAACTAGGTTCATCTTTTTTAATAGAGGTTACTGAAGTTCTACTCTCTAACACATCACATATACGGTCCAAATGTTTACATATCCTTTCTGTTGCCCCTATTTTACTATCTTGTTTCTTTCTTTTTTCCCCTTTTCCTTGTTTATAAGTTCCTAGAGTTGGAATTGATGAACCAATCTCATTATTAATATTTTCAATTGCTTCATTGAAAATCAAGTCTTCCAAAAACTTATCACCAAGATCGGCATCAACTAGGCTTTCTCTAGACAACACATAAGCATCAGTTGATACAAAAGCTAAAAAAAGGTGCCTAAGCTCCTTCCCCTGAAGTTGCAACATCTTTAAATAAAATATTAAGTTGTTCAATATGTTTCAAACCTTTACTTCAGAATTTGGCAACCTCGATATTTTCCTACAATAATATCATGTAAGTTATTGAACTATCAAGTAACATTAGAAAATTATAAATCTAAAACTTAAATGCTTACCTTCAAATTTTTTTCCTACCATTCGTCACTTGCATCAATAGTTTGATTAATAGGATCTCATCCTAGTCTAGTTTCCTTACCTACTAAATTTGTCCAAAGTTGCCAATCCTTTTTTAATCCATCTCATTTATTCTTAAATTGTTTGTGTTCATAATTCTTCTTAATTTCGTGGGCAAACTTTAAAACTATATTTTTTCATTCAATCTTGTTAAAACGGCCATTTGGTTGATTTTCGGCTAATGTCTCTTCCACAAAAAATTTAATTACAATTTCAAGAGTTCTATCATTCCACTCCATTTTAACCCTTTTTTCAATTTATCCCCACCTTGAATTTCTTAACTTGGATTTGACATTTTCTAATATAAAATATAATATTAACAAAAGGAAATTGATTCACTATTTCATTGCAATAACAAGATATGTTTTCATCTCATTAAAAAAATACTAACAGCTATTAACAACACATGATCCAAAAAACAAAAACCCCCACTACATATAACAATGCATTTAGCAAGTATAAGAAAATATAAATGCATAAGAAGAATGACATAGAAAAAAGCATAATAAGCATGACATATAGACAAATAGCTTTTTAGGATTAAAATTTGACAATGAAACATAACACCCTACAGATAACAATGAATCCAACAAATATAAAATAATCAAATTTTTATCACAGTATTTCTTCTTAACTTTGTCAAATTTTTTTTAATGGAACATTTGAGGCAATAACTACTAGATTTAATGCTGATATGTTTCCTTCTCTTTAAGATATTTTTTATTTTTAAAATTTTATGAAAGGCAGATATATTTTGAATGGATCAAGAATCATATCACATAAAATCAAAACTAACACTTAGAATACAAAAATCAAACACATAATGAGAAAAAAAAGGAACGAACATTGAATTAAAAATTGAAAACAACTCAATGATTATATAAAAACCCTATAAATAAAATCAACTGAAGAGAATGAAAATGAAAGCACAAAATTAAACCAAAAAAACCCAAATTAATGCTCAATGCTGATACATTATGGTCAAAATAATTATGCAAAAGAATGAAAAAAAATACCTTAATGTATGACTCCTGAAATTATATAGAGGGAGAAAAAGGTGGAGAGCTTCGATCAATGCTTTGACCCAAGAAAAAGAAAATCAATTTTAGAAATCTAAAAACCAATTAATAAAAAGAAAAAGAAAAATAAAAGAGGAAAATAAAAGGAGATTTGTCGGCAGGCTACTCGGTGGTCGTTAGTGGTGGCTCGCTGATTTAATCTTTGTTATGCTAAGCTCTTGGAGGCTAAATCAAAGAATTCCAAAAATTGCACTATAGGGTGCAACCTCGGGTCATTCACTTAACCAGAACCTAAACAATTGAATCTAAATTAGCCTATAAGTCATGCTATGCAAACTAATTCGGAGAAAAGAGGGGTTTTGATTTTCTAACTGATTGGTGGAATTAATTTCAATGTAAAAACAAATGTTTTTGGATTTTAGGGAGATATAAAACTGAAAGTTGAAAAACACAAAGACTATATAATGATAAAGTCCTCTTAAAAGTGAGTTTTGGTTATCATTATTTGAAATGATTAAAGAGAGACTAGAAATCACTAAGTTTCAAAAATGTGAACCTGGAATGACTTTTCAAGTCCAGGATCTTAATCAATGAAACTCCATTTTTTAAAATCCCGTTAAGCGCTATTAGTGTGTGTAGTAGGATTAGCCAATACAATTGGTCAAATGTAAGCTAAAATCATCTTAACATCAAACATAACCATGCAAGATAATAGAGAATCAAAAAGACTTTAAATAGACATATACGAAACTTCATACATTTAAGCTCAAAATTCTATAATAACCAATCCATCCAACACATAATGAATATCCAACACTTGATTAAAACTATAATCAAATAGCTCATCTACAAATTATAGATCCAAGAACTAGGATATATAAACTCATAGCTGAAATATGGATTAAGCTACTCCCCTTTTTCAGCCCATTGAACTCCAGCCATCGCTGCACCTTCAAAAGGAGAAGAAACGCCTAGCTGCTCACAAATTTCAGAAACTTCATAACCCAGAATGCTCCTGAATCACCCATGATGTAGTTTAACAGTGGAAGAAAAATAATGAAGGAGAAAGAGACGTTTTAGCAGAGAAAATGATGAAGGAAAAGTGTAGGGATTGTGTAGGAATGTTTTCTGCCGCCTCTCCTCCTGCTGCTTATCACAAAATAGGTTTTTTTAACGATATTCGGGTCGGGTCATAAGGATTGGTGAATGGATTGTCCAAAAATGACTCGGGTTTTAGGCTGCTGTTTTGAAAGTTTCACCACGGCAAACTGAGGAGTTCACCGCAGCCAAATTTTCTCAAAACGTCTGAGCTATTGATTTGAAGATTTTGCCGCAGCTAGGTGATAGGTTCTCCGCGACCAAATTTTTCCGAGAGCATTTGGCTGTTGATTCACATCTTTCACCGTAGCGAAGAGAAGAGTTCTTCGCGGCTAACTTGTCCTAAAGGGTTTTCTTCCTTGATTTAATGACTCAGAAATTTCTCGATCTTCACTCTTAGCTCTTCTTCTTGAGTGTCCTGCAAAGAAAAAAATAGTTTGCAATATCAATTGTCCTATAAACCAAATGACTGTAATTACTAATTAATTATGATAATTTTATCCTCAAACTATGTTAATTCAAAACAAGCACACTTGAAATGAATTAAGCACAATATTCAATAAAAAGAGCCAAAAAGTACAACAAAAACTATAAAAATGCCACTGAATAATATAGAAAACTTGAATTCAATCAAATTCCCCCACACTTAGACTTTTGTACTCCTGGATAAAGCTCATCAAATTCAAAGGAATACAAGTGAAAAAGGAAATATTAACCATGCTTAAAAATGAGAGCAGAAAATTAATTAAACCATTTTCTCATAAATCAACTAAAGCAGGTTGAAATAATGCCAAGAAGATCAACACCACAAGTATTTAAACCGAGAGATTGAGCAAAAGAGACTTATCTCAGGGAAAAGTGTTTAGCTCTTAACTCACTTATCTTGGGGTAATTTTCACTCAAAAATCTGCTTAATTCATTTTCTACCATAAGCTTGTGATAGTTCTACCTCTCTACCCCAAGAACTATAATTTTGCAAATCAAAAGTACTTTCAGGGTTATAATGATGAATGAAGTCCCAATGAGAATGGATGGAGTAAAAGAAACAAAACGAGTGACATGCATCACAATTATATCTTATGAAATGACTGACAGCTATTCCAAAGAAAATATTTGAAATTCTAACATAGCAGCTTTTTTTATGCTACAAAACAATTGTGAAAGACAAATATCATAATCATACTCAAATCAGTTTCTCAAATGTTAGAAGGAGCTACTTAAGACACTTAAAACTGGTGCATTTGAAGTACCAAAGTTCTCATTATATATTCTTTACTGAACTATGGTAGTAGCACACTATCACACTGGTCTGGTAAAATATACTGCCTTTTTTCATGAATTCTACTCATAAATACTCAAACTGAAAAAAGTAGAGATAAAATATTTATATCATTTATAAAGTATGCATGCACTCAAAAAGATGGCTTAAGGGGGCTCGCAATGGAAAAGTGTATAGGGTTTGTGTTTAGGTGAGAAGGGTTTTGCAATGAATGCCTCTTTCATTTTCACAAAATTTAGTTCATTAAGCAGATACATACAAATGAAAGAATTCAGGCTCAAATATCATTCCAACAGGGTTAATGTCTCAATTAAGCAACCTCAAGGTTGAAAAACGCATAGTGCCCCTTCCTTAACGTACCCTCACTTACTTTTTATTGAAAACATTAAAAATAGAATTAGTCAAAATTTAACTAACATTTAAAAGCATGGATAGTTTTCCAAAAGCAAATGTAAAACTTTGAATTTTTCAAAATTTCAATCACAGAAGTATTAAGAACTCAGTGTGGGAGCATTTGTTAAGTGGTGGTCGGGGCGAAGTGGTGAATTGGAAAATTGTCGCCATGGTGAAATCGAAAGTTGGCCGCGACGAAGTTTGTTTGAGAAATTTTTTTCCACGGTGAAATATGGAAAAAAAATGTTTAAGAGTTGGCCGCGGCGAAGTGATAATATGGAAAATTGTCGTCATCACGAAAGTTTACAAAAACTTGGAGAAAATAGACAAAATGCATGCAATTTCAATTTCACCTCAAGGACCAGTTTCAAAACTTAAAAGATAACACACATATGACAATTAAGTGGCCAAAATGTTGCATGAATAAATTGTTTGGTTTCCTCCCCCACACTTAAACACAATATTGTCCACAATGTTGAAAGAATTAAAGCACAACTATTTAGAGCAGATGATAAAAAGTGGATCAACAGATATCATCTCTCCATAGCCAATGAAATAATTAAAATATTCAGCATAGGCTAGATCAACCAAGAAAAGATATCAAAAATTTTATCTCGTATCTAGGAAAACTAAGACTCAAAAATAAAAGAACAAAAAAAATACAAATGACTCAATCATGGATCTTCAGGTGAAATAGGTGTGGACCTAGACTGTCCAGACCCAAATGGATGTGCTCTAGATGTGCCCTCTCTAGCTGTGTCAGTTCCACGCAATGGATCATCCTCATGAAAGGACAATTGGAACTACAGATGTTCAACCAGCAAAGCGTCTATGCGTCGACGATAATGGATGTCCTGATCATATATGGCCTTTCGATGCATTCGGTACTGGATCTCGCCCATGAGAGTATGACGAAGTTGGTCGAGATCAGTGGAGAATCCATCAAACCAAGTAGCAAAAGTTGCAAAAGTGACAGGTGCAAGGACCTCCGAAGCTAGCTCGTGTTGCTCAGTAAGGGCATTGGTTGTGAAGGTTATACCAACATCAAAGATATGGATAGGAGGGGGTGCTGGTGTAAGGGTAGGTTTTTTGAGACAGACATACTTGAAGAATGGGGCTGGGTCGAAATAGCTGTCGTTGTCAAATTCAGAGACATTGTGTGCTCAGAAGATGTCGGAAATAAGGTGTGGGAAGGCTATTGCATTGGTTAATTTGGGTGCTTGGACGGAGACATATAGGGCGGAGGCAATAGCATTAGTTATATTTATCGGACAGCCAGTCATTAGGAGGTCGATAATAAGGCTTGGCATTTGATGACATAGGCGAGGTGGGTGGTTGGGATGATGTTGATACATACCAGGTGCAACCAAGGCTAAGCCTCTGGTCGTAATTCCGAGTGTTTAAGGTAAATCTCAGTATATCGTGGCTGATGCCACTCAGCGCCCTCGTGACAGAGGGTGCGAGCAACATTGGCTAGGAGATAATTGTGGATTAATTGGTCAAAGTGACAGTGGCGACAGGGAGGAAGGTAAAAATGGTGGCAGATGTTAAAGGTGGTGAAGGCATGGGGCTCCCTAACGCCATGAAAGTCAATGGCTAAACGGTTGTGGATCTGAGCGAATGTATAAAAGTATCTAACAAATTTGTCATTACTTTACGTACGCTCCCTCACCAGGCCAATCAGTTAGGGTGCATACAGTTGTTGAACAAAGGGGTTGGTGGGAGGGGTGAGAGGAAATGGTCATTCTTTGATTAGGGGGTCTGGCATCAGTTTTCTCATATAACTCCTTAAATGTGAACTCATTATCTGAGGAGTCAAGTTCATTAAAGGGGTAGGGTTTTTGGTTCGAGCCATTTCCTGCAAATGAACAAATTAATTAGAAAACAACATAATTCAACCTTCGCTACAGCGAAACATACCAAAAAGGACGATATGTCCACTGATATGCCATACCTATCTACAACATAAACAATAAAATAAATTGACGAAGTAGGAAATGAGACACTTACTTAGAAGAGAAGGGAGCTACGCAGCTAGAGAATGGAAAAATAGAGGTAAGTAGGCGAGAAACAACAACTGGAAGGATGGAGACGAAGAAACGTTGCCGCAGCGAAAGTAAGGTTAGAAAAGAGGGAAAGAGACACGGTGAGTTTAAACAAATATGAGGGGTGCAAAGACGAAAAAAGGCAGAAAGAATAAATAAGTGGTGTAGGGCAGTTGAGGGTAAAATGGTAAAATGCTAAATCAAAATCAAAGAGGGTGGCCTGCACAGATTCTATCTTTGTCGCGGAAAAAGTTTGATTTCTCCACGGCAAAAACGTCCCGAAAGAAAAGAACAGAAGGCAAAGGGATACGTCGCTGCGGCGAAAATAACCCAAGAGAAAATGGAACGAAATAGTAGTGTGTGGCCGCAACGTGGAATACACGTTGTGGCGAGAATGTCCAGAAAGGAAGAGACAAAGTGAAGATTGTCGTCGCAGCGACGTAATACACGCCACGTTGAAAGTAACTAGAACCCACAGAGCAACAGATAAAACATTTTTCACATAGAAATGAAAAACATGATAAAGAAACATAAAAAACAAGCTGGATACTTAGAAAAACTTTGCAAGGTACTGAATAAGCTCAAGAACGAGATTGCAACATATTAACGACACGCATCTTCTCCAAACTTGAAGATAAATCAAGCTTCAAAATGATCAATCACAGCACAATGAAGGCAACAGACATAACTAAAAGGGGGGTATTATTGAATTGAAAATTACTATCAAACTAAAAACTAAACTACTTTTCCTACTGGGTTAGTTTCTCCACCACACTTACTCAACAAACTAATGCACCAAACATGTCATAAACAATCATAAGGCAAAAGAAAGTAAACAAGTGAAGGAAAGAAACAACCTGGATTTATAGAGGTTTCTGGTTCTTATAATAAAGCTTCAAAAGGTGTCCGTTCACCTTAAGCTTAGCTCCAGTCTCTTCATGTAGAAGCTCCACCATGCCAAAGCCATGCACTCTTGTGACTGTATACTGCCCATCCCAATGAGTATTAAATTTTCCTTGCTTGAACGTGAAACGAGCATTAAACAGTAACACTTTATCTCCCTCTTTGAAGTCCTTCCTCAAGATTCCTTTATCATGCACAAACTTAGTCTTCTCCTTGTAACGTCTAAAGTTCTCATACGCCGCTAGCCTCAATTCTTCCAATTCTTGCAACAGCAACTTTCTCTCCATCCCAGCAGATTCTAAGTCCATGTTGCATTGTTTGACTGCCCAGTAAGCTTTATGCTCCGACTCCACTGGCAAATGGCAAGCCTTTCCATAAATGAGGCAGTATGGAGACATCCCGATTAGTGACTTGTAGGTGGTCCGATAAGCCCATAATAATTCCTCTAAGTGCAAACTCCAATCTTTCTTGGATGGTTTTACAATCTTTTGTAAAATATGCTTCACCTCCCGGTTAGATATCTCGATCTGACCATTGGTTTATGGGGGATATGCTGTGGAGACTTTATAAATGACTCTAAATTTTGAAAACAGATTGTCAACTACCCTATTACAGAAATGTGTACCCCTATCACTCACCAAAGCCCTTGGAATCCCAAACCTACAAACAATGTTGGACTTAAGAAATTTAGACACTATTTGGGCATCATCTTTCCTAGTAAGCATAGCCTCTATCCATTTGGATACATAATCTACGGCTAGAAGGATATATACAAAACCAAAAGATGGAGGGAAAGGACCCATGAAGTCAACCCCCCAAACATCAAAGATTTCGCAAAACAGTAAAGGTTGCTGAGGCATTTCATGTCTTATTCCTAACCCCCCCCAAAATTTTGACACTTGTCACAAGATTGACAAATTGTAAAAGAATCTTTTAAAAGGGTTGGCCAGTAAAAACCAGAGTCTAGAATTTTTCTAGATGTTCTCCTTGTACTGAAATGCCCCACCACAAACCATAGAATGGCAAGATGAAATAATGGCATCACATTCTTCATTAGGTAACTTGATCACTACACATTTTCCATAAATGAGGAGCATCCCAAATGTAATGCTTTGCTTCGCTCCTAAGCTTTTGTACCTGCGAATTAGACATAAAAGGTGGGGTTAGTCAGGTCGTAAGGTAGTTTACAATATGTTCATACCAAGGCTCTTTTAAAAATAAAGAACATAAAGCTACATCAGGAAAAGAATCATAAGTAAGCTCGAAAGAGACTACTCCCTTTGTATCCTCTGGTAGCCTACTCAAATGTTCGGCTACATGATTTGTTGCTCCTAGCCGGTCCTTTATCTCGATATCAAATTCTTGAAGGAGCAATGCCCATCTTATCAATCTTGACTTAGATTGTGGTTTCTTGAGACGGTACCGGACAACTGTATGATCAGTGAACACAGTAATATGAGAATTTAATAAATAAGGCCTAAACTTTTCTAAGGCAAAAACTACTACAAACAACTCTTTTTCTGTTGTTGTTTAGTCGATTTGAGCTACATCCAGCATTTTTTAGGCATAGGCAATTGCTCTTGATATTTTCTCCTCCCTTTGGCCTAACATCGCTCCTACAGCATAATTAGAAGCATCACATGAAAGCTTAAAAGGTAAGTTCCAATCAGGAGCAATAAGAATAGGAGGAGAAATAAGTTGAGACTTTAACTTATCAAAGGCATTCCTACATGAATCATCAAAGACAAATTTAACATCTTTTTGTAAAAGCTTTGAAAGAGGTAATGCAATCTTGCTCAAATCAATAAAACACCTATAAAATCTTGCATGACCCAAAAATGATCTTATATCTTTAACACAAGCAGGATAAGGCAACAAGATATTACCTCAATCTTAGCTTTATCAACTTCAATTCCCTTGCTAGAAATCAAATGACCTAGCACTATGCCCTCATTAACCATAAAGTGACATTTTTCAAAGTTCAAAATCAAATTTTTTTCAATGCATTGTTTCAAAACTTTTTCAAGATTAGCAAGGCAATTATCAAAAGAACCACCATACACAGTGAAATCATCCATAAAGGCTTCCATGCATTCTTATAAAAATTCATAGAAAACAATCATCATACAATGCTGGAAAATCCCTAGGGCATTGCATAAGCCAAATGGCGTCCTTCGATAAGAGAAGGTACCAAAAGGACATGTAAAATTGGTTTTATCTTGGTCCTCTGGTGCAATAGGTACTTGAAAGTACCCAGAGAAACCATCAAGAAAACAATAGTGAGATTTGCCTACAAGTCGCTCTAGCATTTAGTCAATAAAGGGAAGGGAGAAATGATCTTTTCGTGTGGCATCATTTAATCTCCTATAATGTATGCACACACACACGCCAGGAATTTTGCACTCTTGTAGGAATTAGCTCATCCCTATCATTTTTAACTACAGTAACCCCACTCTTTTTAGTTACTATATGGATCGGACTAACCCACTCACTATCAGATATGGGATAAATGATCCCAACACTCAAAAGTTTGGTTATTTCTTGTAAATGATCCCAACACTCAAAAGTTTGGTTATTTCCTTCTTAACCACATCTAAGATAAGTGGGTTCAATCTCCTTTGGGTTTGTCTCACTTGGAGCACTCACTCAGAAGAATCCTATGTGTGCAAATAGCTAGACTAATCCCAGGTATGTCTACTAAAGTCCACCCTAATGGCCTCTTATGCTCTCTCAAAACCTTAAGGAATCTATCTTCCTCACTATCGAACAGGGAATTGGCAATTATAACAAGTATTCACTCATTTGACTCAAGGAAAGCATACTTTAAAGAAGGTGGTAAGGGTTTCAATTCAATTGCAAGTGATTGCATAACAGAAGATATTAATTCATGAAGTTCAAGAGAGAACAGTTTTCTTCCCTAATTTTCAACCAATGGAAATCGAGGTTCCATGCTATCACCTTCAGTCTGAGATTCTTGTTGCAATGAAATGAATTAATTAATTTCCTCGTCTGAGTGCTCCTCCATCATGCCAGAATCACCTGAAACATTAACAGAAAACCTTTCACAAAGGGGTTTATCACTGACAATAGAATCAAGTGAACACAATTCAGAATTAAAGGAACTCTATTGCAATTCTAATGCAAAACAAGCATCATCAACTACAGCATCAATCATGTTAACACCCAAAAGTGAATAATCTTCATATGGATGTTTCATTGCTTCATACATGTTAAAACAAACTTTTTGATCACCTACTTCAATTGTGATGGTGCCTTCTTTCATACTAATTATGGTACTAACAATCCTTAAGAAGGGTTGACCAAGAATCAAGGAAGGATCCTGCACAACTTGAGGAGACATATCAAGCATATAAAAATCAGCTGGAAAAACTAAACCCTTGACCTAGACTAAAATATCCTCTATAATGCCCACAGGATGCCTAATAAACTATTAGCCAATTGGAGAACTACAGATGTAGACATAAGATTCTTGACTCCCAATGATTGATAAATAGACTTAGGCATAACATTAATGGCTGCCCCTAGATCTAACAAGGCTCCCCTATAGTAATTTTACCTGTAGTGCAAGAGATAGTGAAAGATATAGAGTCTTGGCAATTTATAGGGATTTGAGGCTTGAATAACGCAGACGCATTTGAGCTTACTTGGACTCTTTGATTTGGCCTAAACTTCCTCTTATGGGTACACAAGTCTTTAAGGTATTTGGCATAAGCAGGAACCTGTTTCACAAGATCAAGCAAAGGATTATTTACTTCCACTCTACTAAACAAATCAATAATATCTTTTTCATGCTTAGTGTCAGTCATTCTTTTGCTCATCAAATAAGAATTGGGAAAAGGAAGGTCTTTGAGATTTACCTCCTTACCATTGGCTTTATTGGCTCCATGCTTGTTTAACTCATCTTGCTCCCCTGCTATGGCTTGTTCATTATTGCTCTCAAGATTTGTTCCTTTGTTATTTAGTGGACTTCTTTTCAGCCAATAATGCTTTCTCTTTAGTGCTTTCAGAATTCTTTATCTTTCCCGGAATTTCATTTGCTTCCCACTTCGAAGAGTGATGGCGTTCAAACCCTTAGGATTTATAACAGTGTTTGAGGGAATAGTTCCACTACTCCTTGCTTGTTGCTCACTCATATTATTGGACAACTGAGTGAAATAGGAGTTGATATTTTCTGTCTTTGTTTCCCATTGCTCCTTTCTTTCTCTAAAGCATTGAATCTAGCAACATTCTTGGATGAGTCTTGTTGGATTAGAGAGGCTATAAAATTGAACTGGTTGTCATTGAAAGTCCTCTCATCTTTCATCAATGCCATCATATTGTGCAAGAGTTTATTTGTGTCTTCCTTTTATGGAACAGTCAAAGCTTTCTATTCGGTTAGGAACTGGTTAGTAGATGGGCCAATCCCTCCACTTCTCTAGAATCTGTTTGAAGGTCCATGCCCACTATTTCTCTAACTAGACCGAGGGTTTGCTTTCCATCCCTCGTTATATGTATTAGAGTATGGGTCCCACTTTTGATTTGGCCTCCCCTGATAAACAGCAGATACCTCTTCATATCGATTGGGGAAGACACTAGCAATATGCATCACGGACCCACAAGTTTTGCAACTTGGTGCAATAAGGTCCATAGGTGTTTGTGAACGATGCACACTTATGTTTTCTAACTCCGCAGTAATGAGGTCCAGTTGAGTAGTCATTTTGTTTTCCAAAGAGTCTACCTTAGACTCAAGACTTTTCATTTTTCTAAAGTTTACTGTTAAAGCTCCCAACTCATGTATACCTCTAGTGTCTCTTGCACTGCATTGTTGGTGATTCAAAGTCATCTTCTTAATCAGATCCCAAGCCTCTTCAGCAGTGAGGTCTATCAGTGAACCTCCTGAGACTGCTTCTAACATCCCCTTGTTTTGACTCTTCAGCCCATCATAAAAATATTATACCAACTGCTCATCTGGTATTTGATGGTGAGGGCATCGTGACAATAGATCTTGAAAACGGTTCCAATAATCATAGAGAGACTCATCAAAGTCCTGTCGAGCTAAGTAGATTTCCTTTCTAATTGATGAAGTTCTGGAAGCAGGAAAATACTTCTCCAAGAATGCCTTCCTCAAACTTACCTAACTGTGATAAGCGTTTGACACATGTCTCGAAAGACTCATGTACCACTCCCTTGCTTTTCTTTCCAATGATAAATGAAAAACTTTCCACAACACTTGATCTATAGAAGCTCCCACCAGTTTCATGCTTTGACAAATCATGGATAGTGATTGTAGGTGAATATACGGATCTTCTCCCTTCAAACCATGAAATTTACGAAGAGAGTTAATAAGCAATCCTTTTATCTCAAAATTCACATCAAAATTAAGGCAAGTAGTAGTAAAAGGATCATAATTAACATCATAGGTTGTAGCTTCCCTAATGGTCCTCCTTCTAAGGTTGCCATTATTCTCACCAATTCTCTCTTGCTCTCTATTACCTCCATTATCACCATTTCTAGGTTGGTTGGCATCGAGGTGTTGGTTTTGCAAATTAACTGGGTTTTCAGCCATTTTCTCTCTTTTTAATGACCCACTCTCACTGCTTGATAGGCTAGACTCCACTACCTTTCTTGTCCCTTCTACTCTCTTTTCCTTCCTAACTTTTCTCAGACTTTTCTCAATTTCAGGGTCTAAGGGTAAATGTGTGGTTTTTCGGGGCATGCAAAGAAAAAATTCAAAAGAAATTAAAATGAGCAAAATTGACTTGCAAGTTCACAAAATCAGATAAAAAGATGAAATATGATGGATGCAATTGTGTGTGAAATGAAAGTAGCAATGCACAAATGAAGAACACGTCAGAGCTATGTAGAAAAGTTGGTCGCGGTGAAGTCAATAGCTCGCCGCGGCGTAAATTTCCCAAAAAGGATCCTCGTAAGATCCTAAAGAGTTGGCCGCAGCGAAACAAATAGTTGGTCGCGGCAAACTTACACCGAATGCAACAAATAGACTCTGACCAATCTAGAAATAAAATGCTAAGTATAGAAATTGAAAAGAAATCAGTATCCATGTTGTGTTTGAATTCAGATGCTAAACAAAATGAAAACCTATACTATTAACTTGTGTAAAACTAAACTATCTAGAATGCAATCTAAAGACTCTTAACTATCCTTAACAGCAAATATGACAGAAGTTAACCTGGAGAACCAATTGCTTGGTTCCCCGACAACGACGCCATTTGATTTAACCTTTGTTACGCTAAGCTCTTGGAGGTTGAATCAAAGAATTACAAGAATTGCACTATAGGGTGCAACCTCGGGTCGTTCACTTAACCGGAACCTAAACAATTGAATCTAAATTAACCTATATATCATGCTATGCAAACTAATTCGGAGAAAAGAGGGGTTTTGATTTTCTAGCTGATTGGTAGAATTAATTTCAATGTAAAAACAAATGTTTTTGGATTTTAGGGAGATATAAAATTGAGGGTTGAAAAACACAAAGACTATATAATGATAAAGTCGTCTTGAAAGTGAGTTTTGGCTATCATTGTTTGAAATGATTAAAGAGAGAGTAGAAATCACTAAGTTTCAAAAATGTGAACCTCGAAAGACTTTTCAAGTCCAGGATCTTAATCAATGAAACTCCATTTTTTAAAATCCCGTTAAGCACTATTAGTGTGTGTAGTAGGATTAGCCAATGCAATTGGTCAAATGTAATCTAAAATCATCTTAACATCAAAAACAACCATGTAAGATAATAGAGAATCAAAAAGATTTCAAATAGACATATATGAAACTTCATACATTTATGCTCAAAATTCTACAATAACCAATCCATCCAACACATAATGAATATCCAACACTTGATTAAAACTATAATCAAATAG
>JAOSBN010000178.1:27921427-27959128 GCA_027563595.1 Erythroxylum suave
TGATGATTTGGATTTGTTGCTTCCGCTGGAAAAATGATTTCTTAAAAGTTTTGAAATCTACCGTTTCTCCAAATATAACATGCTTTTTTTTTCCGATCCAACATTTGGTTCATTCTCGGCCTACACCCTAATTAAGTATAATTCATCGATTTGTTGTTCTTTTATCTCTCTTAGCAATTATCAGCCATAAATTAACAACAAGCTCTACTAATCCCTTTTTCCTTAGATCCTAGTTAATTATGAAGTGCTCTTTAATTAATTCTAGCTATTGGGAAACCTAGAATAAGCTCTCTAAATTTATCCAGACAACCACCTTAGGAATCAGAAAAATAGACCAATCTAGGCAATAATCACACAAGTTCGGATTATTTAACCTATGTTATGTTATCTCTAGTGATTTGAAACCATTAGTTGGTACACATGAATCGAAAATAGAATGATTATGTAACGCATTCAATTCTAGCAATGGGTTTTCATGAAAAACGATTCAATAGAGCAGTAAAATCATCATCATTTAAATACGTAATCAATCCACACAATATAACATAATCAATTCCTAATGAGAGAAAGAAATAACAAAAACTGAAAAATACACTTAACCTAAGTCGTTGGCGTCGATTTCACCTAGGAATTGGTGTCAGGATCTTAGCCTTCCATAGGTCTCCAAAAAAAAAGTTTTTCTTCTTCACTGTTCATGATACTATTCTATGATGTGACAAATAAAGATAGTTGGACCACCTACTATTAACGTCTCCCTTCTTTTCTTCTTTACCGCCCAACCCTTCTCTCAACCATCAAGCTGCATCTCCCCCTCTCTTCACGCCACTTACTATTTCTTTGATGGGACAATTAAACTTAAAGCTTAAACCCTTCAGCCTCCTCTTTTGTGTTAAACACTGAGCAAAATGCGAAACATAGACAACTAAGACAAAACGTTAGCGTTAAACACATTTGTTTGTCGTCTTGGACAACCTCTTTGATGCTTCTCTAATTTTTCATTTTGTTGGTTGCATTATGGATAGCCTTCCTTGCTCCTAATGGCTTCAAAACTTCATGTTTTAATCTTGTATTTGTATTCCATCATTAAATCTACATGTAAAATCAATAGGAACACTAAATGAGCAATTAAACGTAAAAAATAAGATTGAATTCAAATGAAACAACATATAAAAATATAGCAAAATCAATTCATATAAGAGGGAAACAGAGTTAACTATTGACCTTGTTCCAGGCACTACTTCTATATCTATTCCTCCGTATAGGATGACACTTGTGGAACTTAAAGAACTTAAGAGCCAGTTATAAGAGTTGTTAGATGAGAATTTTATTAGGCCCAGTGTGTTACCTTGGGGAGCTCTAGTTTTGCTTGTAAAGAAGAAGGATGGGAATCTGAGACTGTGTATTGATTATGGACAATTGAATCGGTTGACAGTGAAGAAAAAGTATCCTCTACCGAGGATAGATGATTTACTTGATCAATTATAGGGAGCTCAGGTGTTCACTAAACTAGACTTGAGATCAGGGTACTATCAGTTGAAGATAGATGAGACTGATGTATGGAAGAGTGTTTTTAGAACCAGGAATGGGCATTTTGGGTTTATGGTCATGCCTTTTGGGTTGAAAAATGCTCCAGCTGCTTTTATGGCTTTGATGAATAAGGTATTCCAACCTTATTTAGATCATTTGTGTAATATCCGGTTTTCCAAAACCTGCTTATAGTTATAATCCTAGATCAAGCAAAAGCATATAAATGCATAACATTAGCATTCATACACGAATTGATATGTTTACACATTACAAGTTACCATATGCATTCATTTGACATGTCCTAGATATGAAAGATGTTAAGTGAACATCATGTGAATCATGAATTAATATGTCTTGAATTTTGGTATGATTGGATTTCAATTGGAAAATTGGAATTAAAAGTTATTGATTAGGATATTAATGAATTAACATGTACATTTGTCCTAGGACAAATGCTAAGTGGTAGGATAAATTTATACAAGAAAAATTAGGATTACAAAACCTAAAATTGAGTGACATTTAGCATAGTTAAATGTGTGATAAATGGACTAGTAATTAAGTGCCAATTGGATCAATTAGTATATGACAAGTGGACCAATCATGGTATGACATGTGGACTGATTAGTAGGAGACAAATGGATACTAAATGTGTGGATTAGTGACAGGATCTTGATTAGGCAAATGTAATACATGCCTTAAGACAAATGTTGACATTAGAAGGTGACACGTAGCATGTGATGCAGCAAGTTTCTGTAGCTGAGTTTTGCTGCTTCTTTCCTTTGTTTACTTCATTGAAATAGCTTGTTCTTTTCTCTGTAACTTTTTTGAACCCTAGCTAAGTTTCTACTCCAAAAACGTACGTATATCCTAGACCAAATAGCCAAGAAATATGTTTAAAGTTGTCTTCACCTTGCTGTCTGAAAAACTAGCTCACTTTCATCTTGGAATTGTGTTGACTTTTTCTTGCTTGGAAGGATTGGATAATCTGAAATTTTATGTTGAATTGGAAGCCTAATAGGTAAGTAACAATCTGAGTTAAGTAACAATCTGAGTTTTATGGTATGTCAAATGATATAATAATGATGCTTGAATTGGAATGAAATGTATGTGATATTGGTGAAGATATGTACTGGAAAATGTTGCATGAACTTGGAAGTTTTTCTATTTTGTTCTTGGTATATGAAAACCGTGGAGTATAAGGCATTATACGGATGAATTGGACTGGAATTTAATGTATAAAGAAGGTGGATTTATTCCAAAAGAAAGTTGTTAAGAGAGCGTTCTTGAATTGACAAAGAATTAGACCTATATGCATAATAATGTAAGATAAATTTCTGGTTTGATTTTTGATGCATGAAAGACTAGGATTTGTGAGCTGTTAATTGAATAATTTTGAACTGGAAATGGAGAGATTATTGATGAGGAATTGTAGTATGATTCAGGCCTAATGGAGGTATTAGTGATGAACTATAAAGAGGATGTTTTAACTTTGGTATAAAGCAGAAAAATTTGGAAGAAAACTAATGAATGGATACTTTTCTGGTCTGTTTTTACATATACGAAAATGGTAGTTTTTTGACTTTTGTATGGATGATTTAATTTTTTAATTGAAGTATAATTTACGAAGAATTCATGCTAAAGATGGGTGTTATTCAGGTGTTTTCAAATCTGAAAATTTTGAGCTGTATGTGTGTTGTAAAAGAATGAATGTTAATGACATAAGTGAGCAGAATTTTGTAAGTATTAGTGTAAAAAATTTGGAAATTTAATTAACCTGAAATGAAGTAACGTAAGGGACATGAAATCTGGAAACTTTCGGATGTTAGTTATGTCCTTAAGCTTGTTAAATTGGTGAGGTATTGAAGGTAGAAAAGTTACACACATTAGTGATGTTGATGACAAGTTCTGGAATTTTAATTTCAGCCTTGTGTTCATGTTGAACCAGCTGGGAAATTTCACTCTAAATTGGTATATTAGGACTTGATTAAGGTTAGGAATGAGCCTAGATTTGTTGCTTGATTAATTGGATAAGATCTTGATATGTTTATGTAGTTAATTGATGTCGTAATCTAAAGAATGGACTGTTTTGATGCATTGAGTTCAAATTAGGAAATTCTGATTTGTTAAAGGAACAAGTGAGTTCTTTTAATCAAAATATGATCTTTAGGACATGAATAATGTGTATAACATATGGATGAATGAGTATTGAAGAACATAGGGTATTTATGAATGAGAATTGGGTGAATGTATGAGTATATGTTGCTGGAAAAATTTTGGTCAATGTATAGATTTAGCTTGCTAAAATTTCAGATGTAAAGTACCAATTGTGTGTATATTATAAGAATCTTTTGATCATGGAAATGGTCAAGGATAAGTGTAAAGTATGATTGATAAATTTAGAGTAAATCAAGTTAATTTAAGGGTACAAACCTGATTGCAAAATGGTAGTATGCAACGTATAATGTTGAATGGTTAAGAAATTTGAATAAGGTTACATACCCAGGAAAAGTCATTGAGCCTGCATTGAACATGGCACATACATATGTGCATAATTGAATATGTATTTGTTTGATCACTTTAGTAATCTGTACAATGTATGTGTATTTAGACGCTCAAGTCGGATGACATCAATAAGACATTGTCAAACCATCCAGGCAATAGCATATAATGGAGCGTACTGTGAGTCAACCTAAATGATATCACAAGGATTGATTTATTTATGTTTCTATTTAATTCCTATATGTTGAATTGGTAATGAATTGATTGTGAGAATTTAGGACATTAATGGTCCGAGGAATTTAATATTTAGAAATGTATTGGAAGTGTTTTGTTTGCATATGAATTCTGAATGATATTTGTATACTCAACATAATTGTTGAATACTAGACTTAGGTCAGATGAATATAAGATTCTGTCTTTGCATCATAAGCAAATGATGGCATATTTTATAATTTAATGCATTACATTAAATGCATGATCAAATAAAGGCATCGTGATTTGAGTAACCAGTTTGGAAGAACTTTAAGCTCAAAATTCTGCACATAGAGCCTTAACCTATGATTTCTGTATCTGAATAGCCTGAAATGGGACAATATTTGTATCTATATCTAAAAGATACTCGGTCATAACAAATAAAAACAAATGTGGAGTCTTATAAGCATCTACATTAGTACATGATTATGAATTATATGATTATGAAACCTTTTCTGAAATTGTGATGAGAAATTGATATGCCAAATCTGTGTATTTGTTGATAATGTGATTTGTTGGAATATACGTGATCAAATTCAGCTTAAAAGGGGTATATGGTATATGTGACATTTATTATGTCTTCTTGAGGTGAGGAATGATGTGAATATGATTATTTATAAGATTTATATATGTTTGATATGAGTGAGATCATCAATGATGGTTCACTCACTGAGTTCGCAAAACTCATAAAAATTGCAACATGGCTTTTCAGGCACAACACAAGAGACCTAGTTCCTAAGATTCTCTAAAAGAACATTTTGGATTAAGATGTGGCTTAAAGGTCTGTCAGCTAGCATATGAGGATTTGTAGTTATGTTTAAGTAATTTCTTATGTCATGAAGAACCTTTTATATAAAGAGTAGTAAACGCTTAGACACTTTGATAATGTACATATTTGTTTAAATGAAAGTACTACTATAATGTAACTTTTGTTAATGAATGTAAAAAGGAGTTAATTTTTAAGTCTTATGCTATTCTATTTGATGCCATATAAGTGATTATGATTGCTCTAACATGCCACCGTAATAGGATATGTAATTGAATGTCCTCCAATGTTTGAGTATATACTCTATGGTAGTGGGGTGTTACATTTTTTGATTGTATTCATTGATGAAATTTTGGTTTACTCGAAGAGCAGAGAGGAACATTCAGAGCATTTAAGGTTAGTCCTACAGATAATGAAAGAGAAGCAATTGTATGTCAAGTTTAGTAATTGCGAATTTTGGCTTGATCAAGTAGTATTTTTGTGTCATATTGTATTTGGATAAGGCATATAAGTAGAACCAAAGAAAGTAGATCAGAGATGACGTAGGAAGCTTTGAGAAATGTGTCTAAGATTTGGAGTTTTCTTAGATTAGCTAGATGCTATAGGAGATTTGTCGAGAGGTTCTCACTGATCACAGCCCCTTTGACAAAGATTCTGAGGAAGAGTATACCATTTAGATGGGTTGATGAATGTCAAAGAAGTTTTGAGGAGTTAAGGCATCAGTTAACTATAGCACTAGTGTAGCTATTCCATTTGGATATGGAGGTTATGTGGTGTATATTGAGGATTCACACCAGGGATTAGGATGTGTTCTGATGTAGTATGGCAAAGTGATTACATATGCATCATGAGTTCAATTACCCAGTGCAAGACTTAGAGGTTGTTGTAGCGGCATTTGTTTTGAATATTTGGAGACATTATATGTATGGAGAGACATCTTAGATATTCACAAATCATAAAAGTCTGAAATACTTGTTTAGTCAAAAGGAGTTGAATATGAGACAATGGTGGTGGATAGAATTGCTAAAAGATTATAACTACACAATTTAATATCATCCTAGTAAAGCTAATCTGGTGCCTGATGCATTAAGTAGAAAATTCAATAGTAATATGGCTCAAGTACATTTATCAAGGTTGCCTAAGCTAATACAACTACGAGCATTGAATGTTGAGTTGAGTTTGCGGCAGGATGAAGTGCTATTAGCTACATTGAAGCTTAGACCGAAGTTGCATGAAAGGATAAAAAAAACCCGAGAGTAAAGATCCTGAATTAGTGAAGCTTATATTTTGAGTTTAAATTGAGAAATGAGATTATGTGTACCCAATATTGAGGATCTGAGGAAAGAGATTCTGGAGGAAGCACATATATTAGCTTATGTTATGCATCCTAGTGCTACTAAGATATACAATACACTGAAACAACATTTCTTGTGGCCGAGGATGAAGAAACAAGTGGCTGAATATGTGGCTAAGTGTTTAACTTACCAATAGATTAAGGCAAAGCATCAAGCTCCAGTTAGGAATTACAGTCATTGCTTATTCCAGACTAGAAAGGGGAGAGAATTACTATTTATTTCATAATGAGTTTACTAAGAACTTGGAGGCAACATAATGTCATATAGGTCAATGTTGATAGATTGACCAAGTCGGCTCTTTTCTTACCAGAGAGGGATAACAATACACTGAATCAATTAGTTCAGAGATATATAAATGACATAGTAAGATTACATGGGGTTATAGTGTCTATTGTATCAGATAGGGATCTTAGATTTACTTCGAGATTTTGGAGAATTTTACTGGTAGCTTTGGGTACGAAGTTGGACTTCAATACAACATTTCATCCACAGACAGGCGGATAGAGTGAGAGAACTATTAAGACTCTTGAGGATATGTTCAAAGCATGTGTTTTGGAGTTCCAAGGAACATGGGATCAATATATAGCTCTGATTGAATTTGCATATAACAATCATTATCACAGTAGTATCAATATGGCACCTTATGAGGTGTTATATGGAAGAAAGTGTTGTTCACCTTTATATTGGAATGAAAAGGGTCTAAGGATTGATGAAGGCCTAGAACTAATTCAAGACACTGTGGATATGGTTAAATTGATAGGTAATAGAATTAAGGTAACACAAGACCAACAAAATAGTTATGTGGATCGGCACCAGAGAGATATGGAGTAATGAGTAGGAGATAAAGTATTTATGAGAGTATCACCTTGGCGAGGAGCGCTGAGATTCAATAAACAGGGTAAGTTAAGCCCTAGATACATTGGTTCATATGAGATTATTGAGAGAGTTGGACCATTGGCTTAGAAGTTAGTCTTACCAACTAAAATGGCTCAGATTCGCAATACGTTTCATGTGAGCATACTTAGGAGATATCGCTCTAATCCAACTTATATGTTACCAACACAGGAAGTTGAAATTACTAGTAACTTGAGCTATATTGAGGAACCAATTAAGATAGTGGCTACCAAAATAAGCAATTGAGAAACCGAGTGATTCCATAGGTTAAAGTACTTTGGAGGAATCATTCGAGAGAAGAAGCCACATGGGAAACTGAAGAGAACATGAGAAATCAGTTCCCCCATCTGTTTAACCAATTAGGTAAGAATTTTGAGGAAAAAATTTCTTAAGGGGGGGGGGGGGGGAATTGTAATATCTGATTTTCGAAACATACTTAGGGTTAGAACCCTAGATCATTGCATATTAGTGATAGTATTGAGACTTTAAGAAAATGCATTTCATTCACATGCATATCATTAGCATACATACATGAACTATAATTTGTACACATTACAAAGATAACTTATGCACTCAATTGATATGTCCTAGGGTATAAAATATTTAAAATGAACATGAGGTGAATTGTTACGTCTTGAATTTTGATTTCATTGGATTCCAATTAGTATTTTGGATTTAAATGCTATTAATTGGGAGACTAATGAATTAGTATGTACATTTGGACTAGGAGCAAGTGGTAAGATAAATTGTTACATGAAAAATTATAATTAAGTGGCATTTGGCTTAGTTAAATGAGTGGCAAATGGACAAGTAATTAATTGAAAAATGGATCTATCATTGTGTGACAAATGGACCAATAATTAGGAGACATATGGACTGATTAATAAGAGACTAATGGTAGAATATTAAGAGGATATATGGCTTACATGCCAAGTGACAAATGCCTTGGTTAAATGAAGTCACCAAGCAATTAGAGAAGAAAGTTATAGTAAGGATAGTTTATGTTGTCTTCTCCTTGCTTCACCACCAAAACTTGCGTGAATCTTTTCTCTATATTCTGGTCTTTACCCTAGCTAAATTGCTACCCTAAATCCACTCTTTAGTCCTTCACAAATAGCCAAGAAACCAGTTCAAAGTGGTCTTCATCGTACTGCCAAAAATCAACCTATTTTCACCTTGAGTTTGTGATGAGATTTGCATGAATGGAGGGTTAGTTTAATCTGATGTGCTGATGTGAAATTGGAAGCTTAATAAGTAAGTAGAAATCTGATCTTTATGGCATATTTAATAGTATAAGAATCATGCTTGAATTGGGATGAAATGTATATTATGAAAACCGTGGGTTATAGGTTGATTCACTAGAATTTAAAGTATAAAGAAAATGAGTTTATGCTAAAGAAAATGTTAATATAGTGTTGTTGAATTGGAGATGTATATGTATGTATAAGAAGTGATTGCTAATGACAAATGAGCACAATTTAATGAACCTTAATGTAATCAAGATGGAAGTTAGATAATCGTAAAATGAAGTAGGTTTAAAGGGCTTGTAATCTCAAAAATTCAAGTGTTTGGTATGTTTCTAAGTTTTATACATTCATACAGAATTCATAGAAATAATGTAGTGTATGATTGTGGCCTTCAGTCCATAATCGTGGCCTAGTTATTTGGGTTGTGTCATAATCGTGGCATAGTCCCCACAGTTGTGGTCTATTGCATAAGCTTTTGTCACGATCATAGGAAGGTCTACTACGATCGTGGGTAAGGCTTTAAAGTGATAATTTCAGTTTTGTTTAATTGCTGAACCAATTAAGGATAAGGTACTTTATTATGGTACGTATGGACTTAATTGAGGCTTGAAATGAACCTAATTTAATGTTTAATAAGTTGGTTGAATGTTTGATAAAGTTGTTAAATGATGTTATAACTTAAGGAAAAATTTATTTGATAACAATGTATCTAAGTTTATAATGGAGTGTTAAAGGAATGAAGATGTTCTTATGATGTATGATTGGATAGGAAGTGAGGATAAGGACATATACCCAAGAAATTCAATTGAGCATGCATTGAACATGACATATGTATATATGTGCATAAATGAATATGTATTTGCTTGATCAACTTTGTAATGTGAATTATGTGTGTATTGTATGATTTTTAAATGAACAAGTGGAACACCAACATCTAGACATTGCAGGTTCATCAAGACAATAGCATAATCTGGAGCGTACTGTGAGTCAACCTAGATGTTCTTACTAGGATTAATTTATTTCTGTTTAACTTCCAGTTATTATTAATGATCTGATTGTGATAATTCTGTACTTTAATGGTTCGAGAAGTTCGATATTTGGGAATGTATTGGGAGTGTTCTGATTAGATATGAATCTGAAAGATATACATGTACTCAACAAAAGTGTTAAATGTCAGACTTAGATCTAATGAACATGTGAACCTAACTGTGCATCATGAATAAATGTTATTATTGGCATATTTTGTAATTTGATGCATTATATTGATATGCATGATCAGATAAAGGAGTCGTGATCGAAGTGGCCAATCTAAAAAGAGCTTAAAGCTCAGAAATGCGCATAAAGAGTCACAGGCTTAGTAATTAATGAGCCGATATCCACAATGGGTACAGGATAGAATATGAAATGAGCCTGATATCCACAAGGGATATGAGACAGTAGATGCTCAGTCACAACAAAATAAAAATAAAAGTGGAGTCACATATGCATATGAATTTGCAAATATATCTTCAAATGTATGATTGTCTAAACATTTTTGAATTGTAATGATATTGTGATATGCCATAGTTGTGAACTTTTGATAATATGTTTAACTGAGTTAGATGATTGAATTATTTTGAAAAAATTATATGAAATATGTGACATTCATTATATCTTATTGAGATTAGAAGTATTGTGCATTTGGTTTATATTTGAAATATTTGATGTTTTGAATGAGTGAGCACATCAAGGATGGTTCACTCACTGAGTTCACAAAACTCATCAAAATTGCAAATGCTGATTTCATGTACGAGAGAGAGACTAGCTCCTAAGACACTTTAAAAGAATGTTTTAGATTAAGATATAGCTCAAAGGTCTGGTCAGTTGACATCTGAGGAATAGTAGATTATATTTATGTAGTTTCTGATGTCATATAGAAAATTTTGTAAAAAGAGTAGTAAACTCTAAAATGCTTTTGATGATGTAAATATTTGTCTAATAAAGTGTAATGCTATAGTGTAAATTATGTTAGTGAATAAAATAGATAAGTTGACCCTTTTTAATGTTTGCAAATTGTATAATGCCATAATAAGTGAATATAACTGCTCTAACATGCCATTGTCATAAGATATGTTCTTGAATGTCCTCTAGATGTTCAAGTATGTACTCTAAGGTAGTGGGGTGTTACAAACTACAATCTGTCTCACAAAAGATGTTAATTCATCTAAACGATATTCAATGGATGAAGTGCTTACCTTGTTTACTTATCAAACATCGTTGCAAGTGCCAAATTGTTGGGTGTTAGTGGCCATCCACTTAAGTAATATCCTGGCTTCAATAGGAGTCCTCTCACAAAGTACTCTACTGCTTGCTGCATCAACTAAACTCCTCTCCATCAGTAATAATCCTTTATAGAAATATTGGATGAGGAGTTGCTCCGGTATGTTGTGGTGCAGACAACTAGCATATAACTTCTTGAATCGCTCCCAATACTCGTAAAGAAATTTTCCATTATGCTAATTGATGCCACCTATCTCCTTCCGAATACTTGCCATCTTTGAGGCCGGAAAATATTTCTCTAAGAATAGTCTCTTCATCTCTAACCAAGTAGTTATGCTTCTTGTTGGTACATCAAACAGCCAATCTTTTGCTAGATCCTTGAGTGAGAATGAGAAGGCTCTCAATATGATCTGTTCATCCGTCGCCACAGGAGACTTCATACTCAATCACACCACATCGAGTTTGTTAAGATGCTTATGTGCATCCTAACCTGTAAGACCATAAAAGTTAGGCAATAAATGAATTAATCCAAATTTTAACTCAAAAGTAACATGTTTAGCAAAATTTGGAAAGGGTCTTTGATTTAAATTTGGTGCAACCAACTCCCTTAGAGTTCTCAAATTTGCCATCGTGTCTTCAGATTCTAGTTCCAATTCGTCAACCAAAATTAACCTTGCTTCCATACGCAATCTCCGTAATGTTCTCTTGATCTCCGGATTAAGTTTTTCTATTTCTTTATGAGGAGATCTGGTCACTACCATGCACCAACACTAACAAAAATTAAAAATTAAAAAGTAACAAAAAAGAATGATTATAAACAAATATATTCCCAAAACACTAACTAAAATCAAATACAAAAATTAAACTACCACATTCCCTGACAACGGTACAAAAATTTGACAGTACGTGTCGAGTGCACTGCAAAATTTTCCTAAATTTACACACTAAAATTTATAGTTAGGGTAAGTCGGGATCGAATCCATGGGGAATATTCAGTTAATTTTCGTAACCAAAGTTAAGTGATGTAAGGAAAATATGAAAGGGGTTTTGGATTTTTAACAATTTAGAAAATAAAATAAAAGTAAACTATTGAAAACAAATTAAAATAAGCAATTGAAAATAACTAAACTATCGAATATATGTAAGATCTGATTCTAATTTCAATCTCGGCCGAAACATGATCAAGCATATTTCATCATCCTTACATCTTTACAACTCTCTTTGTACTTGATCTGAGACTAATATAGTGCTCTACTAATCCTAGTTTTCCCTTAGTTTTTTAAATCAAGACAAGATCATTTATTAAACTTAACTACCAGATAACCTAGGATACACTGTCTAGATTTAATTTGGTAGCTGCCTTATGAAGTGGAAAATGATCAGTATAAGTAGTAACCTTACACATTTGGGTTATCTAACCTAAGTTATGTTGTTTCTAAAGATATGGGATCATTAAATGCTACTCACAAACATCAAAAGTAACGATTAAGGATTAAATTCAATGTTTTAGTAATAGGTTCAAAATAAAACAATCAAAATATCATATTAAGATCGTTCAACCCAAAACCTAACCCCAATAATAGGACAATTCGAAAAGAAATTACAGCCTTAAAATGACAAAAAAAGCTTAACTGTGACTTGGCATCAATATTCCTGTTGAACTAGTGTCGACAAGCTAGCCTTCCATCTCCATTTTTATGGCCTAAATATAAGCGATCTCCTCTATACTTCAGTGGTGAAAGAACGAAGAAAAAGACCTATCTTCTTCACCTCTATTATGCACCCCATACTGTTACTTCTCTTTTCTATTTAGTGAATTAGTTTTTAGTCCAATTTCACCTCCCCTATGTTACTGTGCACTTCATCTTTTTAAGGCAAACATTGCATAATGTTTGTTTGCGTTTCGTAGACACGTCAATGTAGACGTCTCATAACCTCTGCCTTTGCTTCAGCTGCTATTTCGATTAGTAATCGGACTACTACCATTTAATTCACACTGTGTATGGGGCTATTCACGTGAATCAACGTTTTGCTGCACTTTATTCTCTTATTTGCTTCTTTTACTGTCATTTCGTGCTTCCACATGCTGCATGCTTTCTATGATTCTTCTTTTTTGTGTTCCTTTTTTCTTGTCTTCCTCTTGTCTTTAAATTTTTTTTCCTTCTTGCTCTATGAAGACCAGTAAATACTAATCTTCAAAAAATGGCCCATATGTCATGATTTCGACTCACTTTAACTTCTTTGCTTTTGAATTGTGCCTAAAATCACAAATGAGTTAAGGTGAATATCTTAAACATTTCTATAGCATTAATCACTAAGTATATCATATCAAATGAATCAAAATTTAAACACATATCAACATTAAATTTAAGGATGTTTTTATTTCTTAAATTCAATTGTGTTATTTTTATTATTTCTTTTGTTTCTTTTTTATCTCTTTTTCTTATATTTTGTAAGGATGTAATCTTAAATTGGATAGATAAGAATTTAAAAAAATCATCACATCCAGGAAAGATCACTAACTTTCTCATTTATCATATATATTACATTACATACATTGGGGAAAATGTACAACTTTAAGTGTGAGGAATGGGATAATAAATTTTTAACGTTTTCTTTAAACTTATTATAATCTTGTTTATAAAAATTTATGAACTAATATTATGACTTAATTGAAATCTATCCATCAATATTGTATTTCATTATTGAATATTGATTAAATTTGCAAGCAAAAGGATGATAGTTTGAATAGAATTACTTTTCTAAGCTGTACTTTGAGTATTCATTCTTATAATGAAATTGAATGAAATTGCATATTATTTACACATATATATACCCATCTTTTTTATGAGCTTTTGAGCCTAAGAGAAATTTTTTTTAAAATTTTAAAGTTTTTTATTTGTTTCATTTGTGTTATCATGCATAGTAAAATGATTATAGAACTTGCTTTTATCATACAAATTGAGATCATATTTATTCAATTAGAAGCATTAAAGTGATAAAGGTAATTAGATTCAACAACCTGTGTTAACCTATTTCTTTGATTATTACTTTACTTTAAAATTATCCTTTAGGAATAACCAAGTTGAGCCTTAGCCTTGTTTATTGACTAAAACCACATATTTGTTGGTGTATGTCCTATGAACCAATTATAGAATTTACTTTAATTGATCAGTTATGATTCAGGTAGTGTCATATTCCGACCTCATTTAATATTGGGTAGTTATTATGTCTTGCTAGAGACTTCTTATAACTTGTGGCCTTAAAGAAGTTTGGGCATCCTGCTAATATTAAATAAGCCTACATGGTCACACCCCAAGTAGACTGAACATTCAATGGGCCTTAATAGGATTTAGGCTTTGGGCCTTAGGGATTGGGCTTTCGGATTTAGGGTTTTACCATATATATAGATATATAGTTGACTTGAAGACTGAAGAACATCAAGAATATTAAGTAATAATTCATACCTTTCTAATTGTACACCTGTATGGACTTGAATTGTTGGGTAGTGGGCTTGCCAAAGCAAGGTGCTCTTGATTATTTACGTCCAATAGGATGGGTAATGGTTATCCATAAGTGAGAATTGGTTTTCTTAACGGGGTTACCAAAATGGTTTTGAACCTTGAGGCATGTAGTTGGGAGTCGGGACATAAGATGTCTCCTAACAAAAAAGAGTTATATATGATATAATTAATAAATAGTTGCTTACCTAAATAACTAAGATCTAAGCGATGAGCCAAAAATCACTTGGGTTTTGGTGAAATATGGATCTTGGACCACTATGCTCATTATGAGTGACATTTGCTATATGGTATAATGGGAGATTCTTAATTTTTAAGAACTGAGTTTTTTATTAATGAACATGTCGCTAAAAATTTGAACATTTTAATGTAGATAATCATGACAACCAACTCTTCATCAAGTTTTTCACTGCGATTTTTCTTTGAGAAGGATAAGTTAAACGGTTCAAACTTACTAAAGCAAGAGAAATAGGACTATGTCATTGAAAAGCTAGTCCCCAAAAAGGCATCTCCTTGCATTGCTCCCCTTACTGAAAGGAATGCTTATAAGAAGCATGAGGATGATAATCTTGATGTTGGTTGTTTCATGCTGGCAATTATGAACCTAAACTTGCAAAAGCAATTTTAAAAATGTGGAAGTCTATGAGATGATTATAAGCCTGAAAAATCTATTTCAGGAATAAGCATGAAATGAGAGATAGCAAATTGTAAAGTCTCTCTTGAAGTGCAAGCTGGAAAAGGGGAGCCCAATCAGCCTATATGTCATTAGGATGATAGGCCTTGTTGAGAACTTGGAAAGATTGGGATTTCCTATAAGCTAAGAGTTGGCTACTAACGTCATCCTTCAATCTCTGCCTAATGATTATGATACTTTTGTTATGAACTATAATATGCATAATCTAAATAAATCTTTGACTGAGTTATATGGGATGCTTAAGACTGCCGAGTAAAACATTCATAAGGACCCTAACCCTAAGGTCCTCATGGTCCAAAAAGGGAAAGGTTTTAAAAACCAAGGCAATAGTAAAGGGAAGGGCAAGGGCAAGGGCAAAGGTCCGATTAAGAATCGAAATACGCCCAATCCTAACCCCAAGACTAAGCCTAGTACTTCCGAGGACGATCTTTTCCATTATTATTATGAGTCGAGTCATTGGAAGAGAAACTGCAAAAAATATTTGAAAGATCTAATGAAGAAGAAGAAGAAGGGTAATGGCACCTCTGCTTCCCATATTAATGTTATAAAAGTCAATGTTGATACTTATAGTTCTACATCTTAGGTATTGGACACCGATTATGGTTCTTACATTTGTGTGAATGTGCAGGGACTGCAAACTAGTAGAACTTTGGTAAGGGGTGAAGTGGGCTTGCATATAGGCAATGGAGCAAGAATTACTGCTTTGGTTGTAGGGACATTCCATTTATCTTTTCCTTGAGGCATAGTTTTAGAACTTAATAGTTGCTGCCATGTACTTATTATAAGAAGGAATATTGCCTCTATATCATTTTTGGTCATGGAAGTTTTTTATTTTACGATTAAGAACAATTTTTGTTCATTTTCTCATAATGACTTTTTTTTGGTAGCACCCAATTAGAGAATGGGCTTTATGTTCTAAATTTGCAAAGGCTTGTTTATAACATAAATATTAAGAAGTTCAAATTCAATGATTTGAATCCCTCCTACCTTTGGCATTGTCATTTAGGGCATATAAATGAGAATCATATATACGAACTCCATAATGATGGACTTTTAAACTCTTTTGATTTTGAATCATATGAGACATGTAAATCTTGTTTATTGGGAAAAAGGACTAAAGGGCCTTTTACTGGACACAATCAAAGGGCTAATGATTTTCTAGCACTTATACATACTGATGTATGTTGACCATTAAATTCTACTGTTAGAGGAGGTTTTCATTACTTCATTACATCTACTGATGAATTTAATAGATATGGTTATGTTTATTTGATGAAACATAAATCTTAATCCTTTGAAAAGTTCAAGGAATTTCAAAATGAAGTACAAAACCAAATTGGTAAGACAATAGCCCTTCAATCAAATCGAGATGGTGAATATTTGAGCCCAGAGTTTGATGACCATCTCAAAGAGTGTGGAATTATTTAACAACTCACTCCACCTAGAGCACCATAATGGAATGGTGTGTTTGAAAAGAGGAATTGAACATTATTGCATGTGGTTTGATCTATGATGAGTCATGCAAATCTTCCATTGTCCTTTTGGGGATATGCTCTTAAAATAATTGTGTTTACACTAAATAGAAGTCCATCGAAAGTAGTAGAAAAGACAATATATGAGACATAGACAGCAAAGGTTCCTAGTTTGTCTTGTCTAAAGATTTGGGGATGTGCAACTATGTTAAAATTTTAACATTTAATCCATAGCCCTCATTGCAAAGTTTAACTTCTAGTCCATAGCCTTTACTACAAGCATTGTCGGTCCCATTATTCTTATTCAAATCCATAGCCCTCACTAGAAATTCCAAAAAACTTACAGTTTTCTTAATGGTTCGATATTCGATATCACTAAGAATGACCTTGGGTTTGACCAACAAGCCACCTTAGGTCAATCGGTAAGTATCATTCATACCAACTGCATTTAATTATGCAACTATCAACTTGTGCCATCAACTATTGATTTAATACACTCATTAAGTTACCAACTCTTGATTTATATACATCCCATGTATATAACCCCACTTCGCCTCTATCCACGTTGACCTTGACCTAACAAATCAACGCTTCCAGTTAGGACCAACCTATTAATCCAGAAATCTAATTTCCATAGTTCAATTATATTTGTGTAGAGCAGGCTTGGGTTTACCTTACAACCCAACTCTAAAAGAACTCTGGTTCTTCCCATATCAATGGAAGGCGTAAGTCCTAATATTCGGTTGAGGGATTTGTTCTTTGCTCTCATCTATACTTTGAGCCTATGTCTATAATTACCCTTAAAATGCATCTAATGCATGTATCACATAAGGGAGGTTTAATTTAAGTTGTGACTTGATTATGCATCTAAATTTGTGATTCAATTCAACTCTTGAACCTAATTGGGTGGTAGTATTCATCTTGGCTAATCCAAATTATGAATGTGATTCGATTAGAAACCTTAAAATTTAATTATTTTGATGTCTAAGTTAAACACTTTAATCTTTATATTTATGCCTTTATCTAGTAACACTAAAAATGTTATGCTCTACTTAGATTAATTCTAAATTAATTCCTAGGCCAAAATTCCCATACACTAATTAGTCCTCTATAATATCCTTACGTCATCTCAAATTTACCTAAACAATTTCGACACATACCAGAATTATCTTGACGGCCAAAATTGTCAAGATAAATAAGTTAACCTACTAGATACTAAAGAAACATATTCGATGTTCGGAAAATTTCCAAAACCCTAATTTCAAAAACATGCATTAAGCATCTTATTGTCATCAAAATAATAAATTTATTATCACATAAGAACCTTATTTAGGTCTCATAACCGAAATACATACATTATAAGTCATTAAGTAAGTCAACTCCATCAACTTTCAAAATTTTGATCAACGTTGACTTTGACTTTATTTATTAATCAAATCAAATTCAATTAATTCTGGACAAATTCTAGAGCCTTATACACATTCTAAATGTGTCTAATAAAAAATTCCAGAACCTAATTCTTAGTAATTATTAATTAATAAATAGGAAAAAGCCAACTCATCACATATGTGTGACACTTGTCACATTACTACTAACACTAGTCAACCATTACATAATGCATGCATAAGATAGTCACTTTAACAACAAGTGTCATGCATCTCATACATGTGGTAACTTCTCATCTTGCATGTGCATGCATAAAATTTATAAAAACAATTTTTATAAAAATTAATATGGCATTTTTCATGCATGTTTGATCATGTCTCCAGAACTTCATACATGCATCAGGCTGAAACTAAATTCATAATAAAATAGAAAATGGCATCCAATTGCATTTTCCTTTTATAAAAACCTAATATAACATCTTATAAACATTTCGGTGAAAGAAAAAAAGAAAAAAAATTCTAGAATTAATAAGAATTTTTCAAAGTCAGCACATGCAATCAGTTTTCCAGAAAATACCAAAAATCAACATATGAACAGTTTGGATATAAATTCGACATAAAGTAGAAAATGATATTCAATTGCAATTTCCTTTTACAAAAACATAACATAAAATCTTATAAACATTTATGTGAAAGAAAAATAGAAAAAAATTTCTACAATTTACAAGAATTTTTCCAAAACAACATGCAAGTTAGTCACAACCTAGCAAGCACATGTTCAATACATCATCTATTACATCCATAAACAAGCTCTAATACCACAATTGGGTTTCCATGGTTGCATTGTAGCACATGCTTACAAATGTAGTGAAAGTTTTGGAATCAAGATTTCGACACCATGACAACACCAAATTCTCAAGATCATAACATGCATGCATAGATATGTACAAGAGAACATGAAATAACAAAACATTTCCCTTTTGTATATCCTCCTTGCTTGTTTCTTCTCCATGTTTGGGTTGTTGCAAACACCAAACCCCTTCCTCGATCTCCAAAAACATGCAAATATGGAAGAAGAAACAATTTATAAGGGTTATTTGAGCACCAAATTAGATAAGTTCTAGTAGATGTTCAAGATGATGGAAATTAGATCAAGAACCTTGTTTCATGCACTTTGATTCATGCAACAATTGCACGAATTTCAAGAACAAGACTCAAGACTCAAGACACATTACTCTCGCTGTATAATTCTTCTAGACTCCTTTCTTTATCACTTAAGTATGTAAGAAGTAAAGGAAGCTCATGTACATAAGTGAAGAACTCACTTATGTACCATTTCATGCCCTCTATCACGATCGTGGCCACTAAGCCATGATCGATGCCCTTTCAAAATAGGCTCTTCTTTGGTCATGATTTTGACCCTATGAGTCACGATCATGGCCTGTTTAAATTAGGCCATACACATTTTTTTTTCATTTGATCTTTTATGCGTGTAATCCTTAGGTTCTCATTTATTTTAGGCACTTGAATTGACCCTTAATTAAAGTATATCATGAAGGGTTTTATGATGCCAGTTTATTGAAATATAAGAGGATTAACATGTGAACTCTTCAATAGTTAATTATCCAACTTATGAAGCTTTCCATAGACAATCACCATGTAATTCATCCTTTCACCATACTATACCCCACTTAGTTCAGAGTATGGGCTATGTGTCAACTCCCACCAGACTGACTATGTAACATCTAGTCCAAGTGATGTTAGTTGTTATCTTGGGATCTCATTACTCTATGTGTCACTAAACTCTCTGTATTACACATAACTGCTCTGGCCAGAGACTCCCGAGTAATGATCCCGACAAGAGGCCGTGGGTATCGTCTTCTTCTATCAGAAGTGGTAAATCCTATATTGGCTACCCAATTACCTTCAAATACTAATAACTGTACCCAATCACTACCCTAGAAGTGACCTTGTCTTAAGGTAACAAGGAATGATGTCAAAGCACATGATTAAAATTCAGGATAACCTTGAGTACCTCCAGTCTAAGGATATTTGCACCATTGCTATGATGAGATTAATCACTGACATTCGATAGATCATCCATATGATAATCTCATAGTGGGTTATCTGATGTACTTACTACCCTTAGCAAGCATCCACATATTAACCATAAAAATCTCATGCTTATAGTTTATGAGATCCACTACTTGATCAAATCAAGGAGTATAATATGTGCTAGTTTGTCTAGATTAATAATGTCATGTCTTATTAATCCTATGGCTAGGGATTATTTAGATACTAACTTAATTGCACATGATAGGAATCTCATTATCATGATCTCATCAAGATTTCCTTCATGCTATGTTTTGTATCAAGGAATTCATTAATTTGATTTAAGATCAACATCAATTCATACAAAAGAATATCGTGAAAAATTCCTTTCTCTTTATTGATCAAAATAAAGGCAGTACAAAAGTGCTAAAGGTAATTGCCTTTAGAGCACTACTTTAACATGTTTACAAAAAGATTAGTGAGAGAGCAATTGTTTTCTTGGTCTTATATGTAGATGACATACTACTCATTTGACATGACATTCCTATGCTTCAATATGTGAAAGCTTAGTTAAGAAGTTGTTTTACAATGAAAGACTTAGGTAAGGAAGCCTACATCTTGGGTATTAGGATCTATATAGATGGATTAAGAAGGCTTATTGGACTAAGTAAGAGCACTTATGTGGATAAGGTTTTGTACAGATTCAATATGCAAGAATCTAAGAAAGGCTTCTTACCAATGTCGCATAGCAAAGTTTTGAGTAAGGCTCAGAGCTCTTCGACACCAAATGAGCAAAACCATATTAGTAAGATCCCATATGCATCTTCTACAGGATCCATCATGTATCCCATACTCATGTGGATGTTGCATATGCTTTGAGCATAATGAATAAATATCAATTAAATCCAAGTGAAAGCCATTAGATAGTTATTAAGAGCATTGTTAAGCATTTAGGAAGAATTAAGGATATGTTCTTGCTCTATAGAGGTGACAAAAAGCTCATTCTAAATAGTTACACTAATTCCAGCTTCCAATAAGATAAAGATGACTTATGATCACAGTTAGGATTTATATTCTACCTGAATGGTGGAGCAATGTATTGTAAAAGTTCTAAGTAGGAGATAGTTGCTGATTCAACAATGGAAGCTGAGTACAGTGCTGCTTCAGAAGGAGTAATGGAGGTTGTTTGGGTTAAAAATTTCATCATTGAACTTGGTGTGTTTCCTAGCATTATGAATATAGTGGATCTTTATTTTGATAATAATTGAGCCACTGCCCAAACTAAGGAACCAAAATCTCATCAGAAGACTAAACACATACTTAGGCATTTTCCCCTTATTTGACACATTATTGAAAGAAGTGATGTAAAGGTGTACAAAGTGTCAACAGATCTTAATACAGTTGATCCATTAACTAAGCCTCTCCCACAAATGATCGTCATATTAGAGCATTAGGTATTAGACATTTAGATGTGTGTGATCATACAAGATTGTAATTTTGTGACATGTTTTTGAATAATACATTAGTAATACCTAGTTATTATTTATTATGTTCATATTTAATGGATTTATAAATGAACTTAAATCATGATCCCAAGAATATGTGTATCTCACAATTGACCATCAAGTGCATGACTTGATCGTGAGACCCTATTGTAATATGGATACAGTTATTGTAAAAGGTCCCTAGTTAATGTCATTAATGTAAGGGATAATAATGACTTTCAAGACTAGAATGTTGATTAACAGATGACCATGTTTCACGAGTCATTAATATGTAAATATTATGTTAATCACATGGATGAATGTTCTAGAACATGCAATTGGACCGACCCGTTATAAGATCACTTTAAGGATTGTTATATAAGCTTTATAAGTGGTTCTCATCATAACTGATGAATATAGTCCTTTGACTTGAGTATGTCATGATTTCCTACATATGGATTAGCTTGTTTTGACATTGTCAAACGTCAGCCATAAAAGGTGATTATAAAAGCATTGCTCGAGTAAGTTATGAATCATGTAAAGGAATGTGGATGAACAAGATGGAATTTGTCTATCCTATATAATGAGAGAAAGATATCTTTAGGCCCCTCGATGAGTTAAGACTGAAAAGTTACATGGCTGGGCACAAACAAGGTGAACGTCAATCGTTTGTTTCACATTCTAACTCAGAAATCGAGAAATATGATTTAGCCGAATAAAGATGACATTATTTCCTACCTTGTGCACAATCGAGATAAAATGAGATAAAGGGACTAATTGGGGATAATTAGTTCTTTTGTAAAAGAGAGATTGTTGGTGTAAGCCCCAAGAACTAATTATAAAATTTACTTTAATTGATTAGTTATGATTTAGGTTTTGTTGTATTCTAACCTTATTTAATATTGGGTTATTATTATATCTTGCTAGAGATTGCTTATAACTTGTGGGACTAAAAGAAGTTTGGGCCTCTTCATAATATTAAATAAGCCTACAAAGTCGCACACCAAGCAGACTGAACATTCATTAGGCCTTAATCGAATTTAGGTTTTGGGTTTTAGGTTTTTACTATATATATGGATATATAGTATGACTCAAAGACTGAAGAACATCATCTGCTTAAAAAACCCTAAAGGAGACATCCTCTACTAGCAATAGAGAGAGAGGTCTCAAAAAGTGGTGCTAGCACATCAGAAGGGGTTGTTCAGTCTCGTGAGAATGTGGAAACCGTTAGAGGCGCGACACTTAACATGCTCTTCCTAACACTACCAGCTCCTCTGCATATTTCTGTTACATAAATGTATTCATATGGGTCTGGATTTAGTTTTGATATTCACATAGGTCTTGGAAATTCGGATTCTCAAAGTTGAAAAATGTGATTGTTGTTGTAAGTACAAAAATCTTATTAATATTAACTTTTATCTTGTTTTTATTTGAAGCCTTTTTTATTGTTTTAAACTGTGAAGGTTATTTACATTACATGTTTGTTTGAAACTTATAAAATTATTGAAAGGTATTTCTTTTAATTGTCGTACTGATTGATCTATTGTGAAAAAAATAGGAATAAGAAAAAAAATGTGAATAAGATAAGGTACCAATATAGTGGAAATGCAAAGGCCGACGTATTTGTAAATAAGTTTCTTGAAATTTCTTCTATTAAATTTCCTTCAATTTAGCTACCTTTTATTATCCAAACTATATTTTATCTAAACCTTGTTAAACCTCATAAAGACATTTTAATTTTTGTTTCTAGTTTATACATAGGTAGTGGAGATGTGATAATATTTCAAGCCTATGGTAAGAGTTTTATTATTCATTGATTGAGAGTTTTGATACATTCACCCTAAAGATTTGAGTGCATTGAGTGAAATCTTCTTGAATGTTTTAACGCAATTATTGATATGATTAATATTAATATTGCTTAGGAACATAATTTTAGGCTAGCTTGACTCTAATTTTATGTTAATTGGATTCAATATGACATGTATAGTATAAATGAACAAGTTAAGATTAATGATAGATTGATGTTGTAAGTATAGGTAGATTGATGTTGTAAATATGGGGATGTTTGATAGATGCATATTTAACCATATTTATACCCCATATTTGATGTATTATGCTTAATATTTTCTACTTTTATTTTATATTTGACACTTAATTTGCTCCAAGTGTGTTTATGGGTTACAATTTCCTTCATGGACTTAAGAGAGAAGAATTTGGATGAAACATGACATAAAATGAAGATTTGAAGCAAAGAAGGGATATAGGACCATGTGTCAGGCTATGTACTTCTTTCAGGCTATACATAATCACAAATTCTAGATATTTTGGTTATACACGGTCTAGCACATGGTCGTGTATTAAACCGTGTATCTCCCAAAACCCTAAAAATTATTATAAAAAGAGGTGACTGAAGGCAAAATAAAAGAGCAAATGTGCATAGATGATTAAAGACTTTAGAGGAGATTCAATGGGTGATTTTTGATCCAAAGAATTATAAAACATGAAGAAATGATTTAAAGATCCAAAAGAATACAAGATTAAACATCTACCTTGCAAAGAACATTCGATAGGAGATAAAAGGAAGGTTTAGAATTATGAACTCTTCATTTTCTATTCGTTTTTTCTTTTTGTTTATGTTTGATTCTTTTTTATCAAGTGTAACTAAATTTCTTTAGTTTCTAGGTAATATGAAACCTATGTTTATGCTTTAACATGTTTTGATTCTTTATTTAATGCAATTGTTTTGATTGATCTATTGTGATTAGATTACATGTTTAAAAATATGTAATAATAGATTCGACATATTACTGCATAATTTAATTTTATAATATAGAGATTGAGAAATCCTTATAAGAATAGATCTACCTTAATTAAAAGGAGTTTATTGCAACCTTAGATGTAGGATGACATAAATTTTCAAGATTTGGGTCAAACATAATAGAAGAATTCATATTTTGGTAAAACAATCTTATAAACTTTAACCTGAGTAATTTGGTTAATAACTTTATAATTAGTTGTTATTAGACTCGAGAGAGCTATTAGCATACAATAGGAATTTCCACGATTCTATAGTCAATAAAACAATTGCACAACAAAAGATCAACTAATTAAGGGTTTTTACGGGGATTCGTAACCTAAATGCTAATTTCTAATATCGATATGTTTCTAAGTGATTTCTTTATTTCTCTGATTCAATATTCATGCTAGTTTTATTTTATTTGCTTAAGTTTTATTTTCTTTAATTAAAAATCAAATCAAATTCTTAGACTAGATAATAAGATAATGGTAATTAATAGTATTCATTGTCTTTGTGGATCAACTCATACTTTTCGGTACTAGCTATAGCTACTTCATGTACTTGTGATAACTCATAATTAACAAACTTAGAAAAAGTCAATCAGTATATACTAAATACAATTAACAAATTTTAAAGCCTTTTTTTTAGGCTTATGAACAGAAAAACAAACCAAATAAATGTATCTTATTTAGAGAAAATTTTAATAATTTAAGAGACTTGTTATTATATATAAGAAGAAAAACAAAGAATATAACTTATCTTTACCTGTGATTAACTTTGAATGTAAAGATGTCACTTAGATATTTAATATAAGAAAGTGAAACAAGATCTGTTATAAATGACAGTAAAAATTAAGTGTCATTTTCAAAATTATATATTTTATGAAAATTTAAAAATAAAATATTTTATTGTTGTTAGAGCAAAAAGTTTATGAAGAAAGTAAGGATTTAGTATTGAATTTATTTATTTAAGTCTATTAGTTTCATTTACTTAAGGTAAATGGTCTTAGTAGTTTGAGCTTAAGAGTAACCTGTAAGTATATTGGTTTAATGTACATATAACTAGAGAGATCAATATTCTTAAAGAAATGGATTTCTTTACGTAAATCTATCTCTAGTGCATCCACCTCTAATACCAATAAAAGGATTGTGAAAAATGTTGAAATAATAACTAAAAACTTTTTAAAAGACTCTTAATAATTAGGAAATTCTTAAAGTTTAAATAATAACTAAAAGTTTAAAAAATATTAATAATTAGGAAATTCTTAAGGTTCAGGAAGATCCAATTTATTAATAATCAAATTGTATTTTTTTTTAAAAATATGGATTACATCATCAAAATAGAGGAACCTAGTATTTTTATATCAAAACATTTTGAAACTATAGACCAATTAACCTAAAGCTCAATGAACGAAAACAAAGATAAAAACTTCAAATTCATCCACACATGATTAGTGCAAGTAAAACCCCTTACTAAATAAGGATTAAACACTTCCATATTAATGATATTAAGAGATACTATGTTTTATGATTTTCAAGAGTCACTATTAAGTTTGATAAAGTATATAGTCTTTACATAGGTCCCACCACATTTACTTGTTACCCAAACCTAACGATTTCCATCAACGGTAAAAAATATTTTAGATTTTATGGTATTACAAATAAAGACCCACAATTATAAAATGAACACATAACTAATTCCTTTAGCCTTAATTTATAAAATATATCACAAAGCCATGAACACCACATTTGACCCTAAAGATCTTCCACATAGCTATAAAAGTGAAACCCTAATTTTGCAAAAGGATTTGAAAAAAGTCCAACATTGTCGTTCCAAAGTCTATAAAATTGAAAGATATTAGCCTACTTAAGGAATGGATACTTGAAGGTGCAACGGATTTATGTCCCCTTGTGCTTTTGAGTCTTAATACAAAGATCAAAGCAATAAAGTCATAAAAAGATGGTAAGGAGAAGTTTTTTTTTAATAGAAAATCAGTGAGCTCTACATTCGATAATAGTGCATCAACCCTTGCTATTGACCTAGGACGAGTATCTAAGATCCCTTATGTGATTAACATTCCTAGTAAAGACCTGCCTAAGCACTTAACATATAATATCCCATCTTCAAACTTTCAAGTAGTAGTCTATAGCACTTGGAACTTAATGTATAATATCCTATCTTCAAACTTGCAAGTAGTAGTTTATATCAAAGTTGTTTTGCAACCTATTTATAAAAAAAACAAACAAACAATAATCTCCCCCAATATCACTAATATTTATCTTAATCATAGAAAACAAGAACAATGAGCTATACTTGATAAAAAAAAATTGAGGTTCATCAAATAAGAATTTTTTTATTTTCTATAAAACAAAAATAAACTGTTATGGTTTTCTAAAAACATTTTAGAACAAAAAAAAAATTAACGAAACATATTATGAGTTTTTCAATCTTAGTCTTTAATTGGTTTAAGATATATGCCTAGAAAAACAACATAAAATATCCTTTCAAAGCCATTAATAGTAACAATAAAACAAAGGGATGGGAAACTATAACAGGAGAAAATTTGTCATCAGAAAATCCTTTTTTATGAAATTAGTATTCCTTACAAATAAAACATAGTTATAGCATTCCCTTTAAATATATAAAATGAAAATGAAAATGTTAACCCAAAAGATATCAAAAACTTATATGTTAAAAAAATAAATCAATAGCTATTTGCATACAATAGGAGCCTAATTATATAGAATAGAGAAAACTTTAGATAACCCTATAGTGATAACTAAAAAAATATTTGATAAAAACCATAATTTTTAGGCCTTATGAAGTATAAGAATTCCTCAATTCCACACAAAGCCAATTGAATTTGAAAAATGAACATATTGTCTCTAATTCCACAAAATTTTCAACATCCCAAACCTTAAACACCATCTTGACTAGGATTCAAGCTAAGATCGAAACTAGTATCTCCCAAGATGTGAATATAATTGAACTAGATAGTAACACTAAATTTGATAACTTTCAACCTCCTTCCTTATTATGTATCAAACTCCTTTGGAAAAGCAATGCAAAACCATATTGATCCAAACCTATTACCCCTAATATTTATTGATATAAAAAACGTAATGTCTTATAACAAACTACATATAATTCTTCATTAGTTTATGAGTGGAACATAGATGGAATATCCGAGTACAACATATAAATATAAAATATTCTTCAACAAATGAAAATGGCTGCTAATTCCTACATAATCCAACTAAGAACGCCTAATCATGCTATAGTTGAGTTATTGATATCTAGTTTTTTCAAAAAATTGAAAGGTTGGTAGATTACCACTTAACTAAATCTCAAAGACTTTATTTCTAAAATTTGTTAGGATTAATGAAGAAGGTAAGGTAATCTTGATGAAAATAGGGAGCCTATTTAAGATGTTATCCCTACTTTAACATCAATGATTGATGGGTACTTGATTGATTATATATTTACTCCCTAATACTTACTGATTAATGTTAGATATGCTTAAGATATTTATTTTGGTTCAAACTTAGTTTTAGGTACAAGTTGGAAGCACAAGAAATAAATTAAATTAAAAGCACATCGTTAGAGCCACCTATTGGTGTTCAACCTTATTTGCCCTTGTGGAACAAGAAGGAGGTGAATTAGGGTGAAGATAGGACGAGAAAATGAAAGAAATGAAGTTCCTATAACCTAACAGCCATGCATCTGACTATATAACTCTCTATAAGTGCATAGGATCATTTTAGCACCTCCTACACATATTTGTAAGTACTTACACAGCCATGTAAGTGAGCTACACTGCTGCATGACTATAGGTTTAGTTCACCAAGAACATGTAGAAACACAAATTGGGGGAGAAATTTATATATACTGTTAGTTACACACCCATGTAACTAATTACGTATGTCCCAAAACCCTAATTTTTGCTATAAAAGGACATGTGAGTGGCAAAACAAAGCATGAAGGGTTTTAGAAGCACAAAAAGGAGTTAAACTCTCAAAGCATGAAGGGTTGTAAAAGCACAAAAGGGGTAAAACTCTTACTTCTTTGAATCTGTAGAGTGTTAATCTTCTTCCTTCCAGTTCGAAGCAGAAATTGATATTAAAGAACACATTTGGGTATCTCTTCATCTTGTATTGATGTTCTCTGTCTTTAAAAATTTGTTGTGTTATTCTTTCCTTGCTTTTGTGGACATTCATGTATGAATGATTAATGTTCACATTCTATAATCTATGTATAGACCTATTTTCAAAATCTGGAATACAATATGTAATCGTTGTAACTCCGATTCATTTATGATAAACTAGGGGTTATGAATCATTAGGGATAATATAGCATAGGCTAAATGATCCAAGTTTATGTGGTTATTACATAGATTAACCTTTTTTCCTAGTTCTTAATGTTGTTGTCATACTAAATCTAGAGAGCTTATTCTAGGTTGTTTGATAGTTAGGTTTAATTAAAGAGCTTATTTTGATTGGATGTGACTTGAAGGGAAAATGGGGTTAACAAAGCTTATTGTTAACTTACGGTTAATAGTTTCTAAGAGAGGTATGAGAACAACATGAAGATTAAGTGTGTTCATTCACATGTAGGTAGAGATTAATTCGAGAACTTGATTTTAAACTTATTCATCAATCTTCTCATTTTTCCACTATTTAATTTGTTTTTTTTCATTAATTCAATTTTAATTTATTTCTTATTCAAATTCAACCAAAATTCCCTATATCTTAAACACCGAGTCACTCATTATATAGTTAGACCCACACTCTCTATGGATATAATCCTTAGTCACCACAACTTCAAATTTAGTGTGAAGAGTTAGGTTTTATTTGTTGGTGTGTTTGACATACACCACCAATCTCTTTATATTTCATAAGTGACCCCTCACACTTGAAAGATAAAAAATGTTAAGTTATTATCTAGCCTTAGGCTCAACAATCTTTCATATTTTGAATGAGCTAAAAAAGTTAGAAATAATATCATAGAAAGCCACAATGATTAAATTTCTGATAATAGATTAACCTACGTGGAACTAATTATTACACTCAATAAGAAGCATTAAAACTTTGCCAGGATGTGAAACTCCAAAAACAATTAAAATATGAAAAGTTCAAAATTGAAAAAGAATTAGGAAGATTCTATTAACAATTCGATATTTCTTATAGCAATAGTCAAAAAGCTTGTAAAGATTATAGTAAAGCCCCCTAAACAAAAATATCCCCCATTAATTCCCATACAAAAAACAAACAAGAAATTATAAAAGACCAATCCAAATAGGAGATATGTTAGCAAAAATCGAAAATTTTCTTTAACATCCAAATTTTGAAAGTTAACATGTTATAAGTGTAACAAAAAAGGAAACATAGCAAAATATTGTAGAATAAACAAAAAACTTCAAAACTTAGAGTTAGATTAGGAGATATTATATAAAATCCAAGCCTTAATGGTTATGGATAGTGAAAACTTTGAAGGTTACTCTAAAAAAAATTTTAATAATGAAGTATTAATTTTGGAAATTGATAGCTAATCAAATAGTGACAAAATAATAGATAATGATCAATTAGAAGAAGAATTCAATATGCTCACAAAAGATCAATATTTCCTTTTAGAAGTCATTAACCGTATTCATGACCCTCAATTGCAAAAGGAATACCTAATGAAACTATAACAATCTTTTGAAACCCCTAGTCAAAGTCTAGAGTAAACATCCTCAAGCACCTATAATTTGGAAAACATATTAGATAAAGCCAAGAAAAGCAAAAATTCCAAATTAACATTTTCTAATCTATATCAAGAAATCACAATAATAAAAGAAAACTAAAAATGATGAAAAAATAAGATGGTGAAATAATTAATGGTTTGCTATAATAAATCAGTAGGGAAGAATATAATCCGGATGGAGAAGTTAATGAAAATGTTTAGCTTAATAATACTGAAGAATATAATCCGGATGGAGAAGTTAATGAAAATGTTTAGCTTAATAATACTGAAAAAGAACCTGAAGACTTTTTTGCTCATTCTTAACTAAATAATGTTCCAAACTTATTTGATTAGTATAACCTATAAAATGATTCTATTGCACTATTTGACATAAGAGCCAATTTGAATTGTATTAAACAAGGTATAATCCTCACAAAACTATTGCAAAAAAATCTAGCAAAGACTTAAAGCTACTAACAATTCAAATCTTAGGATAAATTATAAATTTGATGCTTATATTTCCCAAGGCAATTTTTCTATCAAACCTCTTTTGTGATGGTAGAAGCTATTGATCAAATGGTTATTTTAGGAAATCCCTTTGTATAGATAATCACCCCTTATATTGTAAGTGTTGTGTCTAGTTTCTATTTCTCTTAATTGCCTTCATATCTTAATTTTGGTTACAAATCCTTATGTTTTGATCCAAATGTGAGATAGATTGAGTAAAAATGGTATAGACGTAGCATAAATCTTAATCAGATTATTTTGTGAATGTGGCATGAACTAAACAAGAAGAATTGTGCATGTAAGTCACATTTACATGCAAGTGCAAGTCATAGTCATGACTTGCATGCATGGCTGTAAGTTTCTGTGCATGTGTAAGTCATAGCCATGACTTACATGCATGGTTGTGTATGTGTAAGTCACAGACGTGACTTACATGACTGTTACATGCACGATCGTGACTTACACAGTGACCCCTTCATTTTCTCGTAATTTTTTTAGTTATTACGTGGCAGCTGGAGAGGTTGAGGGCACGAAACCCTAAACCTAGGAGCATACTACAAATAGAAGGAGAGGGTGGCAGCGAAAGAGGATACTCATTCGTCATTCTTCACTTACCACCAGAGACACTTCGAGAGGCAGATAAATAGAAAGAAGGGAAGAAAAATAGAGAGAGTTAATGACGAAGAGAGAAACATAGTAGAGAGCTCGAGGCCGAGCAAGCCTTCCAACATTTGGTGAGAATAAGCTGAAGCAAAAGGTGAGAGTTAATGCAGGAAGCTTGAGAGGCGCACGATACCACCGCATTTACACTTTTGTGATCCTTGTTTTTTTATTCTATTCATTTGCTACTCTGTTGGTTATTGTTTCTGAACTTGTTACTTTCATTCCTTAGTTGACTGTTATTTGATATCTGATAACTGTAAACTGCATCATGTTTTAGGGCATAGTTTGATATGTGTTTAGTCATTAATTCAATCGTTTAGTATGTGTTTAGGTTATAATTGTGTTAGTTTGTCAATTATTTGCCTTTTAAGTGTTTTAAGGGTTAGTACAAGCTTTTGAGCTTAAGTATTATGTTCTTGAGGTACCTTGATGTATTTGCTAGTGTTTCAGGGTCAACATTGAAAAACGAAAGAGTTTCGGAGACATTCGGGCTGAAACAATGACCCACATTTGTGACTGACTCTCTAAGAATGGCCCACAATCATGGCTTGCGTGTCACAATCATCATAGAAGCCTCAAATTTGAGCCACGATCGTGGCCCGCATCTAGCAAACACATAGACTCTTACAAACTTCTTGTTTCAAGGGACTTTTTGGACATTTCGAACCCTGGAAAAGCCCTAGAGTTACCCAAAACATAAGAGAATATTTAAATAACAACAAGAGAAGAAAAGGGGGAGCTTTACATTCAGCCACTTTTGGAAACTCTAAAGAGAGAGAGAGAGAGAGAGATAGAGAGAGAGAGAAGAAGAAGAAGAAGAGGAAGAAGGAGTGGATTATGATGCCATTGCTTCCCGGATTAGGTGGTATCTTACTGCCACTCCCTTCTCGAATTGTCCATCCTGAGTTCCATTTTCTCTTCATTTCCTTTTTCATTTAAATGCATAAAGTTAAGATGGATTGTATAGAAATGGATTTCGAGTTAGTAATAATGTTCTAAACTCTCCTTTGGTATTTTACTTTAAGTTAATGTTGATTTAGTTAATTTTGTGTTTATTGGTTTGGATGCTGTGATTGATTAATGTATTTGCATGTTTCAGTAACAAATTGAGAGGGTGAAATGGGTAAAAATTATTAAAACAGATTAATGAGAGCTAGGTGATCTAATTGACCACTTAATCAATCTAGTCGGTAATTTTATAGAGAGAGATCCTGTGCAAGACACGATTGTTTATTATAGAGCTTTAGAACTAATTAAAATTGTGCGTAATTTGTGAATGGAGAGATTGCAAGTTCCCTAATTCGATTAGGGTCTACAATTTAGGTTTAATGGTTATTACTCAAGAGAAAGGAATCAACCCTCTAACCTTCTAGAGCCGACACCCCATAAACACATAAATGGCTAGATTAGCATTAATGATATGTAAAATCTCCTCTCTCATAACTTGATCAACTCTCTTAACGGATTTCCATTGTGACCTGCGTGACTTCCCAGTTTAATTGTTATTTTCGTTTTGCAATTCTTGAATTAATTTCTTATATTTACTTTCTATATTCACTTGTGTAGTTTTTATTTCTTTTTATTTTTTCCCTGAGCCTTAGACGACTTAGGATTAGGTTAATAGCCTCCTCATGTGATCAACCCTTTAATACTATAAAGTACAACCTGTGCGCTTGCAGTTATTGAGGGTTTTATAAATTGTAAAACTTGCTTAACATTATATTTCGATAGTACATTTGATTATTTACTTGGTTTCCGCTTAAATACTTTACTTATACTGATGGAGATGGGATTGAAGTGTATAATGAGGATGAATCTTGTGATATCCATGATGGGTGATCTCTTTTTCTTGATAATTAATGTAGCTATTTTAGTTGCCTATGCATGACTGAGTTATAAATTTATTGCCTTATTTATTTCCGTAGTTTCTGAGTTGAATGGATATAATAGAATGGCCAAACTTTACATCATTTTTAGTATTAAATGAAGGACCAAAAGGAGAAGTTTAATATGGATCAAGAAATTATGAACACTTAAATATATTAACTTAAGTGGTAACAAGTAGTTGGGTTTCCATAATTAATTCGGGTGATAACTTATCGAATACAAAAGTTAGATTAGTTAATTAGTCGAGTTGATCTTAGGGCCAAACTGTTAATATCAGTAAGACAATTGTCCAATCATTTCCCCTTAATTATGCATAGGACATTAAATTAGTGAAATTAATTCTCAAGCGTTTTCCACTTCAATTTCTAGTCATCTTTGCTCCCAGTTGATTCTGTTTACTTTTGAATCTATTGCATGATTTGCTTTAAAGTCTTTTACTCAACAAATCGAAATAGAGTGTTTAAGATTGCATTTATTTTTGTTTTTCTTCAAATTTTAATTTAAGTGAACCAATTTCACCTCCGTGGAAGACAACCCTGAGTAATCAGTACAACTACCTCGTATACTTGCAAATAGGATAGTCCAGGTCCTTTTAGAACTGTTTGAGCATAATAGTAAGTCATAATAGTATTTCAACCAAAAAAAAACAAAAAATTGTGTTTCCTTTTTATAGAAAAATAAAAACTAGGTAGATAAATTTGATAAAAATCTTGTTCAATTTATGAAACCAATTGAATGACATAATCAAAGAAAAATAGAAACAATGACATACTTGAAGAAAGATATTGTAACTGAGAGAACAGAAAAACAACTAAAAATTAAGAAACAAAAATAAAATGTTTATATGAAATTATTAAAGCAAAATAAGTGTTGTTATCCAACGCCTTTTGAAATAGGAAACAACACATTGTAGATTTTTCCTATGAAAAGGATTTCAATAAAAGAAAAATTTGTATTAAAGTCCATCCCATTTAAATGAACAAAGATTTAGAGAAATTTTGAAGACAAAATATCAATAATTTGTTAAGAAAAGGATAATCTTTCCACCTAGGTCTCCCTAAAGTTTATATGAATAGAAACTCTAGAAAAGAAAGAAGTATGCCCAGATTAGCCATAAACTGTAAACCTCTTAATAAACCATTAAAATGGATTAGGTATCCTATTCCTAATAGAAAATATTTGCTTCAAAGACTTTACAATTTACAAGCATTTCAAAATTCAGATGAAATGGGGATTTTGTCAAGTCCAAATAGACCCTAAAGATAGGTGCAAAACCATTTTTACTATTCCATTTAGACAGTATGAGTGAAATGTGATGCCCCTTGGTTTGAAGAATTCTCCTTTTGAGTTTCAAAGAATAATGAATGAAATATTTACACCATATTTAGAATTCTACATTGTTTACAAAGATGATCGGTTGATATTTTCTTCAGCATTAGAGCAACACTTTAAATGCATTAAAACCTTCATCCATTCATCAAAAGGAATGAATTAGTAGTGTTAAAAATGAAACTTAGCCTATTCTAAAATAAAGGCACGATAACATTAATTGAGAGAACTGCAAATTTTAATAATAAATTTCCTAATAAGATATTTGACAAAAAATAATTGCAAAGACTTTTTGGAAGCCTAAACTATGTTATAGATTTCTATCCTAAACTAAATAGGCTATAAAAACCCCTCCATGATAGGTTGAGGAACAGCACAAACCTTTGAACAGAAATAAGAAACACACTAGACTATTAAAACAATTAAAGACAAGATGTGAAAGATATTTCTATACTCTAGATAATTGACCTAGAGCATTCGGAATTTTAGTAACTAATGCTTCTCATCAAGGATATGAACTAAAGCAAAAGGTTTAAGACAAAGGGAAAATCATTCAATACCTTTTGAGATATTGGAATCTAATAAAAAGCAACTTTCAAATATTAAAAAGGAAACTTTATACATTTTGTGCATTTAAACGTTTCAATGTAATTTACTGAATCAAAGCGTTGTATTGATTATAAGTCTATTAAAGTATTTTTGTTTAAAGCATGTTCAAAAAATTGCATCAAAACAAAATTTTGCTATATGGTAAACAATTTTGAGTATTTTTTATTTTGATATTAAATTTATTAAAGTTGAAGCAAATTTTGACCATGAATTCCTAACCAAGAATTTATACAATCTAAATAATGATCCTAAAAGCCACTTCTTCTCCCAAAACTAACAAAAGCCTAAAAGCCGATAGATCCTATCTCCTTTAAAGTCCACGACTGAAAATCTAGTGAAAATATGGAAAGAAATATTAGAAGAAGAAAAAACTATTCACATTCTTTCAAATGCCTATGGTGAGGCCTCAATGTCTTCATCATCAACGATCAAAAAAATTTATTCGTTGTAGCATTTATCAACGACCACAAAGTTATCAATAACTCTTAGGGAGTCTTTGAAAAAAGCCCTCAAAAATAAATTTTACAACAAATGGTAGCTGAAAATGCAACCAAAAAAAATGCTTATATGAGCTAAAGTTAAAAGAAGTTTTACCAACAAGGATTAAAAAAGATTTCCAAATTTCAACGTAAAATTCCAAAGCAATTATTTTGAAGTGATTAACAATATTTTCCCCAAAGGTTGACACTATAAGCCTTGGGACCTTTCTTCGTTCTTCTTATGCTTTCGGTGAATTGGTATTATTAAGAATAAAAATATTTAGATTACGATTCTTATACAATCATACTATATAATTCTATTTTAGAGTTAATATATGTAGATTGATCTCGATTTATAAGATAATTTTTTATTGTTAATCATTTTATATCATAATCTAAATCTAATATAAGGTCGAGTCCATAGTAAAAATAAAATGAACCGAATACATTTAGCTTGATCTATTGACAATTTCGATAGTGAATGCGGGCTTGCAAAACTATTAGTTTTTCTATATTGGTCAATACTGTTACACTTTTATTTTATCTTTTGCTTTGTCTTGTGTAAATTTTTTGACTTTGATCAGCTGTGACCAAGGAAATGCACTCCATTAATTATAAATTGAAGCGATTATTGATGATTGTTGCAATATATTGTGTACTTGATAGCAGATTTGAAGTTCGAGTTCAGTAATATAAGTGGGAATGTGTTTAACAATAGGATACGTACAAAAAGATTGGCAAACAACTCGGATTCAAGAATCAAATGGTATTCCATCTAACCCACTTCCTTTGATAGTTTAATAACATTAACTTGGTTGTGGAATTGGGCTGTCAGCCACAGAGAACGAAATCAACTTGACAACCTCGGGCTCTAACCAATGCTTAAGATGTACCTGTACCATACGCAATGGTTTATTACAAACATATCACTGAATGAGGTTTATCCCTTATAATTAAGCGACGCTGATGTCAGAAATATTATCGAGAAATGAGTATTTAAAGGAAGAGTGGAAGATAATATGTCACTACCATAAAAAGAAAAAAGATGCAAGACAGAGGCACTAGTGGAATATGCATAAAGTTTTTGTTTCTCCTTTTCTAAGGATTTATAGTACACTTGAATGGAAAAGTGACCCAGAAAGGCTTCCAAAGTCTTACACGATCCAATCCTTCGACGTGGAGCACTTATGGCAGGGTCAGGCTGGGAACAAGAACAAGCATAATGGACGTTTTGTCTGCATATTGCGATTAAGGCGAAGGCGTCGGTTTCGGTTGTGTATTCCTGACCCCTGCGGTAACGGTAGGGTCATTTTCTCTGCAAGTCCGTAGCTCCTCAGGTACAAGTGTATGTTGCTTATTAGAAAGTAGAGCCATAAGAAAATGCAATTCAGACCTCAACTTAGGATATGAGGTCCAATAAAATAGTGAAATGTGTATTTCATAAATTAAATTGAATTAAAGACTAAATCTAAAACTAAACTTTATTTTCTGATATTAATCGACTAACATAAAATTTAATTTATCATTACTTTTAATAAAACAAAAGTGAGTAAATTTCTGTTAAATAATATGAATATTTTATTAACATTGGTTGGGTCGGTCGTGCTAGGCCCAAGCCCAGACTCAGAACGGCACATGGGCCGATCGGCCCACCCCCTATGATTAACCTAATTCCTACAGGTATTAGCTATGTAAATTCATTACCTCATTATGAAAAAGGTACGATTCTCGAGAAACCTAGTATTATTCACTAGCCGCCAAAACTCTCACAAAAGGCTAACTTGAGCGTCGGAGGGGCCTACCGAAAGTCAACCCCTGGTGTGCCTTATTGTTTTGCAGGTATTTTCGTGCCAAAGTCAACCAATCTCATGGATCCAAGCAGCAGCGCCCAGCCCCATCAAAATCAGACTGAACCAGATGGCGCCCACCGTGGGGCTCGGCATCAGGGCACCACATCCAGAAGCACTCAGATCAGTCAGGCGGCGGCAACAAATTCTGATGTAGCCGCTGTTGCGGCACTGGCACTACAGCGAATGGGTTTGCGACTACCCGCCACCCTTCCATCGCTGCATCCTGATCACTAGACGCATCCTCCGCCCATCATCCAAAACCCTAGCATAAACGAGCTACCTCCTCAACACTCACATCAGGATGATCAACCGCAACAATTCCAAAACCAAGACCAAGAAGCGCAAAGCGTGGCCCTAGAGGACGACGTTAGAACCAGTTCACATCCTCACACCCAATATCCTCTCAACACGAATCCTCCTGCACCACAACAAGCCTTCCTCACACAAAGACA